>OU896720.1:32650555-33247226 GCA_918026855.4 Phaedon cochleariae | reverse complement strand
AGCATAGACTTGAAGATAGCAGAGCCACAGGTTTCTTTTATGCAGAAAAAAAATTCAAAATGCGATAGTCCGATAGTTATTGAGCTTATAATCAATACCAACACTTTGTCTTGAAAAATCGTCATAAAATATGCTTTTGATAGAAATACATAATGTACAGTAAATGATGTGTATTTCGACAAATTGTCTCGTATTTTTTCTGTTTGAAACGTTGAGCAAAAAATTCTAAAATAGGGTAATTAATTAGCCTAAAATTAGCCTTTCAATACCGATATATCAAATCGGTGAAAAATATAATATTTTCAAAAACGGCTCTGCTGAGTTCGTCCGAATCCAGCAAAGCCACAGGTTTATTTTAAAAAATATGCAGCGAAAAATTCCAAAATGCAATAGATATTGAGCTCATAATCAATACTAACACTTGAAAAATCGTCATAAAATATGCTTTTGATAAATATGCATGATGTATCAGTGAATAAACGCGTATTTCGACGAATCGTTTTGGTATTTTTTAGTTTGAAACTTAGAGCGAAAAATTCGAAAATAGGGTAATTGATTAGCCTAAAATTAGCTCTTCAATATGGATATATCAAATCAGTGAAAAATATATTATTTTAAAAATTGGCTCTGCTGAGTTTGCCCGAAGCCAGCAAAGCTACAGGTTTCTTTTAAAAAATATGTAGCAAAAAATTCCAAAATGTGATAGTTATCAAGCTTACAATCAATAGGAACACTTTGCCTAATGAAAAAATATACTTTTGATAGAAAAACATAATGTAAAGTGAATGACGCATATTTCGACAAATTGTCCTGTAGTTTTTCTGTTTGAAACGTTGAGCAAAAAATACGAAAATTAGGTAATTAATTAGCCTTAAATTAGCCCTTTAATCTCAATATATCAAATCGGTGAAAAATCTATGTTTTCAAAAATGGCTCTGCTGAGTTCAGCCTAAGCTAGCAAAGCCAGATTTTTCTATGATAGAGAGGAGCAAGAAGATTGGGAATAGGGTAATAAATTAGCCTAAAATGAGCCTAAAATTATGAGATGTGCCTCATGGTGAAATTCGAAAGTGGCTTTGCTAGCTTCATTGGTATGGATCTTTTGATATAGGTCAACAGAGTTGAGGTCACACATACTGAACTACCCTCAAAAAATGGTAACTCTATGTATGGTTGAAAACCCTTCAAACTAGTAGTCTTAATTCTATCCGGGATATATATACAGGGTGTCCCTAGACCAGTGGGACAGTTGAATATCTCCTGAACCAATAGAAATTTTCAGAATATTATAATTTCACATTATATCGCATTATGAGTGCTAACTTCAGGAATGACTATATTTTATACGAGGTGCGCAAGAAAGGTTCACATGATCGAACATCATTTTTTTCCAAATGGAACACCCTGTATTTCATTGCATTTTCATATTCTCCTTAAAGAGCTGGATTCACTGACCTAGCACACTTGGGGTCTAGCGGGAATGATTTCCGGGATATAGAGTGTGGAAAATCGCGATTTTCCATTTTTGGGAATTTTTTGTGTCGAAACTATTCATTATTGGTCAAAACGGCTCACATGTCCATATCTTAACTTTTGATTTACTATTTACTCGTATTCAATTGAAACAAATACAGGGTGGTGTAGAATTCTGACTGAATAAACTGTTAATTCGACACCACCCTGTATTTGTTTCAATTAAATACTAGTAAATAGTAAATCAAAAGTTAAAATATGGACATGTATGCCGTTTTGACCAATAATGAATAGTTTCGACACAAAAAATTCCCAAAAATGAAAAATCGCGATTTTCCACACCCTATATCTCGGAAATCATTCTTGCTAGACCCCAAGTGTGCTAGGTCGTTGAACTCAGCTCTTCAAGGAGAATATGAAAATGCAATGGAATACAGGGTGTTCCATTTGAAAAAATTGATGTTCGATTTTGTGAGCCTTTCTTGTGCCCCTCGTATAAAATATAGTCATTCCTGAAGTTAGCCTGTAGCTACAGCTAATAGAGCTGCCAATTTTCTTGATAATTCTAAAAAGAATAAAAACTCTCATTAGTACCCAATGAAGATAAATGATCCAACACTTTTTGAGGCTCCCATGTGATGTCATATTTAGGTATTGGAGGTCGATATCTCAAAACACCCTTGAGAAATCTCCTTATAAGGGCATGTTTTCCAATTTCCTTTTGAAGCATTAGATAGTGTGCTGACCTATGCTGGTTGAAGGTTCCATATTTTGCTCTAGAACGACCCAACTCATATTGCATGAATGCCAATATAGTGGATATTTCTGCTTCAAAAGGATCTGCTTTTTTATTCAGACAGAATGACCACCATGCCTACAAGAGGAATTTTACTGTCTCATTGTTGATTCAGATATAGACTGCATCAAGGTGTGGATTGTTTCCTCTGAATGGCCTTTTCTTAAAAAAGCTTGCCGGACAATTTGCCTGCCACCAGGAAAAGGGTGGCATGCAGTGGATGTGTTTTCCTGAAAGGGGAGGAGAGTGAATATTTATTAGGTTCGAATTTGACTATCCATTTTTCAAAATTCATTGTGAAACCTAAAGAAATCAATAAATTCATTGACTTTTGTACATGCTCCTGGCAAATTTCTTCAATAGATGCCATTATACAAAAATCATCAAGATATGCCACACAAACAATGCCCTGCTCTCTCAAATTCCTAACAATAGGTTTGTTGAGCTTGGTGAAAATGTAATTTAGTTTTGTTTATTTATTGGCAAAGTATTACACTAAAGTGCTTTTACCGGTCAGATATATAAAAAAAAGAGAGAAAAAATGTTACAATGGATATAGAATAGTAAAAAAATTACATATAGTAGGACAAAGCTTATTAGGTAAGATACTATTGGTAGCAATACATAGTAAAACAACATCACAAAATAGAGTCCAGCACATTTACATATTAAAATCACTTTCTAGATACTCCTCTGGAATAGAAGGCATTTTTCAAAAGATACGTTTTGACTTTGGATTTGAAATAGTTGAAATCTCTAACCTGTGGTAGCTCAGGACTAAATTATCTCTATTCCTAGTTGAATGAGTGGATATCCCTATGTGATCTGAAGTCTACTAGGTTCTGTTTTATGTGGATTAGACAGGGAAATATAAAAGTACAAGGAAGTGTAAGGAGTCTCAGTCCTGTGAAACTATTTCTACAACAAGCTATACAAGATATTTTAGACCTGTGATAATTCTAACACAGCGTCTCTGTAACTTAAAGATTTGAACAGTATTGGGGGAATGACCCCAGTTCAGAATTGAATAGGATAAATTGGAATTAAAGTATCCATGGTAAGGCCAACAGTGGAGCCAACAGTAGGGTGTCCCTGGATACATTTTATGAGAGGCTTTTAATTGGGAAAGTTATTCTGGACAGCTTGGATCTTAGATAATTGATATGAACGTTCCAAGTCAGTCCTGTAAACCCCCAAAAATGTAACCGCTGCCTGACTTTCTAGGTTTGTATGGGGCAATAGCAAGCCAAATGCCATACAAGTGAATTCATACATATAAGGTATCATTTACTTTGAAACATAAATATTTCCTAAACTTTTCATGGACTGGGATCTGTAGATAAGCATCCTTGAGATCAAAGGTTGCCATATAGTTGTTTCTATCAATCAGCTTCATGACTGTTCTACTGTCCTCCATTTTAAAATGGGGTGGATTTAGTTCTTTCAGATTAAGGATGAACCTTGCCTCAACATTGGATTTTTTTATCAAAAAACATGGTGAGACAAACTGGGATACTACTTCCTTGCATTCAACAACTGCTCCCAAATCAAGAAGGTGATTTACTTCTAACATCAATTCCCTGCATTCATTTTCAGAATGATTCCCACTGTGTAACAAAGCCTTTGGCTTTTTAACAAAAGAAATCTTGTTACCAGATATCCATTTCAGGATTTCTGGATATGGTGATAGGATGGACTTCCATTGATTTTTGGGAAACCTCAAACTACCGGCAAAGAGAAAAAAACTTACCTTTCTATCTACTTCTGAGTAGGAGGCTGATAATGTTTTTTGGTTTGGAGATATTGCCCCTTCTGTCTGTGATCTCTCCTGTATCCAGACAGGCCCCTCCAGTTTAAAGAATCACCTCTTTTATATGTACCACTACCTGATGAGCTTGTACTTGGTAGTTGATTACTAGGCTTCTTGAATACATATCTGTTTTTGGTTTGAGATCTATAACTGATCTCTCAACAGCTTTTGCTGTTTTTTTTATACACTCACCCAGGTTTGATCCAAATAACAGCTCCTCAATAGGTGCTGCACTAGCCAGCTCTTTGACAGTTTTACTCAACATAGGTGTAATGAGGGGTCTCCTAGTCAGTGACATATTGTAGTGAACATCTGTCAACAATTTTCCTCTCACTAAGAAGGCCTGTGTTCTTGTTTTCTTTATTATCCTCTTCCTTCAAGAGGATGTTGATACCAGCCCCTCGGGCAGCAAGGCCCTTTCCTAACTGGCTCTGGTTCAGCTGTTGTAACTTGTCTTTCTTATGTGCATTTGAAGGTATAGCCTTCAGAATTTCAGGGTTTATATCTGGGGCCTTCAACAATGTTAAATTTGTTGGAGGCAAATGTAGCTTTCTTTTTCTCCTTTATCAAGCCCTTCTGTGAGTATGGTTTTCCATCTCTTTTGGAGGAGGGGATCGCGATCGCGAATGCTTTCGGTCCCTCGGATCAGTTCGATCGCTTTTGCTATGCTTCCCATTTATCTAAAAGAGGAAAATATCAATATTATATTAAATTAAAAAGATCAAATATTTCAAAAAAATCAAACAAGGAAAAAAATGCACCAACGCATACACAAAAAAGCGTAATGACGTACACGGTCCAGTCGGTAAGGAAGGGTGCTGTATGATAAAAACTCTTCTTCTTACTTAATTCATTGTGGCATCAACCGTACCTAAGAGTGGTACTACCTAGCTAAAACAAGTGATCTCGAGGACGAGGTGCCGAAATATAATAAATAATTTGAGTTTTATAGTTTTCATGTTTTATGAAGTATAATCTGTTTTTCCTCGAGAGTTCTATAAGTTCATTGAGCATCACAAAAATCTCGAAAATATTAGGTAGATATATATATGTCATAACAAAACATGACCATTCCAGAATTACTTCATTTGACAGGTTGCTGAGGGGCAAACATTGTATTTTGTCAAGATTTGTCATATGAAACCAGAATTAGTGGGATCGTATTCTTCGGAATCCGAGTTGGAACCAGAAAGAATTTCATAATTTTGTTTGGTGAAACATGGTGAAACTATGGCTAGGGCTATGCACATCAAAGGTAACCTAACAGATTAACAGATAGTTTGTGTGCCCCTCAAGGAACCATGTCAAAATCACGTGTTCTGGAATGGTCAATTGCCTTGAACAGTAGAACGGAGGCGAAAATAGTAGATCTACTATCTCAATCTACTGTTAAAATAGTAGGTCTGGTAACGGTGACTACGAATCGAGTTCATTGAGCGATGGTAACGGCCAGAGATTAGCCACCCACGAGATTAGCCACCCACAGAACAAGATGCGCACGCGCAATTCCCTGTTAAAAATTTGAAAGATTCTTCAAGAAGG
Source organism: Phaedon cochleariae (assembly GCA_918026855.4). Lineage (NCBI taxonomy): Eukaryota > Metazoa > Arthropoda > Insecta > Coleoptera > Chrysomelidae > Phaedon > Phaedon cochleariae. The sequence continues at coordinate 33,241,605 of OU896720.1, read as the reverse complement.
TTTTTGAAACGAAATATAGATGGCGCGTCCACCTACGTTTCCACCTGAACTAGTTTTTCAAAAATTCAAAATAACCTGAAATCTCTAAATCATGACAAAAGGAAATCTCTCTCAATTCTATTTATTACAGTTGTGCAGATCGATAAAATAAACTCCACCTTCTTCAAATAAAACAAATATATTTCCCAAGGTTGGTAGAAATGATGATTATTTCTACCAACTTTGTATACTTCCGGATGTTGTTGCCATCTATTAGATTCAGTTGGAACTATAATTCGTCACGGGACATCTTTCCATAGTGGCAAAGTGCCAGAAGTGCCTATTCAATGAACTCAATGGGGGAGACCACTGATTTTTTGAAACGACATTATCGTGAACTCTATACTGAAAAACTACCAGTGAATCAATTTTGAATTTTTCCATTCATGCTAAGATGATGAAAAAAATAAATTAGAATATGTCCGTTTCTGAACACACAATTCCTGCGCTATTCGAAATTTTGTCGATTCATTGGTGAGACTGGTGCGACGTCTTAGTCCCAACACGCCTATCGTCCTTGAACTCACCAATCACACTGCAACACTGCAGAATGACGAGGTATCAGAGAAAGATAGCTACAGTGCGGGACTAATACGTCACAGCTCCACCATTTCCGAAATAACGAATGAAATATGCTGACTTCAAAACGATATAGATTCGATTCCCTTCAACTTCAACTCATAATATTGATTGTAGATCAAACGTAAATCATGATTCATCGATTGAAAGAGGGTTGCACGGATTTCTTCCCTCAGTGGTCTTCCCCATTAGATGCAATGGGTGATGTTTGGCTAATCTCTGGCAGCGTAAGCGTAATATATCAATCAACGTCTCTGGTAACTTCCATGAAACGGGAAGTGTTGTGTGTTGTACCCAATGAAATGAATGTAAACAACATTGAGTTCATTGGTTGTACCTAGCTCGGTACCGTGGGGCCGCTCGATGTAACTAGCTATGTAGTATGTACTCAAACGGACATTAGCACAAAGCAAGGAACGCTACGAAGGCACGGAAAGAAAAAGAGCAATTTAACATAACCTCAATACCCTCATCTCATCACCAAACAAAAAAGAATGTAAGTACAAAGTACAAATAGCGAGTACCTTATACAATACTCATAATATGCTCATAGTGTACATTTCTTTTCATCATGATATGACTTCTACCCCAGATGGGGCTGAAGGGAAGGGTCCAATATTATTTTTTGATGAATGATTCTCTGAAAGGTTTTCAGTTACTCAATCCTTTGTTTGTCTCATATGTTTATTGTGCTTTTATTGAATTTTCAGTAAAAAAAGGCCTACTACAGGTTGTCACTGCTGTTTCATCCAGATAATTAGAGTGGATGATGACCACAAAGAGATTGCTACAGAGAAATTCAAGGCCCTAGGAAAGATCCACTCTATCCTGCAGAATCCAGACAAGCGCAATCTGTATAATGAAATATGAAAGTGGACAATTTGATGATGAAATGTACACTTCCTTCAATTGTATGGACTATTGGAGAAACATGTTCAAGAAGATTGAGATAAAGGACATACAAAAGTATGAACAAGTGTACATTGGCTCAGACACTGAACTCAGAGACATAAGAGCATATGTTGGTGGAAAAGGTATATTGCATTTTATAGTTGAGGTTGTTATTATATTAATACAATATATTGATGTCCATTCATGTATTAACAACATTTGAGAGCTAGGAGGATGGTTGAACTTATGTGAAGTGGGAAGTTATGCTTGCTTTTTTGAAAGATACCTATAGCTGGGAAGTGATGTATAAATATGCAAAAGTATTTTATTATTCTTTCAGGTAATATGGATGTCATCTTGGAGATGGTACCTGGTACCATTCTCTAATTGTGATAGTAAGCCTAGAATAATAGATATAGTGCAAAACATGGTTGACAATGAAGAAGTGGAATATTACAAAGCATTCTTTAATGAGATAATGAGAGTAAGGCACAGAAAATGAGGAGACACAGAAATCATGAGAAAGAAAAGAAATTATCTGAACAAATTGACAGTATATATTTTTTTTAATAATCATCATATTATCACTTCAGTGTTGTAAATCTACAGTAAATTATTTTTTAGTGGAAGAACTTGATAAGCAAATTGAAGCAAACATGCAAAAAAGAGTGGCAGAGTTTGATACATACATACAATAGTGATTTGGAAGCAAGATAATGCTCCTAAAACCAAGAAGAAGAGACTTAGTATTACTGATGCAAAGAAGAAAAACAAAAAGTCCAAGTGATAATCTGAGATTCTGTGTACAACTTTGGTTTCTTTTTATTAACTGATGGATAAAATGTATAATGTATTTGTCAAGTTTTGAGAAGTTGACAAAAAACCGGACAGCAGAACTTGATAGAATGTCTTGTGTCATGGTGGCCATTTTTTTGTAGTTCTTCATGGTATGATGAGCCACATTCAACCTAATGAAAAAAATGATTACGGTCTCATTTGATTCAGCGCGTCATTTTCTACTGGAAAAGCGATAATTCGCGTGGATTTTCGCCGTTATCTGGCACTTTCGACCTTCCGAAGATAGCTAGGTGATTATATCGTACTGAAGTCTCAGGTAGAAAATTGAAAAGTATAGGAGGAGTATACTTGTATAAACTCTGATATTGATGAGCTTGAAACTTCCAAAAAAATCATTCGTATCACTGATATGGGAATTATATCTCTCACAAACAGGTTATATAAGAATGCAAATTCTCTACTTCAGAAGATTTTTTTTCAAATTCTGATCGTGTGTGTACAGTAGATATAATTCATTGTTCGTCGTAGCACATAACCAGGATAATAGCTGTTTTCTGTTAAATGAACCGAGAAAGAATTGATATTTACAACCTGCCCAACAACTACAGGCCTATTGCCCTATTATCAGTATCGCAAAAGTAATGGAGAAATAAGCCATCAATCAACATATTGAGCTTATTAAATATCTGAAAAGCTCAGGAATCATCGAATGATAGACAATATATGGCTTTCGGCACCGAAGATAAACTGGAGATCTTCTTGCCTACGTCACCCATATATGGCAAGCTCCATTAGAATATTAGAAAAACATGGGGAATATCCAGCTGGTGGCCTTAGACATATCGAAAGCATTCGACCGTGTTTGGCACCAAGGACTGCTGGTTCCACAAACTATCATCATACGGCTTGCTAGGGTCCCTTGATGGAAATTGACGTTAAAGTCATCTTAACAGGGTACGGACAGATCCTCGTCTCCTCTCACTCTAAAGTGTTTGTGAAACAGTTATATAGTTCCATCCTCATTCAATTCTGGGGATAAACACTAGATTTTTGACATTCGTTGTTTTTTAGGTTATATTGAGGTCACTGGCGTATCATACGTAATTTCCATATGGAATTCCTGATTCAACTATACCAAGATATAGATGAACAATCCTCTTAGTTTTAGAGTTTACTACTCCAGAATACTCTTTGCGATTTAGGGAACATATAAATTGTACTGAAAGCTTAATATATTTCACCAAAAGAGACTGTTCTTAGACTGTATACCAAGGTTGACTGAATTGACTGAATGAATTCTGATTTCAAGCATAGTAGTAGTTTATCTATGAGCTGAATGAGCTGAGCCTTTATGATTGAGAAATGGTGGAAACCGCGATGTGGGTATCTAGACTACTGTACTCATGTCATGTGTGCTAAATATATTTTCAGAAATCCAACTCCAAGGAGAATTTATGGAGTTACTAATATCACACTATGTATAAAACTTCGTCTAGGACGAAAAGTAGGCTGATAAAAATTAATACGTAAAATGTGCAGGAAAATAAAGAATAGAATATACTTCACCCCCATGTTATACATATGATTTTTCCGTCTCTTTTAAATGAAAAGTCATTTTCGAATAATTTATTGATGAAAGTAACAAAGAAGTAGGTATACGCTAAGTATACGCGGCAGTATAACTTATAGGCACGTTATTTTCACTCTTACATCCTACAAATTTTCTATTTGTGTTAGAGTAATAATTATATAAACTAATGTCTTTCGCTATATTGGATCCGTCATCTTGAATTTTCCAATTTTGACGAAACAATCATTTTATCTCCTACCCCGAAAACCCCCAGATACCAATTTCGAATAGACTCGGATCTTCATTACAAAACTCGTCCACCATATATTGGATCCGTCATCTTGAATATCCCAATTTTGACTGAATAATTATAATCTCCGACCCCGGAAATCCCCAGATACCAATTTTGATATTTTGAATAGAATCGGATCATAATTACAAGTTTCGTTCGCCATATTGGATCCGCTATCTTGAATTTCCCAATTTTGACAAAAAATCATGAAGTTCGACCCCGAAAACCATCAGATACCAATCTTAAATAGAATCAGATCATAATTAGTTTCTTTTGCTATACCTTGGATCCGTCATCTTGAATTTTCCATCATCTCCAACCCCGGAAAATTCCTCATACCTTCCAATTTTGAATAGAATCGGATCATAAATACAAAACTCGTTCGCCATATGATCTTCCTTATCTTCCTCAACAAGTAAATACCCTGTGCATACCTATCATTGAAATTATGAATGATTTTCTGTAGCGCCCATGGATGTGACGTGACAGCAATGTCAGGGATGCCAGTAGACAAAACTAAAATCTCTAGATCATTAAAAAAGAATGCAGCTATGATCTGTCCGTACCCTGTTAAGATGACTTTAATGTCAATTTCCATCAAGGGACCCTAATAAAAAGTAGGGTCCCTTGATGGAAATTGACGTTAAAGTCATCTTAACAGGGTACGGACAGATCCTCGTCTCCTCTCACTCTAAAGTGTTTGTGAAACAGTTATATAGTTCCATCCTTATTCAATTCTGGGGATAAACACTAGATTTTTGACATTCATTGTTTTTTAGGTTATATTGAGGACACTGGCGTATCATACGTAATTTCCATATAGAAATCCTGATTCAACTATACCAAGATATAGATGAATAACAATCCTCTAGTTTTAGAGTTTACTATTACGAGGTAGGGAACAGATAAATTGTACTGAAAGCTTAATATATTTCACCAAAAGAGACTGTTCTTAGACTGTATACCAGGGTTGACTGAATTGACTGAATGAATTCTGATTCCAAGCTGAGCAGAGGATTATCTATGAGCCGAATGAGGTGAGCCTCATGATTGAGAAATGGTGGAAACCTCGATGTGGTATCTGAACTACTGTACTCATGTCATGTGTGCTAAATATATTTTCGGGAATTCAATTCAGAGAAGAATTCATGGAGTAACTAATATCACACTATGTATAAAACTTCGTCTGGGACGGAAAGTGGGCTGATAAAAAGTAATACGTGGAATGTGCAGGAAAATGAAGAATAGAATATACTACACCCCCATGTTATACATATGATTTTTGCGTCTTCCTCAAATAAAAAGTCCTTTTTTGAATAATTTATTGATAAAAGTAACAAAGAAGTAGGTATATGCAGTATAACTTATATTCACACGTTATTTTCACTCTTGCATCCTACATATTTTCTATTCGTGGTAGAATAATATTTATATAAACTAATGTCTTTCAATATTGGATCCGTCATCTTGAATTTTCGAATTTTGACGAAACAATCATTATCTCCGACCCCGGAAGTCCTCAGATACCAATTTCAATTTTCGGATAGAATCGGACCATAATTACAAAATTCGTTCTCCATATTGAATCCGCTATCTTGAATTTTCTAATTTTGACAAAAAAATATGAACTTTGACCACGAAAACCCTCAGATACCAATCTTAAATAGAATCAGATCATGATTAGAAATTTCTTTCGCTATATATTGAATCCGTCATCTGGAATTCTCCAAGTTTGACGAAACAATCATTATCTCCAACCCCGGAAAACCCCAGAAACTTTCCGGTTTTGAATAGAATCGGATCATAATCACAAAACTCGTTTCTATTTATGATCTTCCCCAACAAGTAAATACCCTGTACATACCTATTATTAAAATTTTGAATGATTATCTGTAGCGCCCATGGATGTGACGTGACAGCAATGTCAGGGATGCCAGTAGACAAAACTAAAGTCTCTAGATCATTAAAAAAGAATGCAGCTATGATCTGTCCGTACCCTGTTAAGATGACTTTAACGTCAATTTCCATCAAGGGACCCTACGGCTTGCCACCTCAGCTATGCCATCTCTTATCGAGTTTTCTTACAGGCAGATCACTCCACGTGGTGGTGGACTGTGTGTATCGTCTGATACCATTGTCATCGATTCCGGCGTTCCTCAAGGATCAATTATGGCAACAACATTGTTCCTACTTCATATCAATGATCTGTTGGGAGCAACCACATTCCTATCCACATAGTTTTTCAGATGATAGTACTCTCAATATTGCGTTCTCTTCCAGAATTCCCATTTCTTTCCAGGAAACTAAGAACTCACGAAGAAGGCAGGTCAATGTTGTCAATGAAGACCTTGATGCTAAAATCACACCCTGGGGAACCAACGACGTAGTTGAATTCAACGCCGCCAATACTCAAGCCTGATGTATTTTCTCTAGAAAGGCAGAACTCAGTATGTCTGATATAACAATAATGTCTGGTACCACCATTCCTACTTAGTCAACTATATCTATGCTCTGTGTCTCCATCAGCAATACTCAGCTTTCATAGAATAATCATGTCAGATCCATCGCGAAAGCCGCTTATGCACGAAAACTCGGATTTTTATTTTGTAAAAGCTACTTCACACCTCGACATCTTCTCATGATTTACAAAGCACAAATATACGGCCTGTTCTAGTATACTGTTCCACAAATGGGGTTCAGCACCCAAATATACTCTGATATGCTCTTAGATTCCATCCAGAGAAGAGCCACTAACACTTTGACATCACTGAAACACCGTAGGAAGATCGGCGACTTTTCACTTTTCTATAGATACTTTCACGGGAAATGTTCTTCAGAAATCTCTGCTATCATTCCACGACTGGCAGCACATCTTTTCGTTGTCAATCTCGAAATATGTCGAACTGCACTTTATCAAAACTCATTCCTCTATAGAACGGCTAAGCTATGGAATTCATTGCATGAGGAAGTATTTCCAAGAACTTATAATCTCCAAAAGTTCAAGAAAAACCTCCAACCCCTATCTTCCTTCCTTATCCTCCCTAGGAACCCTCGATGTTCTCCGAACATTATATAGGGAGTCCCTTTCATGCGCACCAAGCGCTAAAAACATTTTTAATTTTAATGTTCTGGTTGAATGAGTGTGTCAATGGATTATCAGAATTTTATTCATATTTTTCAAGTTTATACTTTATTGACTCAGATTCATATTCTTGTTGGATTAGGTAGGTATATTGTATCCAGTAAATCAGTGGCATATATAGCAGCTATATTATGTATATCCCTGTAACACCTCATATGGTGCGATGCAATCAACGTTTTGAAAGGAACAATGAAAACATAGTCCTGCTCGTAAAAGATGACCGGAGGAGAGAATGTTAGCCCAGAGTACAATATAACTGTTGCGATCATCAACTCACTGTCAATTCAAATACGGGTTCCTGAGCGCTCGCTAGAAATGGTTGAATCAGTTCAAACGTGCAATCAGTGATATCGTTCGTGACTTGATGAAAATGATGAAGGCGACGTAATCTGCAAAACCGAATTGTTTAGATATACTAAAAGCACAGTCGTCTGAACGTCTTCATCCTCTCCCTTTCGTCCCCGGTCTTCTTTGGCGAGTCGAACTATATATGAGCAACAGACGTATATAACTATAGGTATTGAGGGACGTACAAGGGTGGGCCAATGGAAACTCCAGAAAATTTGCAAATGTATTCATAATATTTTAATGTTAATGGTAAACTGCAAAATTTATAGTTATCCTTATTTTCATATTTAGAAAACTCTCCTGAATGATGGCACTGTTGCCGAAATAGTTGTGTATTTAGCCTTTCACAGTTTGTCATTTTAGACATTGATAAAATAGGAAACAATGAAAACTTTCCATCTCAATTTTTTTGATTTGAAATGGAAATTTGAAGAAAACGCTCGAACATCGATTCGAGGAAGAACTAAATTTCAGGGGTGGAATAAGTTTTCATTAATGGCCCCACCCTGATGTATATCTATATATAGTGATGTAGATTCAGTAAATGGTTCTTATTTTTCTGAGTATGTGGCTGCATTATAATTATGTGTATGACGAACATTCTTATCTTGAATATCAGTAGCCTCAGTAATAAACGATGGATTGAAATTCAATGATGAATTTTTATATAATCGTTCGATAATAATAATAATAAGGTGGATGGATCAATGCTTCCTAGCTGTAACAGATGTTGGTAAAATTGATGGCTTCAGGCTAATCGACGGTTTGTTTTTCAATTTCGGTTTGGTAAGTAATGCCGGTATTCCTTCATTACCTATACCTTTCGCATGACCCTCCGTTTTTTGGACAGTGCATTGATGATGAGTATATCCTTGACTATCCTCAGAAAGTGAATTTACCATACTTTTCGGCGATCCCTCGAAAATTATGTCCACCTCTGTAATAATGCGGTTCGACCCATCGATAGGTCTTTCTCTTAAAGCGTGACTGCTCGATGTTGGTGATGATGTTTGTGACCGTGGGTTTAAATCTGAGGTAGAGATCTTCGTATTGTTTGGTCCGCTACTGAGTACAGGGAAAATCCCAAATGATAATTGTCCATTATTAGGTTCTGATGATATTTCATTTACGGAGCGTACTGCTAAGCCGCGAACTTTTTCCTGAATAGTTGAAAATTGCTCGTAAATGGAATCTTCATTGTCGTCAGAAAAGGAATCGGCTTCGGAATCTCCGAAACCTCTCGTCGTATTACTCAAATACTGATCTTTTACATCCTTTTCCATTTCAATTTCATGATATGAGCCCAGATCTTCGTCAGAAGAGTCATGAACCGGTAAGGTTTTTACCACAGGTTGAGAATGAATAACCTTTATAGTTTTCTTATTTGATTTGTCATTCGTAGATGATCTTCCAGGCAAAGGGGGTTTCATTGCGAATATATCAGTACTAACTATTAGGGTTTTATTAGACTTTTCAGATTTTGGATCCCTGCGAAATAATTGAAAACAGATAGGTCATCGTGTCTTGACATTCTCTTATCTACTCACGTTTTCAGTTCTTCGTATATGCTGTCTGCCTCGTCGTCGCTAACTCCATCATATTGTATGTTATATTCTGAAGCCAAATACTGTTTCTCAAACGCCTTCATTTTGAATTTCATTATGGCGTGATCATGACATTTATTTATTTGCGTCACCCACTGCCTCACATCTTTAGGAGTCTGTGCAAGGAACTGGAATATAATAATACCTAAGTACCTATTATTTATGAATAATTATGGTGGTATGTATTCGATTAGTGCATGTGTTGTCTCTAATGGAGATATTATCATTATTGTATGAATGTTGATGGCGACCATTTTGAACAATTAATTGGTATGATAAATTTGAATATATAACTTGATGTGAGAAAATGTGACTCCCACACTGCTCCCAGCGCCAATTATTGAGCTACCCTTATAACAATCTTCTCATCTCACTTCTAGGTAATCATACAGGGTCCTGCATCTCACCTTCCGTCTTCTATAGCTCAGTTATCAGTTGAGACAGGATTTTGATGTCTTGCAGACATCAATCGTCTCATAAGGCGCATACCAGAAGAAAAATTTCGATTATACAGGGTCTCCCAAAAGAGTGTGACGACGTCATAATGATATATTTTTTCAAACAGCATGCCATATATTTTGTTGCATATTTGAGTGCTTCCAGTGGTTATCTACATACTCCTGGAATTTAATTGAAATCGGTCCAGTGATAGTCACGCAAATAAAATATAAGAAAAAAATTAAACTTTGCACCACTGGTCAAAAACATCAATAACTAAATAGAGACTGCCTGGTCAATGGAATCATAAGAGATACATATCGAATAAAGCCTTAGAGGAACGCTAAACGAGTCTGATTGACACGAATCATCACAGGGTGTGCAAAATCTAGTGGCAAACTTTTCAAATTTCAAAGCACTTTATTCTTCTCATTTCAAATTGGAGCCCCTTGTATATTTTCATGACATTCGATGCGTAAATAAAAAACAAACTTTTTTCTTATCGAAATTCTCATCGTATCAAAAGTTATTTGCCGAAAACTATTTCTTGATGCAGCATTTCAGAAGTTCAACATTCAACATTCTTTTAAATCTTATACACATCATGAAAGTAGAGAAAATCACAGTAGTTCTAGTAATAAATTTCTCAAAAACAAAGAAATAGGATTATTACCTTCGGTATTACCTAAATATCGAAATGTATGTTTGATATGTCTTCTGTTCTCTTGGGGCACAAGCGAATACGATTATGGAATGACCTTGCCACTCTTCGTAATAGGTCGGGTCGAGGGTCGGGTGTAATGGTTTGAAACGCGTTAAGGATTCTTTGCTGCATATCATCTGGTGTGGTAGGAGGTTCTTGATGAACGATTTCCTTAACATAGACCCACAAAAAGAAATCCAATTTGGTTAAGTCAGGTGATCGGGGCGGCCACTCACTTGGTCCTCCTCTTCCGATCCACCTATCTGGAAAGGTTGTGTTGAGATCGTCCTTGACCTATTGTAATGAATAATGTGATGGGGCTCCATCATGTTGTAGCCACATTGCATTCCTCACAGCTATTGGTAGATTTTCACATAAGTTTGGCAATTGGTTTCGCAAAAAATCCAGATACATAGGGCCATCCAAATTCCCGTCGAAACAGTAGGGACCAATATCATGTTCACCAATAATTCCTCCCCACACATTAATTGACCATCTCTGTTGTCTTTCAATCTGCCAAAAAACCCTTGGATTGTGATATAGGAGTAATAATGGAAGTTGTGACGGTTCACAAATCCATCCTTATGGAAGGTGGCCTTATAAGAAAACGGAACCTTATCAAAAAAGTCGAAATTAACTCCTATTTCACCTTGCGCCCAGTCGCAGAATTCGACACGTTCTTCAAAATCTTGTTGAAAGAGTTCTTGATGAAACTGAATATGATAGGTATGGAAACGGTTGTCTTTTAAAATTCGTTGAACAGTTCTTTCGCTCACGTCCAGGCGTCCAGGGCATCTGCGATTGCTTGCTGGCTAATCGAAGGATTTTTCCGTAACAGATAACGCAGTACAGCCAATTGATTTTCTTCATTTCGAACCGTTCTATCTCTAACTGGTTTTGTTTATTTTACATTTTTCCCGGTTCGTACAAACCTATCCAATATGTTCTGCAGGCTCCTTTTGTCTGGATGAAGTCGTTCCGGATAACGTTGTGCATAAACTCGACTTGCCAAAAGAGTTTTTCTTACATTTTCCTAATATTAAAATCATATCTATACGAGCTCTTCCATGACAAAAACAATATTTCGTTATAAACAGCTAAAAAAATGTATGATAATGAGCTAACAGTGTATTGAATTTGAACTACTCAAGCCCAAATAGACTCCTGATCGACACTTCATTCGAATTAAATGTCAATAATTTACTTCTCAAAGCCACCTTCGTATTTTATTAATTCAAATGACTCAGAATAGCTTATGAAACGGTTTTCGGCAAATAACTTTTGATACGATGAAAATTTCGATGGGGTTGTAATTAGAAAAAAAGTTTGTTTTTTATTCACGCATCGAATTACATGAAAATATACAGGGGCTCCAATTTGAAATAAGACAAATATAGTGCTTTGAAATTTGAAAAGTTTGCCACTAAATTTTGCACACCCTGTGATGATTCGTCAAATCAAATCACATCAAAATATAGTTTATTGTCGGAGGCTGAGTATCTTGTAGACAAAGTCAAAATAAACAAATATTAAAACACAATCATAGGTACTATCGACGAACAGACACATCATCAAATACAAATAAAAATGTCTAAAGCTCAACATTCAACAGGAATAAAATGATCATGAATGAAATAAAACATATATATAAATAGATCATAAAAGCTTGTCGCGATGATCAATATGTGATTAAATTGAAATTTTAAAGATTTCAACTCAGCAGATTTTACAAAATTAAATTAGTACTAGTTTATTTACACAAATAAATCGAGCGACAAGCTTTTCCTTTTATGCATGATCATATAAATTGTGTATAGTGAGTCTATAAGTTTATAGTTGAAATTATAAAGGAACATTTTATTTCATTCTCTTTAGAGCGTTCAAATAAAAGATTTATTTTTTTTCACTTTGGACAATTGAAGTATGCAAATTATCAAAATCCTGACTCAACTGATAATTAACTGAGCTATAGAAGACGGGAGGTGAGATGCAGGACCCTGTATACTCTCAAAATGATATTGCCTGATTATTTTCAAACCATTCCAAAATGAATAGCGAGAAGAGAGAACCATATATTTATATTATATATTGAAACGTTCAATTTCTATAGTAACTACAAGTTAATCCAATTACCTACCTAGGTATTCTTATATCTAGAAAATAACATGAAGGTACATACGTACGTGATGTGTTTCTTTCCCTTGCATTGTGCTTATTAACTGGAAGTCCGTTTTATCGCCATCGCATTCTTTTGCTTCATAATTTCTCAAATTGAAATTACATATTGGTTTTGTATCCCTCTCAGTGAAATATATTAAGAGCCATCCGTTGTGCATACTAGCATATACTCGCTTCATTTTCTCAAATCCCAATAGAAATTTTCTCTTCATGAAAATGAATCCGTATTTGATTTCTTTCGAAGCTTCTTTAGCTGGCAGATCTGAAATTGAGGAACTAATTAATTGTATTGGAACTCCTTAGGGGTTCTGGGTTCATTGTTTCAAAATGTTTATCATACCGGGTTGCCCATGCATATATCGAAAACGTTCCACCCAAGTTTTCTCCGTTGTGATTTGTTATACAATCAATGAAAAACCGCTCGAACAGGTCGATTTTTATCTTTCGGGGTACACATTTTTCTGTAATTTTCATGTCCCAAAGTTGGAACCTTGAATAAGTTTGATGGAGTTTTCTAAAACGGTTACGGAGATTCAGCTGATTGTTTTTTCAACATGCTCCATGAGTGTGACGGAGAAAAGTAGTGGGTAAAATGAATCAGTCCGGTGTTTCAGTACAAAAGAGGGCGCTGTTTGCTCCAGCTGCAAGATTGAAACGTTTTAGCGTCCCAGTCGTCTCGACGTCTCGCCATAGTACGTCGTCTGTATTTAGATCTATGGTACGTCTAAATAAGCACTAAGTAAGTGAAGGAAAGTATTTCGCCGAGCTTAAAGGGACACGAAAGTAGCACGAACACAGTATAGGCTCTATAAACGATTTTTAGTTAAATTTCACCATTATTTTTTACGTTGAAGTGACACTATATTGGGTAAAATGAATGATTTTAATTTCTATGAAATATGAAATTGGGGTTTATAGTTTGTGATTGGATATGTTTTATGTTATATCTTGCTTTACTATGAATTATATATCAATTTCTAATAATTTGATTAATTTTTTGCATGTCAAGAATATGAATTATGATACATATATTATAAAAATGCGAATGCAACAATAACAACAACAACAACAACAAATTAAAAACAGTGTTTTTATTCACTTCACTCTGAGCATAGATTAACGACTCCCCTCTGAGTATTTTAAAATGAGATTTCATGCGTTTTTAATGTCCGATTCATTTTATCCCAAAGTGGTGGATGAAGTGAATCAGATTTTCAACAAAACATGAAAGAGCCTTTTCCTTACTTTCATAACATTATTTTCGACTTGTGCCATTCGAAAAGGGTGCCAGGACCTACATTATTTTCTGTCAACTACGAAATAGCCATAATCCTCAAAGTGGAATGAAATGTTAGATAAATACAAAAAGCACAAAGTCATCTCCACACAATGTTCCTAAAAATGACCAGCAATGGTAGATTTCGGGAGAAAAACAACTACTTTCCTGTCTAATGCCACGCAGAACATTGAATTACATCCTCCCGAAATCAATGCATCGACTCGTATAAACGAATACTGATAGAAGTGATTCTTTCCTGAATGCCTATTGATTTCGATTTAGCCAGGCCATGCTAGACATCTACAGACCGGTTTCGAGCTCTTTTTGACTCTCATCAGTGTAGGGCAGTCTCCAGCCAGCAGTCCTATAAGACCGCCGACTATAAGCGTAGCCTATCCGAACAAAAATCAAGTCGACCTGGCTAAATCGAAATCAGAAGGATGTAATTCAATGTTCTGCGTGGCATTAGCCAGGAAAGTAGTTGTTTTTCTCCCGATTTCTTCCATTTTTGTTAATTTCATGAACATTGTGTGGAAATGACTTCGCCGAGCTTCTTGTATTTATTATTTTTTGTATAATTTTTGTCCCAATACATTTCGAAAAAACGATCAAAAACGCCATTTTTTATTCACTTAACCCCGTTTGACGGTATATGTTGAAAAATACTAGAATGGAATACGACAGGGTGTTCCATTTGAAAATCGAAAGTTGATGCTCGTTCCGCTTCAACGTTTCAACTTTGGCATATGATAATTACAGAAAAATGTGTCCTTTGCCAAATGAAAATCGACCTGTCCGAGAAGTTTTTCATTAAAACAGAGAAAAGTTAGGTGCAATTCGCGATAGAAAATAACGCGTTGCCCCACCTTACGGCGACAGCTTGAATACTTCTGAGCGGTTTGTTTTGATGATACGACCAATATGCACAAACAAAGAACAAATATGTAGCTTATTTTCTATTGCGAATAACGTTTCCGATGGGCCACCCGTACCCGTATACAAAATCATCAAACTGTAACATATACGTGTCTCGTTTATCGTCGTTAAATGAGTGTTGCATATGGAATATTTTTTTAAGCAAAATAACGACGTTTTTATTTTCATTTTATTTACCTCTACCAAAGTTGATCGAAATTGAACATTAAGATTTTTTCGCATTTCCTGCATAACCCATTCACACATCATTATGCGGGCTTTGGGGATAACGCCACAGCTTATGAAACACTACGTTTTATCACTCTAGATCTTTGAATATAAGTAACGTTCATAGGTATATGTTTATATACTTATACAGGATGGAGAAAAGACTTTCTGGAATAAATTCACTATCGTGGAGGAAAAATTTTAAAAATTCGCAAGACACGTCATTGTTTTGTTGTATATTTACCTACATTTTGCAAGCAATATGAGAGCCCCAGCTCATAAGGAGAAGCTGACTCAGCTCCATCATGTTTTTCAACTATAACCCTAATGCTTGTAACCCTCATTGGAAAGGTGGTTAGAAGATGAATCCAGCGTACTGATGAAATTTTAGTTTAGTACGTCTGAGGGTTGCATTAATCAAAACGTAATTATACATTTCGACATACAGGGTGTTAACAAATAAGTGTCACAACGGAAATCTGTAGCGTCCTCATAATAAAAGAAACATTTCTTTCCTCTCAAAAATTTTTCTCCAGGCTTCCGTTTTCAAGATACAGGGCCTCAAAAAATCAAAAATGTTCAGTTTAATTAAGCACACTTATACAACACTTAATAAACTTGACAATTTGAAAACCAGCATCGAGACCAGCACACTCAAGAACCTGACATTTGATCGAACATATTCTTAGACAGTTCTGAGGTGTTTATTTCCAGTGGATTTTCCGACGATTTTTGGAGACACCATCAGGATTTTGTGTGTTCATATTCATGAAGTGCCATTTTTCGCAGAAACTGTTCACTTTAGAGCATTGAGACAAGAGGGCGTTTTTTGTGTGAGAGATATTGGCGCTTCAGAATCTACTTTGTAAATTACGATTTCTCTAGTGGCATAAATGTTTGGGGGGTTACACCCTTAGGAGGCGTTGAATTCTTCTCGAATGAACATGTCCAAGGAAATTGATCAAGAGCCCTAAAAGTAGTCATTATTGATGATGATGTGTGTAAGAAGGCTTAACTCCGTAGCTCAAACGGTTCCTAAGATAGTAGCAAGAAACAGATTTTTTTGTACTATTTTGACGCCTTGTATCTTGAAAACGGAAGCCTAGAGAAAAAAATTCGAAAGGGAAAAAAATGTTTCTATTTTCATGAGGAATCTACATCTTTCCGTTGTGACGCTTATTTGTTAACACCCTGTATTTTCAACGTATTTTTATTTAGCGAAATAGTTGAATAAGGCAATTTCACCAGTTTGCAGCAACACTTCGTTACGAACTGTACCTAAATACGATATACAAACTGAATTTCTTTTCGCGACTGGTAAAAACTCTCATGGCATAAAATAGCAGATATCAGTTGTGGCAAAAAATTCATTTTAATTGTTTGTTCAGAAAATTAAGGTCAATACTGTGAATAGGTACAAACTTCGAGCAAAAAAATTGAATTTAAAAATTACCTTTTGATTTCATGCAACCCGCCTCAAAAGTTCTAAGAACTGAAATTTGAGGGTGGTTTCAGCTACCCCTGAAATTTATGTTCATATTGTACGATGACTTGATGTTCATCATTCGGGGCGTGGAAAGAAATTCTGAATTGAGAAAACCCGATCATGATTCTGAGATCAGAGGTCTGTAAAAGAAAGTTTCCAACTTTCCACCGTTCAAGTTTGAACCCCTTGATTGGGTATGAAAGTATTGAAAAGGAATATTCTTAGATAAATCATGGACATGAACAAAGTAAAAAACCTACATAATGTAAAGAGATACATTTAGAATTCACATATTATTCTCTTTCTGGTAAAAATGTTAATTCTTTCCCAGTGTATTCAACAGAAAACAACTACTTTCCTGGCTATATGTCGCGACGAACATTGAATTATATCGATTGAACACAGACAATAAGAATATGAAAATCAAATCATATGAAGATGTATGTAACCATACATACATGATTGTACAATCAGCCATAAATTATTATAGTAATTATTATACGTACCAACATATGCATATTTCATTTCTTCCATAACCATTACTGCTGCATTGTTTCTGTTGAAATCGTCATCTACAGAGTTAGTAATCTTGTCTTCGTCCATTTTGATTACTAAAATTGAGCATAAATAAACTTAATCGAAATATGCTGCTTGAATAGCAAATGACAATTAGGTACATAGTACGTGGGTACTAACCTATGGGTATATACGCACAAAACAATTGAAATGAAATTTTCTTTGAATTCAGTAACCTAAAAAGTTTTCAAATCTCAAATCCTCCTATCAATTTTTTGATGTTAATTTTGCATGAACTTCTTATGAATTTGATACTTATTCAGGGTCAACCCGAAATTTATTGCATTTTATCCTAATTTTCTGAACACGCTGTGGAAAAAAACGTCACAATGCGATATAATAGGTTTTTTTCCCTCTTCAGATTCTCCTACCATGTTCACTGTACCTTTTGCAACTTTACCCAGAAGTGATCAAAATATCAATCTGTATTCATTTCTGTCCAGGAATATACCTTCCAGGTTTGTTTCCGAAATTGGAACCATATTATAAATGCAGTGGATAATTGAAAGAAAAACAAAGCGAAAAAACACATTTTTGTTTTGTATTCCAAGTCCGGATCTGGAATTTTTCTTCCATAGTAGGCCGTCGTGTGGTGTGTCAGTCGAAATATTAAGTTGTTGGTAAATTTCAGGTGAGTACGTTCCTGAAATGATTGTGGTTCATCAAAGTTTCGCCCCGAATTCAAATAATGCCCTGTATTTCTGTTACGAATAGGCAAAATATATTTTTTCACATATTTATGTGGTTATAGTCATGACTCACCCTGTATATGTTACATATACAGTACAGAAATACAACAGTTGATATTTTTTATCATTTGAATCAGGTTCGAAAGGGAAACAGAAAAAAATATAAAACAATGATGCCCCACAACACACAATTTTATTGATCGATCCAATTTCGGAAACGCCCTCTGATGTGATTCCGAGAATGTTACTCAAAAATGAAATTATAATATAACGCATATACAGTGATATATTCACTAACCTTTCTTGTCCATGACCATGTACTCTTCATTTGATTGAATCTTAGCTATCTCTTGTAGTTGTATTTTCGATCTATTGATGAGCGATTCTGCAAGGTTCTGATCTTTTGGTGACAATTTTTTTAATTTATCTTCAGACAAAAATTGACAAATATCTAAAAAAAAAACTGTTATGCGTATGGGACCACACGTCGGAAGTGATAACTTCTATATGCGTATGCACTTATGGTTATGCCGGTCTTATGGTACGCGGCACCCGTGACGCGAGTTTGCCGTTTTATTCTCATCCCAGAATGTGCCCAACGGGCCTATGGAAGTTATCACTTCAAAAATATCTGCTTATAGATATACATTGGAAGACGTCAACTGCATTTTCGAGTGAGACATCATTCTGAAATATTCTCAGCGCTGTGGCGTTGCCGCTTTTTGGAATGTAGCAACAACTTTGTTATTTCAAATGGAATACGCTGTATTTCTTTGCATTTTCAAATTTTTCCTGAAAAGCTGATTTAATCAATGTATCACACTTGGGGTCTAGTGGGAATTATTTCAGAGATATAGGGTGTTCAAAATCGACATTTTTCAACTTTAGGATTTTTTTGTGTTGAAAATATTCATTATTTATTGGTCAAAACGGCTCACATGCACATCCCTATCCTAACTTTTGATTTACTATCTACTGACATTTAATTGGAATAAATACAGGATGTTTCAAGATTCAGAATTCTGATCACCTAAAAATGCAGTGAAATACAGGATACTTACTCTATTTGGAATAAAAAAAGTTGTTGCAACTTTTCTATAGAAATGACGCAGCTTTGAAAATATTTTAGAAACGATGTCCCCCTCGAAAATGTAGTTAACGTTCTAATGGCCACCCTGTAAGGATATGATAGCTCGTCCAAAAATATGAAAAAGAAATTCAATCAACTTATCTAATCCCTAAAATGCAATATTCGAGATAGAGGGTGTATAAATTTTAAAAAAATCGTTTTTTTTTATATCTCTGGAACCGTGTGCATCGCACAGAAAACAGCTTCTGTCAGTAAGCATTTTTTACTCATAATAAGCTTGTTTCGCGGATTTTTTGTTTTTTATGTGAAGATTTTGAAGAGGTAATGGATGTTTTTCTCCCCAACTTCTCCGCCACTGGAAAAAGCCGCTCATTCGAACCGCCAATGTTTGGTGCACAAAAAAAGTACTCGCTTGGTGATATGCTCTTGACCGTTTTCGAGACAAATCAACTTTTATGTTGAGAAACATGGTGGATTTTTTGAAATAAATTTTATTTTACTCATTAAACAAAATTTATTCAAACGTTAGAACAAGTATCAAATCTAAACATCAACTTCATAATTGCAAAAATTGAAAAAAAAACAATCATACATACAACAATTCCTCAGTTGAATTAATTGTTGGAAATCTCCGCCGTTTTAGCTTCAATGCACGCAGCAAAAAAAAATATTCAAAAAATTTGACCATGTTTTCCAGCATAAAAGTTGTTTTTTTTTTCGAAAACGGTCAACTTCAAAGCTTATGACCAAGAGTACTTTTGTAGAACACATTTGTAGCTTGAATGGGCGACTCGAAACTGTACTTTTTCTAGTGGCTTGAAAGTTGGGGAGAAAAACACCCACTACTCCTACAAAATCTTCACCAAATTGGCACCAAACATAGCTCATTATGAGTAGAAAATGGTACAAAAGCTGTTTACTGTATTTCGATTATGGGGCATTTTAGAGTGTAAGTTAATAGAAACTTTGTTCCATAGGTTTGGACCAACTATCACATCCTGATGAAGTCCTGCGCATATATTGAGAAACACCCTGAATAGCACACCATACACAACTGTTGTATCACCAACCGAACCAATATTATTTTCAACGTCTCAACACGTGTTTCACTAACTTATGATGACTATGTTATGTATATCATTTTCAGGAGTACATTAAAACAGTATAGTTTAATACGCATATTAACAATAAAACGAGTAAAAATGAAAAAAATGCATAGCCTCGCTTGTGAACAATACTTAAAGTCGGTTCATTCGATTCATCTTCAATAACACTCACCTTCCAAAAGTTCATTAAGATCCACATACATTTGTTTTATATCAGAACCCATGTTGGTCATTTGACTAATGAATTGTTACTGAAATAATTGAACCCAATTTACCTCAATGAATAGAGGTGATGTGTAGAAATGCGTGTTCAAATAATTTTCATCTCCCGATCTGTGCGCGCACTGCTCTAATTTGATGAGACGAAGATATTGTGACTTGAATTCTTCACGTTAAATTTCTAAATACTACGAGGCAGGGGGTGCGTTAATTCTGAATTCTAACGTAACGGGACATCTCTTTCTATTTTCCACGCCCTAGGAATACACTTAGATCGTCATACTGCTCATCATTAATTTCTTATCAGTATATTTTCAGGAAGTTCTCTGCGACTGTGTTTATACTATTATACATATAGATATTATATGCATCCCAACATCAATTATAACTTTTCGTATATGCGAAGGAGGTATAAATATGACTAGAGCATTGATAGCTAATTTTTCAAAATACATAGTGATACATTTTTTAATTTCCTCATTTATTAGCAATTGATTTTCTAATTTATTTCTATTCCACCGTTTCACCACTAGCCAATCAGTCTATTTTTTTTAATTAAAAGCTTTTATTTAACTTGCATTGTATATGTTTGTATGTACGTATATGTTCGGGTGGAATCTTTGAACTCAATTTTGAAGTAGAAATCTTCAACCGATTGAGCTGAAATTTTGTATACACGTTCAGTTTGGATGACAATGCACGATAAGGTGTGTCACGTTATTCTAAATCCAATATGGCGGATCATCCAAGATGGCGGAATAGCTATTTTTAATAATTATATACTTCTACAATATGGGTATCAAATGAAAAGGCTCGTTGAGAGTAACTCGAAAAATGATGTAACGTCATTCTAAATCCATTGGTCCAATGGTCATTTTCAATATACTTTTACAATATATTATATATGGGTATCAAATGAAAAGGCTCGTTGCGAGTCAATCGAAAAAACCAGCTAGCGATAACTAAAAATTAAAAAATAAATTAAAAGTAAAAAAAGAACTTTTTAATGAAAAGCTTTTATATATATTTGAACGCTCTGAAAAGAAGAAAATAAAATGTTTCTTGATAATTTTAACTATCAACTTATAACCTCATTATACACAATTTATATGATCATAAAAGCTCGCGCGATGATCAATATTTAATTTTAAAAATTTTATCTCAGCAGATTTTACATAATTAAATACTAGTTCATTCACACAAGTGAATCGCGCGATGACAAGCTTTTATGATCATATAAATTGTGTATAATGAGGTTATAAGTTGATAGTTAAAATTATTAAGAAAAATTTTATTTTCTTCTTTTTAGAGCGTTTAAATAAAAGCTTTTTATTAAAAAGTTTTTTTTTCACTTTTATTGACTTTTCGTGACGTTATTGTCGCTAATGAGCTCGATAAATTGAACGTCATCATCAGTATAATATTATTGTTTCATGGACCGTTTTGCCCGTTTTGCACTCAAGTCGAAGAACTATACAGGGTGTTTAACAGCAAAACAGAAAATCTTTAGAGCTGGTCTAACAGCATTAGGCGTAGCTCTAATCACAATTCTCAATGAACCAATAACTTTGCCATAAGGACCAGAGTTGCTATGATTCCTTTGGAGACCGCTTCCCAGTGCACACTATCATTATAATACATCTCGCTAGTTAGATGTACTAACTTTTTGGTCAGCTGGTCCTATTGAAAGCATCAAAGAACATATAGCCTTCAACAATACAATAGAGGAAGAAGAAAAAGAAGAAAATAAACTTTATTGGACATAAAATAAACAAATATATACCTATTATACATATATACCTATACTACTCATATACAATTCGTTTGCTCATATATGAATCATAGCTGTCCTCAAAGATAGTTGAAGACAGCTGTGCAAAGCGGGACCAACTTCTATGGAGGTCTTTTTTACTTTTTAATACAAATAATGGAGTTCATGTTTCTCCGAAACTAGGATGCATGTATTGTAGCAACACCTATCGTAAAAACCGATAATCTCTGCGCTACATTGAAAGCATAGTATTGTAAAAAAGCAATTTTCGCAATACATAAAATTTCATGACAGTAGATGAGATACATTTTTGCGATAACTTTAGTCTTTATCTATTGTTTTTACAATACATTTACAATACATGAGGCTTAATGTATTGCAAAAATGAGTTTTTGCAACAGATTGATTTTCAGGTTTGGATCTAGTTTCGATTATCTTTTTGTTCTTCTCTACTTATAGTACTTATCTTAAATCATAGAATGCAGAATATTTTTGAGTTCTGTGCTCTTGATGTCCAGATGTCAAAAGTCAAAAACAACTGAACGAACCCCTATATATATATATACTGAAAAAGATTTATCAAAATTCCGAGAATGTATAAAATGAAAAAGGTATTTGAATCTGTATTTAAACATTTTAGAGTACTGGTACTGATAGGTAAAAGTGAGGGACATTTGCAACATTTTACAATTACAGAGGTATTCCATGAGCTGTTTGCCCCTTGGTATGGAAATGAGTTATTCTTCTTGTACAAATTGAAATAGGTATATATAGCTTCTAAATGAGTAGTGTTCTAAGAAATTAGAAAGGTGGATTTGTTCTATGAATGTTCTAGGTAAAGGTAAATGAATGTGATGGTAAACTCACCTCACCATTTTGGCAGTTTTATATAATAACTAAAGGTCAGGGTGTGAAGAGAAAACTAACAGTTTTAATCTTACCTTTGATAAAATGCGAATAAAAATATTAGAGGAATGGTATGATGTACGACCATCTTCAACAGTTCTCAATAATCTCAATAAGTACCCGTTTCTCGTTCAACGGCTTCAAGGTAGATCGTAGATGAAGTCACAAGTCAGTGATTATTTCAAACTTTGGACTCTCTGCTATAGAGGTCCAAAGGCCAAAAAAAAAAAGAATAAGTCATTATCTTTTTCTTCTGGAGCTTTATTTATCTTTTTAGTTTTTACCATGTTTTTACTCACAATACATGAGGCTTAATATTTTGAATAAATGGGTTATTGCATTTGATGAATTTTGCTATGTCAATTATTTCAATACATGAATGTTTGTTTTTACAATACATTGCTAGTTAATGTATGGTATAAATCAGTTTTTGCAATAGGTACATTGATATCAATGTATGGCTGAAACTATATTTTTAGAATACATTGCTTTTAGTGTATCTCAACATCGTTTTTACCATACATTGCAAGTTGGTGGATTGTAAAAACGTTTCATTTTTGCAACACATTGCGGCAATGTATCGTAAAAACGTTTCATTTTTGCAACACATTGTGGCAATGTATTGTGAAAATGCCAATTTTTGCAATACATTGCCGCAATGTGTAGCAAAAATAACAGATTTTTATGGAGTGCCTTTTTACTTTTTAATATACATTGGATCGAATGTATGGCAAAAATTGTGTTTTTGCAATAGTTTGCTGCTGATAAAACGCTAATTACATACCTGATTTATTTTTAACGCACACTTCATTATTCAAAATATATGGTTTATCGTCTATCCAGACAATATCGACGTTTTCTGGAGTAATATCTACAATTTGCTCTGCCATTTTATTTTTTTCTTTTAATTTATGTTTCAAAATTCTTATAAATTATAAATGTAAGAAATGAGGTGAGGTTAGAGTGTGTTTAGATATATTTAAACAGTCTCTTCCTCTTCTTTCTCAAAATGTGGTTGAAAATTTTGGAAATTCAAGTCGTTTGTTCAAATTTACTTTGAAAACAAAATGGATGATTCATATCGTAATCACAGATTTCGTAATTATGTGATCACTGAATGTTGTAACACAAATATTTTTACCGGGCTAAGTACCCTGAGGACTATGTTTTCATCAAGATGAAGAGTATAAAATTAAAAGAAGAAGAAGAAAAGTATCATAGTCCTTAAATAAATATAAACTTAACAGTTAATGAGAGCAACAGACAACAGATTACTGAAAAGAAAAAGCAGTGTGCATAAATCCATTTGATATTATGTTAGGTTATCAAATTCTTCGTCGATTATGTGGCTTTTTTTAATTACTGCTGTTTTTTTACATGGTTTCATAGTGAACAGTATAGATATTCCTTCTTTACCATATTGTCCTGATGAAAGAGAACCAGGGTATGTGTAAGGTTTTTATTTTTCCTATATAAGGTATAATGTCATTCAATAATGCATACTTGATATATGATATAATCAAGGATACTGAGATTCCCGAATCACAGGGTGATGAAAAAAATACGAGGTTGTATCTACAGGTTGAACCACTATTACTTTTTTTGACCCTTGACTCTTTCCCCTCAACGGCGCTATAACTCTTAGAAGAACAAGAAAAAGTGTATATGAACTGATTCTAACAAGCTCGTCTGCTATTTCCTTCATGGTTCCTGGGTACCTACTACCTGCTACCACTCTCTGACCCATCATAACTCCTATCATAGGTACTATAAGTAGATAACTACTTGAAAAAGCTCCTTGATACCACTAGCGGTTAACACTTTTGTAGTGAGGTAATGAGAGAGAGAGACAAATCACTCTGTGATTTTGTGTGTGTCTAATTTTCAACTCTCCTATGATCAGAATGGCAATTGGTGAAAACTTGTGTAAGTTATTTCCTAACCCCAAACTTATTTGCCACATCCCAATCATGTTCATACATAGGTACCTGCTATCTCTTCCATACAGGTAGATTCGAGGGTAGATTCTTTTACCAGTGACAGTTCTGTTGATTAGGCGCCATCCATCCATTTTATCAGAATAGGTTACCCAAGAAATGGCCCATAGAATGTTCAATCTTTTCCAATAACCTGTAGGTTTATGAATATTTCATATTTACCAGTATTACAGTTTGGCAATTGTCAGCACCTTAGATGGGAAAGTATCAGTTTTAAATTCCACTGGATCTCTAGTTTGGGTAACAGATACAGGACCTGGTCCTTTGTTGATGTCCAACATACATAAACTGGAGGTAAATGATACAAAATGTGAAAAAACATATTTTCCTCATTCTCTCATTCTCCTCTGATCATTTCAGCTAACTAATATTGGTGAATGGGTCAGGATAATTCCTTCACTTTCAGGAACCTTATATAAGTTTGATGGAGTGACTGTAGATCCAATACCAATAACTGTTGAAAAACTCCTCAAAGCATCTTTTCGTTATTCTGATGATCTTGTGATAGCAGGTAAGTAACATTCTAATAATTTTTTTTTTCATAAGTTAATTCAATTCAAATTCATGATATGGAGGATTTTTCAATATTCCTGGAACAGTACTGGGCTTTCACCCTGGGTTGATAGTGACGTCAATATGTCAACACATACAGTGTTGCCAGTTGAAAGGAAATTACTGAATGACCAACCGCCCGAATATGGATATGTCTAATGCTAGGATCATCGGATGTTATAATGTTTTTTGGAACCAACTCAAAAGCCGTCCATTTATGTTTCAAAATCAGCACTCGAAGTTGATAAATGAACTTCAATATTTGTATTTATTGAACCATTCACCTAAACAATATACTGAATATGAAATTTTATCATAATGAAATTCTTATGAAGAATAATAACATGAAGAATGATTTATGTATATCGAAGACTGGAACCTTTGGCACGATAATACACTACACAGTTTTACCACTAACCAAACCGATTTTTTAACGCCTCGACACGTGTTTCGCTATCTATGTTAGCAACTTCAGGAGAAGATTAAAACTTCTAATGTATGTAAAAACTGTTTTAACCTTCTCCTGAAGATGCTAACATAGCTGTCGAAACACGTGTCGAGGCGTTAAAAAATCGGTTTGGTTAGTGGTAAAACAGTGTAGTGTGAAGAATGATTTATTATAAATATAACAACATCAACAAATAATCACAGATATTGAGATTAAAAATGATTTATTTTTCTACCAATACACAATTATGTCATGAATTAATTTTGTTTAATAAAACTGATCAGCCAGTGGGTTTATACAGGGAATAAGATAAGAAAGTTCAACATACGTATTATAATGGAAACGTTTATACATGAACTAAGATAAAATAAGAAAAAAGGAATTAAAATAAGAGTTGACCAACTTTTTATTTTATTTTATTCGAAAATCGATGTGCGCATGTGCAATTTCAATCGGATGCCCATTTAAAAATGACACTTGTCATATAACCTCAAATTCTGTTTTGTTTTGTACGCTGATGGTTGTATATTGTATTTCAAATCGAAGCATTCAAAACACGTTAATAAAATGTTTGATGAAGTGGATAAGATCTTCGCGGTTCACCGGTCTGCACAAAAAAACAAATTCTTCCCAATTGACATTGACGATTGACATAAGTCATTGTCAAAATAATGCACAATGATTGGTTTATTCTTATTTCTTATTTTATTTATCTGTATAAACGGTACACCAATATCCTTATTCCTTATTTTATTTTATTCTAATTCTTATCTTATCTTATTTCCTGTATAAACCGTCACGATAAAATCTTCGAATTCAATTTTGAGGTTATCTAATCGTTTTGAATGTTTTTCAATTCCTATAAATTGGTGAAATGAAATAGAAATTCGATCAATTGATTTCATTTCGTTGGAAAATAAATTGTGGTGCATCTACTTATTTTGGAAATTATGATATTCTCAATATAATTCATGAGGAAAACACACAAAAACCCGTGAAACCACTATGTCATTACAATACACAAATCATATTTGGATCATTCGGACAACAAAAAATATCATTATTAATACCATCAGTATACCAGCAGAAATGTAGGGAAGATGGTGTGGACTGTGTTGAATTATCTAAGCGTTTTCCGCAAAAATTGTTCCGAAATGAAATGAAAATTCAGAGTTACTGCTACTGTTTAGTGCCCCTAAATTGCTTACTGTGGCCAGTAATGTCAGCAATATCGGAACATGCCCATGCTTTGTACAAAATAGCACTCACCATGAATAAACAAAAAACGAAAAAACAGTCACATCTACTAGATCTTTTTTTATGACAAACCACATAATAGTTTTCTACATTTGTAAGAAACAAAATATTGATAGGTATATATTTCCTTGAAGCCCATTAGCCACCTCTTATAAGCCATAAACCTTTTATTTCTCCCATACAGGTAGATTCTTGAATCTGAGGCAGTTCTGTGGATTAGGCGTCATCCATATCACTTCAAACGGGTCACAGTGTATATTGTATTTTTTTCCTACTTCTAGTTGGGATGAATTATTGATCAAATAAAAAAAAATGAAAATGTTTAGTGCTCCGAATAACAATCATTCTGAAATTTATACTAGGTGGAATTGAAATAAGAACATATGGAGTTGGGTTTCATTCTGGAACTCTAATTTATGAGTGTACTTCATTAAAATGCTCCAATAGAGACGAAGGAGAAGTAGTTGACGATGTGCTGTTGATCGAAAGGAGCACGCATACCATACGAGCAGTAGAACCAAGAACAGGCCATGAAAGGTAAAATATAAATAGTTGATTGTTCTCGAAGTAGTATATTCCTAGATGAGGTCAACATATCAATACATAAAATCAATGATAGGTGATATAGGCACATCAATAATAAAATAGGTATGTATATGTATAGATGGAATGGAACTTTTATTCTTGAAACCGCCAACATGCAAACTAATGCTAGGGTAGGAAGACGCAATGATGATAGGAAATGATTTCAAAGTCGTAGAAGGAATGAGAGACACTGCTGATTACTAAATGCAGATGGGTTAAATAACTTTAAATTTACCTTGTGAAAAATTAGTGGGGGTGGAAGGACATATAAATGGAAGGGAATCTATCATTTAGCAAACAATATGAATATGGCGGATGTCTCAATCTGTTTCTGCACAGTCGATCTCATGAGGGATGAGGTATGCGATCAAATCAGATCAGATGATAATGACTGAACCTAACCAACATGAGTTTCCATACATCATGAATATTTTTTTAACATTCATAGGTATTAGCTTCACCTGTATAATATATTACATATATTATATGTAACCGACTCTATTGGACTCGATTTTGAACCACTTGAAACGGACCGATTGTTTTGAAATTTGGCAGGTGTACATAATTCTGATGACAATGCATCATAACATTTTTGTTAGACAAAAAACAACATGGCGGCTCCAAAATGGCGGACGAGTTTTGTGATTATGATCCGATTCTATTCAACATTGGTATCTGGGGGTTTTCGAGATCGGAGATTATGGTTGTTTCCTCAAAATTGGTAAATTCAAGATGGCTGATCCAATTGGCGAACGAGTTTTGTAATCGTGATCCGATCCTATTCCAAATTGGTATCTGGGGGTTTTCGGGGTCGGATATTGAGATTCTTTCGTCAAAATTGCTAAATTAAACATGGCGGATCCAATATGGCGGATGAGTTTTGTAATATTATGATTCGATTCTATTAAAAATTTGTTCCTGGGTGTTTTCGGGGTAAGAGATTATGATTCGTTCGTCAAAATTGGGTAGTGATAAAAAATATAAGCACATTGAAAAACACGGTTTTGTAGTTAGCCGAACGAAGAAATAAAAAATAAATTGTAGTTTGTAAAACTAAACAAACACCCTTTTATGGTATTCATCAACACACTTTCATTATTTTATTTTCTACCTCTTTTTTGGTTTGACTATAAAAAGGTGTTTATTTATTTCTTTAAACTACCATTTATTTTCTATTTTTATTAAAGATGGAACTTCAGTGTGGGATTACACAACATCAAGCTGCCTAAAATCAGTTGTATAAATCCGTATATGCAGTCCTATGATTGGAACTTGACGGCTGTGTTACCTGAAGGAAAACTCAGAGCATCCATAAGACATGAAAATATGGAAGACAGTTGGACTCACATATTCCCTTCTCCCATTGTGAGAGTTTGGAAATGGAATGGAAAAAATATCTCAGAAATTGACCTTTTTGCAGTGGAAAATGTACCAGGAGTTGTCTCATCCGGTTTGTCATGGCCTTCTATTTATATTGGAATGCACAATAAACAGGTAAAATTATCTCAAAATTAGTACAAATGCCCAGGTATATGCAATTAGTTGTTGATTTTTATCAAGTCATCTGACTTGCATTTCAAGTTATACATTCATGAATCTGCCTACTACAAACGAAACGGCTTACGTGGCATAACAGGTTCTGAAGTAGAAGTCACAGAAAGTACGAGTATCGCTAAAATACCTTGGAAACCAATTCCTGCTTCTACGGAGACTACTGAAGATGATTCCACTGCATTGTCTGTTTTGAACGCATCAGAATATGTGAATGGTATGAGGAGCGATCAATTCAACCATAATGGTTACTTACATACATTAGAAATATTTATGATTTCAGGACTCGGCTTTTATCTGTATACAGAATCTGATCAGAACCAACAAGATCCCCTGCTGTGTGCATCAAATCACAGCACTGTCAATGAGCCAGATAATTGGACAACATATGAAACAGATCCTCCCACTGGAATATATATTTTGTTTTGGTGGTGGCGTGAGGTAGCTCTCATGTTGATCACCGTAATAATTTTTCGCGTTCTATTTCAAGTTTATCATCAGCAGAGACACAAAAGAGAAATAATCTTGATTGAAAAAGCGGTAGAAGCTGCTCGACAGTTCACAGAAAGGAGAATATCTGAGAAAGAAGGTGAAATGTTTGTCTCACGATACACAAACGACTTCGACACATTGAGATGTCTCGGCAAAGGTGGATTTGGCGTGGTATTCGAAGTCAAACAGAAAATTGACGAGTGCTATTATGCTATAAAGAGAATCACGCTACCCAATGAGTAAGATAAAATCGAAATAAGCTTCAAGTTTGAGTTGACTTTCAATTTATTGACAGGACCAAGTCTAGAGAAAGAGTTATGAGGGAAGTGAAAGCTCTAGCTAAACTGGAACATAAAAACATTGTGAGATACTTTTGCTCTTGGGTCGAACATCCTCCATTGGGATGGCAGCAGGAATATGATGGAAAGTGGATTGGGTATTTATTTTCAAATTTCCATATGTGACATACTGTAATCAATCAGTTTCAGAGACAAGCAGTTCGAGAACCGGGATATTTCTTTTTCTTCAACGACCAATGAAAAAATGAAACAACGGAGCAAGTCTGTGTCGATAGGTGTGGATTTTCCTACCCCATCGACACCTATCAGATTCGCCGAAAAAGTGCCTGACATGTTTGATGATGGCGTGGACAACAAGAATGTCGACGATGATTCATACATTGTCTTTGAGAACCCTACAGACTCTGATTCTGAAAACACGAGGAATACGCCAACCGAGAGGATTGATTCTACTGGCCGTGGCACTTTTGACGGTCCGTCCGACCACTTGAAGAAAAAAATTGACTGGAAGAGACCAGGAAGAAAACATCACTCATGGGACTTGACGCAAAATGATTGTGTGAAAGCTTTGGATCGAAATAATCCCCCCATTTTTTTGTACATACAGATGCAACTGTGCCAGAAAGAGAGTTTAAAAGATTGGCTCGCCCATAATCTTGACAGAGAGTTCAAAGTAATTTTACAAATATTCTCCCAGATACTGGAAGCTGTTGAATATGTCCATTTGAGAGGACTCATCCACAGGGATTTGAAGGTATGGCCTAAGTAGAAATTGGTATTTCTAATTGGGAATCTTTGATGCAAAGTTCTTATTTCATCATTCAAGAGTATCAACCCAAACATAAGTCGTTTTCTCCATGGCTTTCTCACTTTTTATAATGGATAATATGAACCACTAAATTCATTGAACATAAAAGAATCGCCCCAAAACGTGATCTAGACCTTGGTTTTCAATAAAAGTGGACTCCGCTAAGCTCCAGAATACACCGTTCCCCCTCTACATTTCGAAAAAAAAAAACGTGAAAATCGCTTCATAAATAAGGAAATTATGACGGTGGCCCTCTTTTAAATGTATGTTGAGTATGCTGACATTTTTGTCTGTCATCTCAACTGCCCAATATTCCATTGGGTCAACTCAAATCCAATAATCTAGGGACTTTCTAGTAACAATCAACATCAGACAATACCTTGCCAATCCTATACTTTAGCGCCCCATAACTCACCTCACTTGTGGTTCACAAAGTAGAGTTCTGCGATTTTCTGGAAACAAATTGAAACACCTTTTCCAAAATATTTTCGAGATGGAAATTAGACTATAGTGTACAGCCCCATTCGATATGGGATTCGAAATAATATCAGGATGTTGAAAAATTTTGTTTTTAGCCAAGCAATATATTTTTCTCTCTGGAAGGACAGATCAAAGTAGGCGATTTTGGTCTGGTTAAAGATATGGAAGATGCTTTTGATATGGAACAGATGAAAAAGGGATCATCATCATCATATCGTGGGCATACAGTTGAAGTGGGTGAGTTATTATGCTGAAATCTGTATGATTTATTCCTATAAGATTGAAATAATGCTGCTCTTTTTTTTCTGTTTTCATAAATGAGGTAAAAGTTTTCAAATATAGTATTGAGTTAATAGCATATAGCAAAGTGTTAAATTCCCGATCGGTGATGATTTATTTATTTGAAATAATTGTGAGTGAATTATATAAAATTATGTCAATGACTGCACCAATTTTGGTTGGTTTCAGGTACTCATTTGTATATGAGTCCTGAACAATTCAAAAGTCGAATTTATGACTACAAAGTGGACATTTATTCGTTGGGACTGATATTTTTTGAGATGCTTGTGCCATTTTCCACGGAAATGGAACGGATTAAAATGTTGACCAATGTGAAATACAATATATTTCCTGACAATTTTGACGAATGTTATCCAAATGAGGTAAGCACATTGTATCAAAGGTCTATTGAATGGACAGAATATCCCATCATTGAACTCTGTTGACAATTCAAACTTCAATATTACAATAGTCCTACCACACAGATTGAATAAACCCTAAACTAATAATATTTTGGATTAGTTACTTCAAGAAATAATCTTTTCTAGTTTCTGAAATTCCAAATTACATTTGTTATTCAAGTTTGTTCTCACCAGGTTTATTAATTATTTGAAATCATTGACTTCTGGTTGATTTTCAGTATAATCTACTGAAACATATGCTGTGTGATGATCCAAGGAAACGTTTGACAACAATTGGAATAAAGGCGAGGCCTCCTTTCAATAACAAAGATTCTGGTTACAGTGAAGAGTGCCATTATCGATTGAACGATCTCCACAAAAGTTGATCGATTTTTTTTGAAAACTCAATTGCATTTCAGATGCAATAAAAATGGAGGATTGTAGAACCTGTGATTTCATTTGGTGTTTTACTTACCAACTTCTTGAAGATGTCCGACGGACATTCTCTCTGTATTTGATTCATGCTATATTGGCCGTAAGGAGAAAAATCGTGATATTTTAGTGTATCACCAAACATTTGGTTTGAAAATGTCTTCATCATCAAATCAATCATTCTCTCAGATTGATAAATTGAATGTATTTCTCTCCCATATCCTTCAAAATGAAAATGTGTAATTCCTTCTCGGATACTTTGAGGATTCCCAATATATGCAAGTTTTTCAAATAGTGTCTTTTTATTACCAAAACATACGCTTATTATATTTCTATAGCCTAAAAGTCAAATTTCACCAACATCGGTACAAAATTACACTACTTTGATTTTAAGAATGGTTTTCAGTATGTGCAAAATACCATTGATAATGCATACTTTTGGCACATTTAGTTAACATTGAAAAATGGCTAATACTACATTAGAATCAGGCACATGTTCAACTAATTTTCGTTGCTTTCGAGGAAAACTTGTAGAAATCAAATATGTGAAGCCTCACCAAGGGATCTTTGTCTTGTAAATTGTATCATACGATTATAAAGTGTTCGATTGTTGAAAGGACTCTACAATTAATTGATATGTAGCAAGACATATTTTCTTCAAACAACAAGAAATGTTGACATTTCATATCTTGAAGAACCGTCCATCAGAAACTCTAGAATTGTTCTTTTGTGAGTAAATATACTTCTGATTTTTTGAGAGTAGGTTAGCTGTTGCGGTGAACTAAGTGAGAGTTGACAATAACAATATGATTTCATATTTTCATTAGAATAAAAATACCTATACTCATCCCAATTCAAAAGGTTTTGATTTTAATTTTGTATGTTTGAAGAAAAAATGACATGTGTTATTTAGAGTTGAAATAATGTGGCCATAATTATGAAAATAAATTGCCTATTATGATTTTTTGCTGTTTTTTTATTTAAATTCCATTCAATAATTTGAACAAAAATCAGTAATGTAATTTTGACTGCACTATCAATAATAAGAATCATTAACTTTCCTTCTCAGCCAGCCAAGAGATGATAGCAATCAAATATATAAATTTCTAGCAATAACAAATCGAAACTTACCACGCTCTAGTTGCTGGCTCGAGTGGTAGTATTGCTAAAAACAGTTTACTGAAGATCACACGAATTCATACATTTATCAAGAACTAAGATTGGCACAGAAAATCAGAAATTCTGCCAAATGATACTACCCTGCACATTCTGCAATGACATCAACATAATATGATTGGATAAGAGGTTTCTTGGAAAAAATACATTGTTACCGACGGCGTATACAGGATTTCAGTCTAGGGATTCACGAAGGTTTGAAATGTTTACATTAAGAGTTAAAAAAATAGTAGATACCATGGAGAATGTTCTGCTTGATAATTTCATTTTTCTCTAGACCACTGGGGCGGCTATGTTAGCAATATTTTCTGTTTTTATTTCAGGAATACATACTCTGAAGTGGAATCGAAAAGTAGATGTTTCGTCAGATTTCATCTTGACCATGAACGAAATTCCATATTGATTCTTATAGAAACGCGAGACAAGACTTCCTCCCTGCAATGTCACTTTTTAAAATCCAATATTACTCAATGTTCATCAGAATCAGGTTATTCGAAAAATTCAATTAGGCATTCCAGAACACGTGACTTTTGACAAATTTCTAATGGCCGCCTGTAGGCACACAAGTATTTTTTGTTGATTTACGTAGCAGCAGTATAATCTTTGGTAGATATATCAAATAATAATAATGGTTGTTTTGAATAAAAGTGGATATTTATTATCCTTGGACCGCTATAACAAAGATATTGCGACACGAAAGTATGTGTGCCTACAGTCGGCCATATTGATTTAGGTGGTTTGACAGCATCTTGGATAGGTCAATTCGCGATAGAAAATAACACGTCGCCCCATCTAACGGCAACAACTAGAACACTTCTGAGCGGTTTGTTTTGATGGTATGACCCATTGTCTGCTAAATATGGAGAAAAAATCTAGTGAGCTGGAACTTCTGGTCTTCCCTATAGCTCAGTTGAGTGTCGGACCACTAGAGGATGTTACCGTATCGTACGAAATGATCGTCACTTTTTTCTAGTAAATTTTCGTAATTTGTGGTTATGTAAGTTGTCACTGGTTGTCAGTGTCAAGAACTGTCATACCATCGTGACTTGTTTTGTATTTTTTTCTAAAATATCATTCTTCTTCAATTCTCATTGTTCTAATATTCCTTTCGTTTATAGATATAGTTGTGTGTTGTGCTCCCAGTTGGTTATTCTGATTATCAATGTGTAACAAACCCTGTCTCCTCTTATTGTTCCTACCAGAAATTGTGAAACCATCTCCATTCATGGATTTTCAAGTTATATTTCTTTGCGAAATTAGTGGATATATTCGATATTGAGTGTTACAGGATCATTACAAGTAAGAAAATCAGAGCCCTGATCAATATGCACAGAATTCCGTATTTCGTCCAGGGCTGTAAGGGCCAGTAGGCCAGTAAGGGGGCTCGGTCTTTACATATTATCTATCATATCTCCAAATAATATCTGCATGAACTATTTTTGAATTGTTGAGTGACTGAGTGACCGTGAGCCGTGAATGAACTCAAACTCACTGAACAAACTACGCCGCCGGCCGAGACTGCCGCGAGCACCGCTGAGTGAGGCTCAACTCATTTACGATTTACAAGGTTATGTAGGTTTGACAGGAAAACAATAGGAATGAGTGTTTCCTCAAGTTGACCATATGGCGGCACTACTGTATCGGCCACAGAACCCTGTAGGTGATTTCCCTTGTTTGGGCAGACCACATACTCCAGCTCACTAGATTTTTTCTCCATATTTAGCAGACAATGGTATGACCAATAAGCACAAACAAAAAAAAATGTGAACCAATGGAAACAAACTAAACATGAAGTCCGATAGGTGGTGTACGCTTATTTTCTATTGCGAATTGAATGAAATTCAAAATTCAACAGGTGATAATATGATAATGTGATGGGATGGGATATTATTCATACATCTGAATCCCTACCTACGAATACGCCATCGGTTGACGAGTGTTCACTTTTATGTCCACTTCGATGCTGACAATTAAGACAGGTTGTCCCAGTCATCCCTGAAAGGGCTGATGGGCCAGCTCACGACTGAACAGAATATGAAAATATGACCTTACTAAAATCGCCCCTTTGATGAGTTTCTCGAGTTCCACAGCTACAGAATTCATATTTTAGGATTCTATATTCATGTTAAGAAACCCCGAGTAGCCCCTCCTATTGATCATAGTCCAAATTTATTTGGACGCCCTGCCCTATATATGAATCTACATGATGGCCAACGCTCCAAATGAAAATATAGGAAGATTAGATTGAGGGAGTGTTAGGATTGTGTCCAGGCAACAACAGTAATAGTGCAACGACCATTCCAACTACCGAGATATCGACAG
Organism: Phaedon cochleariae; assembly: GCA_918026855.4. Taxonomy (NCBI): domain Eukaryota; kingdom Metazoa; phylum Arthropoda; class Insecta; order Coleoptera; family Chrysomelidae; genus Phaedon; species Phaedon cochleariae. The sequence continues at coordinate 33,205,679 of OU896720.1, read as the reverse complement.
TGAGTAATGGCGAATTCCATTCGTAAACCTGGTGGTGCATTAGTTTCACACCAGTTTTGCACTTGCACTACGTCGGTTTTATATACATTCCAAATGGAATACAAAATAATATGGTGATAAAATTATTCTTAGAGGTTAGATCGTTTAAGTTGGGTTGTTTCTGTTTAAAACTTAAACTATTGATAGAATATATATAATATGATTACATTATCAATACGGAAGAGTGACAGCGAACATATTTTTGAATTAACAAGTAGGCAGTATTTTCAGAGTGGTATTTATTCATCACTATTTGATGATGACAAGATTGCCTTTCATGCTATTAATTTTCAAATGATTCCGCCATTTTCAAAACTGCACCATCTATTAGAGCTCACGCGAGAATTGTTGCAGTTGTCCAATGGAATTCAAAACCTGTCACCAGTTCTACCAATGGAATACAGACTATGCACTCAGTGCGAGCCAGTTTTACCATAGCCATCTTTGGTGAGGAATGCCGCGGTGAGCACAGTCTGGCAACATTGGTCAAAAGGTCTACCACCAGCCATTCGCACAAATAGGATATATGGGTTCTGTATGTAACAGGGTGATTGTTTTTAATTTTCAAGAGTAAATTGAAGTGTTATCAATGATCGACATATAAGTGAAAGAGTGTTTGTGTGTGAGTCTCATCAAAAATTGTTTTTCAATTCAGGTTATGTTTTATGTTCTTTTTTCTGGCAGCAAAGTAAGTAATTTCAACCTTTCTCATAAGAAGATGCCAAATAATTGCTGTGTGAGACAGGATGTAAGTCAATTTAGGCTTCGGAAAAGAATTATTTAAATTTTCAAATTTCCTAATGGAGAACTGTGTATAATAAGATCTTGCCTCGCAATTTATGAACTTAATGATTGGTCTAAAATGGGACTTGCCAGTTGTTTATTTTACCCAAGAAACGGAATAAAACCTGAACGGTGACCGCCAGTTGTTTATTTTATCCAAGAAACTGAATAAAACCTGAACTGTGACCTGACCCATTATTTCTTGCTATTTTTCTATTAAAGTTCAATTATTTATTTCAAAGCCAGAAATTGATGATGTTACGTTAGCGCGGTTAGCGGTAACGTTGCCTATGTCGCCGTGGTAGCCAGTCGAGAGTAGACCTTCCGCATCACGGCGATGCGGTGTTGCATGTCTCTCACCGCGGCTTGTTATAGTGCCGGCTGTAGTTTTACCAATGGAATTCGCTGTAAGTTAGTACGTTCAAACCCAATACTGGTTCCTACGTAACATAATATTTTTGGTGGGACAGGTAGGGACATCTGACGCATCCAGGCTGCTCCAATCGTCCGGCTGTTCATCCACTCCGTAAGGGTAGCAAGCATGCAGAGAGGGCGATTCCAATTCAGTGTTCCTGTTCACCGGCAGCTGTGTCACCTTGCATTGGGGCAGCGACGCCGAATTGGAATTCGACAGGCCGCCGCCGTCGATCGACGCCGGTTTCAGAGACGGTGATGACGTCATCAGCCTGTCCGGTGGACGCGGTAGAGGGATCGGTTGGACACACTGCTCTTCTTTGTTCATTTGGGCATCCAGCGATCGACACTTTATCACTACTACCATCGTCACTCCCAACACTACTACTCCAACTACCATACTCACTGAAAATGTAAAAAGTCATTGAAGGACGAATAATAGTAGTCGATTAGTTATTCAGGGTTTATCCGAAATTGATGTATTCTTTTACTATAGAGGGTGAGTCATGACTAACCAGCCATAGCCTAATGGCAGATAGAGGAAGTAAAGGTGAGATGATATACAGTGTGAGCGATTTAACAGTGTCTAGCCTACTCGATTCAGGCATAGCTGAAATACCTACATACAAGATTTTCACGCAATACTTTCTATATTGTTACTTATTCAATGGCATATTTCAGAATTTTAGCGTTTTCGATTCACCTTGTAATAAAAACTGAGGAGGTGATATAACAGGTGAGGTGATCATTCGATGGAGGAACATATAAAATACTTTCATGGGAAGTTTCATCATCGTAAGTTCTACAGGAAGATGTTTCTAGGTCAACTAAAAATCGATAAAACTGAAGTTGGGGTTCACCATTTTTACTCAAGTAAATCTTTTTTCACACACTCACCACAGAGTAACTTTGAAAATCGTCTCGATTGATAAAGAGCTATCGAATATGACACAAATAGAAGGACAAACAAACACTCTCTATAGACTGCAAGGAGATATACTCTGATACCTAATGTGATCATAATAATATACCGATTTTGGCGAAATGGAAAGAAAATTTGATATGACAATGAATATTTTTAGGTATGGAGACTATTTCCTCGAATTAGTTACTATCAATTATATCCGTATCTATTTGATGTGTTCCTCCATGCAATGACCACTTCACCAGTTATATCAACTCCTCAGATATTGATACAAGGTGATTCGAAAAATCAAAAATATCCAAATTTGACATCGAATAACTAACACCCTTTATGAGTGCCTAATAGCTTGTTTTTGACTACTATATTATGGAATTTTTGTATTTGGAAAGCGGTCGATGGGTTTCAAATTAGGAGGGTGTTGCGAGTTGAAATCGCACGCGAATTGTGAGTTTGGTTTCATTATTCAGAAAACACTACGAAAGAAGGATGTGATGGATGTATAAAAATGGATTGATATTTATTTACTCCCAACAGGATGGGGCACCTCCACATTACTAAATACAAGTGAGAGAATACCTAGACAAACAATTCTCTATTCGCTGGATAGGTCGTGGCGGCCCTCATTCTAGGTCCCCTAATCTCACAGTATTAGACTTTTATCTATGGAGACATATGAAACGATTGGTCTATCAGACTGAAGTCAACACCAGAGAGGAACTGAGGGAGAGGATTGAGATATCGAATGAAAACCAGAAAAATAATATTGTAATTCATTTGGACACTCCACATAGAATCAAGCGAGCATCAGTACCAGCTCCAGCAATAGCTTGTTGTCTGTTAACAGGTTAAGTGCCGCAATGTTGAGAAATGTTTTTCAGCAAATTGCCTTTCAATATTTCTTTCCTTCATGTACGAATGTTTGCCCAAAAAATGGATTTTCTTAATGTGAATCTAGGTTGGAGTTCCACGGCCACCAGAAAAACGTTGTATCACAGGATGCCATTGTCAGTCCAAATGTAGCGTTACGATTGAATTGTCGATTCATGTTTGCGAGTCGAGTTGACAGCGACGACATAAGTACCCCGCTGATTTATTAGTATGCACATAAGCAAAATAATGAGGAAAGCTTAAAAAATTTATATACCTCAGAAATAATTTTGTTGATGTAATATTTTTGTTTTATAAAACAAATTGACTTTATTTCAGATAACATTTATTTTTACCTTGACTTGATTTTACTTTGAATTACGGATAATATGAGCCATGTGATTCTGGCTTGAACTGTCAGAAGCTCAAGCCAAGTACAGTTTGCATATTAAATGGCTACTAGTAGTCAATGTGGAGATACACAATATTTTGTGACGGACTAACATGTAAGACTAGGTCGGCTCAACCATTTAATCATGCGAATGAGAACATGAGAAAGCAGATCCAGTAACTGTCATATTCGAAAGAATGAAAATCGTACCATGAGATGAATGACTAGAGAAGAACGAATGGAATTTACCTATCAGTAAGTAGTCTTTCGTCATATTAGGGCTAGCCAAATGCAAGCCGCCTTCGTGGCTGGCGGGATCACTGGGGCCCGGCAACGTGGAAGAAACGTCGTTGTTCGATATAAGGGGCCTTATATGGATCTTCAGTTCGCCCATCGCCGGTTGGAATATGGTCGCTGCCAGAGCGAATTCTAGTCTATCTTCGATCCCTTCCCAAGGCACTTCTACGTTTTTCACCGCCATGAAAATAAGACCGCTCTGGACGTCTTCATGAGTGAACGTGTGCACGACCACATCCAGGACGTTCCTGTTCTCGCCGGAACTGCGAATTATTTTTCGAATTTCTCCGTACACCGGCGGTCGGAGAATCGTGTAACGCGGATTGCTACTGGTCAGTTTGGCCAACGGATTGGCGTCCAGAACGCGTACGGTGATTCGATTCATCTCCCCAGCTTTGACGGTCACATTGTGTATGTGCATGAACGGCTTCACTCTGATGACGACATCGACTTCGCCGCCGAACGAACCATCTCCTGAAAACAGTTCGGCTACCACTCGGAAACTGTCGTTGGAGTTCGTCATATCCGTCTGTAGGTACATCACTTTTTTATTCAGCAAGTCTCTATACGTGAAAGCTGTCATCGGTTGGTTTTTGTGAAAATGATTGACAGAATTATTATCTTTGTATAGCATTCCGTGCTTCGCTGCTCTCTTCACAGTGAAACGTATCTTGTTTCTGTCGGCATTGGTGTGTATGAAAAACTGTTTTTCCGTCAAGAAAACCACGTCGGAGCCTTGCAACAAGTGAGCCGGCATGCCCGGTGAAACGCTGATATTTATCGGAGCGACGATCACATTGAACAAACTAAATTCGGGCGGGAACTTGCCGTCCCATATCCGGAAGTGAAAGGAGTCCTTCAACATGGATCCGTCGTGTACGTACAAGAGTTTGTTGCTGTCGATGTCCGCTTGGGAGAAATAAGAGACCGGCGAACATTCCGGTAGTAGCACTAGTTTGCCATGTGAAGGGCCAGATATGAGGTCGTATTTGAGTTTGGCGGGAGCCGTGTCGGCATCTTCGGTGGCCAATTCGTGCCTTGTTATTGTTCGATTTTCGCCTTGCACCACTATCAGACTGGGTGCCGGAGTGACGAGGTTGAAGGGTTGGTCGTTGATGGGATTCACGATCACAGGCACGGTTACGTTACACAAAATCACGTATCCCGGAATCAAATATAACGAGAAGTGCACGTTATCTCCCAAGGAATCCGAATGATCGTGTTCGTAGTAAACTTGTCCCGTCTCCAATTGGGATTGGGTGAAGGTGGTCAAGTTCTTATCACGTTGGAGGAAAACTTGGCCGTGCAACGGTCGTGAGGCGGATGCGTGTATTATCGGCAACCTGAGACCTGCGTGGTTTTCCAAGAAGGACACCACTCCCGACAGATTGAGATGTATCGTGGTAGTACCACCTTCGTCTACGAAAACTTTCGGAATGTTAACATAAGCGTCCAATCCACCGGAAGACACGGAAATGTCTATTTTCAAGGCCTACAAAATAATACGTATGTTACTTGACATGTACCCACCTCTACCACAGTCAATAAATTCTGAGGAATAGTTTACCTGTGTGGTTAATCCGGCTGCCAAGTTTGCTCTGACATTGAATACGAAGGAATCATTTGCATACAAATCAGAGAACTGATGCGTATGCTCATAGAAAATTCTACTTTCGTTCAAGTCGTTCTGCGTGAAACTGGACACGACTTTGAATATGCCGGCTTTCTCGGATTCCATCATAAGCCTTCCTAAACTAGGTTCTTCGATAATATCATAATAAACTGTTCTCTGTGCATCAGATATGGTTACAAGCAGATGGTTGGAAGTGAGATATTTTTTTTGAAATGGAAATATGTGTAGTGGATGGCTAACCAGTTCCATTTTCACCGGTTTTGTTTTGATGTGAAATAAATAATCCTTTGTAGTGTGCAAACCATCGCTGATATTGAATTTGAATCTTGCTTCAGTCCCATCTGGAAAGCATATATTTTAATAAGTTGTTAGTTATTATGTTCGAAAATAATGTAATTCATTGTTAAATTTGCTGTTTTCAATATTCCAGGATACCCACTATAATGTCTGAAGACTACCATCCGTTTATCTATAAATTCTTGTGTGAAATAAGTGAGAGATGCTACATCCGACATCAAAGAAACAACGCCCCACCAACAATTCTGGACATGGTACTTCAGAGTATCTTTGGGCAGGTCTTCATCGGTCGCAGCTGAAAACGAACGAACACTTCTAGATAGATACAAAGACTTCTTTTTCGAGATCGATCATTCATTACCTAACATTTCATTTGTTATAACGGAAACTCCACCTTCCCACATAATCATTCCGGTATTATTCACTAGTTTCGGTAACTGGTCATTCACTGGTAAGACGATGATCTTAAGTGTCACGGGAAAACTTCTCTTCTGTCCAGCATCTCCGACAACGAGCAATTCATCGTTCGAATATTCACTTCCATCATGTGAATATTGAACAAGGCCAGCTTGAAGTTCTTTCTGCGTGAAACTTTTCGATTTTAAACAACGTTTATGAACCTGGACGCAACCGTGCCTAGTGGCTTCCGTGATCGTGTAAACAGTCACTTTGGATTTGTAGTAGTCCGTCAGTACGAATAAGTGTGCTACACTTATAGCTGCCACGCCTCCTTCATTGACCATTACGTCGTTGCTCCCTAAATACAATCTGTCCGGTATTATGCCAATATCTAGTTGAATGTTTTTTCGCCATATAATGCCGTTAGTGACGTTGAACGTTATTTTGTCTTTCGTCTGGTTGGCTCCAGACTGAATGTACAAAACTTCATTGTTATTTATCTGATCTTGGGTGAAAGATAAAACGTTCATCGGTTCATCGCCGCTCCTTGAATCTCCTAAAAGGGTTATGTAACCATATTCAGGGATTTCTATAATGTGATAAACGATGGCAGACGAAGGAACGTTTGCTTGAAATACCTAGAATGGAAGTAGGTACATTACACTATCGGCCAAGTCCATTATATGATGACCCACCCCAAAAAACGAAATGTCATTTGGGCGGTGGGACGTTTCAAAATTATATGAACTCTATGTTAGATATTACAGGAAAATATCAAAACAAACCTCCAGATCCTTTCTCGTTATCAATACACTGGTCGACTCTTCGACCAAGAGTTTCTTCAGATTATTCGGTATTAGGGGTTCCCAATAGTTTGATGGTAACATCCAAATACCTATTTGGGCAACATCAACTGCATCCCTGCAAGTTACTTTAATTCCGACCTCATCGGCATTCACCGCCGTATTTTCATTCAGATAGCTGACAAGTCCATCATAAACATCTTGTTGTGTAAAGTTTTTTATCACCTAAATAACAGGGTAAAATATATGTTCAACCAATGACTCTAACAATTGTTTACATACCTTGAGAGTTTTTGACGAGACCACTTTGCCGAAATTAGGCTTATTAGTTATCTCGTAAACCACGTCCTTATCGTAAGCATATAAATTTGTCTCATAGGAAACATGAGCACTAGAGATGACAACGATTTTCCCGTGCTCCACGATAATTTTTTTATGCATTGTGATGTGGATGAAAGGAGCAGAAGCTTGTATCTCCAGAATTCCATTCAAATGAAATTGTCCATCGGTAATCCATAACCTGACTTTACCATACTCCGTCCCTTTATGTTTGAATATTATTCTGTTATCATCTAAATCTTCCTGAGTGAATTCCAGTATTTTCGTATTCATGTTATTGACGTTATAAAAATATCCGTTGGATGAATCTCGACATGTATAAACTATCATGGAAGTAGGGGTGCCCAAGTCTTTGTCAGTATATTTGAGGTCCTTCCCGGTCAACAGTCTATCGCCACCTACCACGACATGAAACACTTTGTCGACTGCACGAATTGGGCTGTTATCGTTCTTTAGCTCGATTCTTATATTCACTTCTCCTACGAACTCGAAACTCTCGTCATCTTTGGATAAAGCCATGAAAACGAATGAATCAGTTTGCGTTTCCGATCCATCATGAATATAATGGAGAAAATTGTTTTTCAGATCAGAAGATGTGAAATGATCTGTATTATTCTTCATGGTATCGCTTTTGATGAGTTGCAAGAACCCATGACGAGTTTGGCTTGTTATATTGTATACCAAATCCAATGGAAATTCTGCCTGTAATGATAAGACCGTATGATCTATGACTGTAGAGTAACCTTCGTCCACTTGAATGTGATTCAAATGTACATTCACTTTTGCCTTATCGACGTTGGATGGCGAGTAATTTAGTGATACATTTGCTGTTACGTTATTGCACCCGGGAGACAGTACAACGAATGTAAAACCATCATGCACATCGGAATACCCCTTCTGGTGCAAGCTATATTTTATGTTTTCAGAAACGATGTCTTCCTGAGTAAAAGTGTCACAAGATCTCAAACGATAATTTGATTTTGGAGAGAAAAGAAATCCGTATTGAGGTGGCTTGGCAATTACGTAATGTATCGAGGTGAGAGCTTTAGCCGGTTTCGTCTCGAATGATAATGTATCTGCGGATATGACTATTTCCCATTGGTTCCTCAATTCCATATCCCTCAATTTCACCTTGTATAATGTGCATTTGGCGAAAGTCAACCTGAACGTGTATAGCTTAGTCTTATCTAGCGTACGAAACTAAAAAAAAATAAACAATGAAAAATTCGTTGCTGAAATCGTCCAGCTCAACCACTCACCTGGAATTCATCAAAATCTGGCTTGGCATTGACATGTCTATATCGCACTCTGTGTTGTTTCAAATCACTTCCAGTGAAAATATCTGATATTTCCCAGGTATTAGCAACCCTCTCGACTTCTATCACCCCATATATAGGCCGTTTTACCACAGTGTAATGTGTAGAATAATCTGAGATGGCAACGTTTGAAGTGAAGCTCAAATTGTAGTGGGTAATTATGGATGAGGTTTGATGCAGAACAACAAGACCAGTATTCCTTTCCAATCTCCAATATTGAGGAGCAATAGATATTCTCAAATTGTAGACTGAACTCGTCACCATGCCATCAGAAACTTGCATGGACACGGAAGAGCTATTTATGTTTGAACTCCGATCGAAAAATAAAATGTTTCCTTCATCGATTTCTTCTTGGGTGAATGAGATTATCTTGACTCCTGGTTTATTGGCATTCTCAAAGAAACCACTGTCTGATTTGAGTATCGTATAAATCAAATCTCTTGGTGGATTATCTGCGTCAACCGCATTAAATATATCTGACGATATGAACTTTTTAGTTCCCTGAAAAAATCCATAATTTATTAGAAGCATTTATAAATTGTTCCCATTCATACCCTGACCCTAATAAAAGTGAGACAGATCATTCCGGCTATAACTGAATGAGTTTATTTTGAAAGCGTAGCCCAACCATCTATACAATATTCAATGACAAGTGTGGTCTTGAAAAACATCTATCTATTTCGAACCTGAATACATAATGACTTGAAAACCATTGTAATGACAAATCCATTCTACTGCTACTACCATACATTATTGTCACACTATCTGTAGACTTTGAATGAGATATGAAATGACTATACAGTCTGTCCAAGATAAGGTTGCACAGCATGGGGATCTCGGAAACGGTAGGAGATACGAAGTCGGTTAAATGGGGAAAAAGTTGCGCATTCGGATGCTCATACCAACAGCCTTCGAAAATTTTCAAAATTGTTTTTAGTTTCTCAGTTATATCGAAAAAAGTGAAGAACATATTTTGTGATTGCTCATAGAGGGCGCTAGTGACACTTACGTCAGTAAATTACATCATAATTATATCTTATTCTTTGCCCATTGAATAATGGTAAGTAGTAATGGTTGAAATGAGTTGAAAATCTGAAAGCACGTTCAATTTCACATAAAAAATGTACTATTTTTTTAAATGGTCTAGCTCTAAGGGTTTTTGCGTTATTCGCTCTTGAAAATAATTGTGTATCAGTTTTTGATTATGAAGTTAGTTGAATGACACTGGAAAAAATACAGTAATCAATAGTGACAATCACTAACAACAACGAAAAGTCGATCAAAGTAAATGAGAAATTATAAAATAAATGGTCCCCTCCTAAACTAGCAACATTTTTCTTAGTCATGCTGAGCTAAATCTTCATATTTTGGTGTTCACTATCTGCAGTTCAGAGATTGCCCATTTTTAATAAATCACACTCTGTATACACCGTGTACCAGCTAAAATGTCCCCCCTGTGAAGAATCAACAACGCGATCGAATGACATGAAATTTGGTCACCAGTATATTTGATGATGTTTACTCGAAATATGATATTCAACAGGGTCATACCGAAGAACACCTTAACATTATCATTTGAACAGGGACACCCAATATATTATATTCTACTACACCGCGAAACACCGCGGCGCTGGAGGGTCGGACGTTACGGGGGCCCAGAGGGCCTACGCGGTAGTGGTATAACCACGTATAACACAGTATAATTGAAATTGTTATTCTCGTTATAGCTACTCTATAACGGGAATAAGTTTTCATAATATATTATCAAGTCTTACCACTCTTACTGTGATGTGATGTGCTGCAAATATTCTAGCCTCTATGTGCAGTGTGTGCACGTTATTAAGTATTTGTCGCAAGCCCACGCAAGCCAGCGCAGCCCAGCCCCCGCCGACTGCGTTTGCGTTCCGAATCCGAATCGAAGCTTTCAGCACGAGGGATCGTTTGATCGTTATTTGTCGGCAATGTCCGTACTCCGTAGTTTATACCGGATCGATGAACGCCGGTGAATCACCGAGGTTCATCGATACCATAGGGTGAATCACCGACGTGATTGAATCAGGCGTTTATTCCTGATTATACTACCGATAATCATTTGGTGACTATGCAGACTGAGTGAAAGTAACTATTACTATTGTGAGAGAGTTGCAGGTGGTTGCAGTGCGAATAGGGAAAGGAAGAATAAATATTATGGTATAGTTGTATAGACTGATGAAAAATAAGTCAAAGGTAAGGTTTCTTCCTCTGTTTTTTTATATATTTTTTTCGTAGATGATTATAGCATAAAAGTAGATCGCATGTTTTCACTACGAAATTAGTAAAGAGATTCACCTAAAAAACCAAGGGGCTTGGCATACATTTTCGCAGGATGGGCCATAAATCCTAGAGTATAATATTCCATATTCAAGTAGAGCTCATCATTACAAATTCAACAATTGTGGGTTCGATGGAAGATATGGTTTTCCATATCTCTGTGGTCGTTTGAAAAAAAACCATTATACCCTGTACTGTTCAATTTGTAATAATGAGCTCTACTTGAATATGGAATAACATACTGGATATCCCTATTCATATAACAAAAAATTTAGGTGCACTTCGGTGTGACCCTGTGGCCTGTATACATAGGATTTATTCAATAGCATATTTCAAGTTAACATCACTTTTGGTGACCAAATTTCAAGTCATTCGATCGTGCAGTTGATTTTTTACAGGGGGGGCACTTTAGCTGGGATACAGTGTATACATATATAAATATTTCAAATCGTTCATTTCGAAAACCAAGAAATCACAAATTTACTCACCTGGCTCATATTCTATGCTAGCTAGTCATGCCATAAAACAGAACACATTCAAGTGAAACTAAAAAAATTAATAAAAACTATAATATCAGTTAATCAATATCTATTAGAACATTTAAAAAAAGCATTCATAGGTTAAGCAAGACACAATTTTGCTTATTCAATTATTGATTCCAGCCAATATCTGCTCATAAATTTCGATTTGAAGTCTAAATATCTTTACTTTAAATTTGTTGAATCTAACATTATCGGAAACCGAGTCGGGGAGCACAGTCTATTTGAAAACATGTACCTACTCTGCGACCTACTCATAGATTTGCGACACCCTGTGAATACAGGAAAGTCTGATGGACGGGTACTTGAATTTGAAGGGAATATTTCATAGCAGTAAAAAAGGTGGCTTGCTAGAATGTTACTCTATTATAATGTTTCAGGTGTTCAGATAGGAATTTTTAAAAAAGCACAATCTGACACAAAAACTTGTGAATCTACCAATGTGGTGAAAAATAATTATTTTTCCGAAAAGAAACATGCAAATAACGGCAAAATTGTTATCATACATCCAGGGTATACAAATATCCAAGTATAGAGGCATCTTGCATATCTGTATCATGGCTTCAGTGATATTCAGATTCAGTGTTAGAGACTCATTTTGATTGTTGAGACATTTTGTTATTATAATGTGAACATACCACAAAATAAAGAAAACACTAATTTCCTGTTCATTAATTGTGACTTCAAACTTATTGAATTATTAGGTATTAAAAAACAACATTCCGAAAATCATGCTAATATAGTAATATCATTATGTGTTGTTGGAGTACCTGTACTGTTCTGAAAACAGTGGCATCGGAAATATCCAGCATAGGAGGATCATTTGTAGGGACCACATTTATCGATAGACCGAAACGAAATTTTCCTTGTAGATAGGCTGGCAACGTGAAGGTATCGGCTGCGGAAAATTCAACTTCAAGAACGATAGTATCATGGTTATCTTCGGAACCTTCATGAACATAGTAAACCTTATCTCTGGCTACATCAAACAAACAGAATGAATTCTTATCGTGTGGCCAAATATCAATGGTGATGCTCCCATGCTCTGGGCCTTTGACAATGAAGAAAGTTATACCGGAGTCTGTGATCCCATATTTCGGATAATCCAAAATCATATGCAGATTTTTGGTAGTGATGATCTCACTGCCACTTTCCAGTACTTGTAACGGTTCGACAGCTAAAAGCTCTAGTTCGGTAGCTAAATTGCTTTTCGAGAATACTTTATAGCCTTCGGTGTAATTGACGTTGACACAGAGGTCTTCCTGGCATTGACATTGAAAGGAATCGAGACCTTGTTGTATACAAAAGCCATTGTTGTTGCAAGGATTCCGAAGGCATGGATAGTGCCACACACAACCTGGTAAGAGCCCTTCTGTGACATAGGCATCTGGTAGCCCTCTGTTTTCTTCAAAAATAGACAATTGTCTCAGGCAACCTTTGAAACTGCTATCACAGGATTTGCTACAACCTTTTTGGTAGGCTCGAAAACGCTTGCTCATTTCTAGCCCCCCTATGTAAGAGATGTCGCTCAGTTGGAATAGGTGACCATGAATGTTTTTTTCACTAATGATTTTTTCATCTAAACTGAGTTCAATAATGGATGGTGATATTCTGAATGAAACTCTGTGCCATTCTCCATCAGATATCTTCATGTTCTTACTTGCTACTTTCGAAATTTTATCACCAATTTTGATAAGAACTTTCAAAGAATAATTGTTCAGTTCAATCAAGAAATAGTCCTGTTTCAATTTGTGACCCGGATTATAAAAAAACAATCCATCTTTACTTATCGTTTTCACTTCAAACTGAATTCTGAATTCTTTGTAGTGTGTCTTATGAGAAAATATCATATAGGCATCATCTTCGATGAAGCTAATAGGTTGATCGTTGGTTGCTTCGAATTCAGCAGCACAATTCCAGGTGATTCCTTGAACGCTGGACTGAGATTGTCTGTGTCTAGCATGTTCCAGGACCTTCATATCATTGTATATCAACTAAAAAATAACACCCCAGCCATTTATGTCCGAAATTTCAACCAGCCATCAATACTTTACTCACGTTAGAGATGCAGCCTCTGAATTTCTCAACATGCCCAAAAAATATATCTGTATTATTCTTGTTTTTGTTATCACCGACAAATAAACCATAATGAATATTCAGCTCGAAAAATTTACCAGGAAGATGTTTTCTGAAATATTTCACAAAAACGTTTAATTTTACATTAGAATTGATTAGTGAATTCCTAGTGTTGGACTATGGGCAAGCATATTTCGAATCCATGTTAATGAGACGTTTTTTCTACAGATGTACAGTTTTAGACGATATTTTTCGATAAAATGCCCTGCCAACATCTAAAGGTGTGAATGGTAGTGGGTACAAGATACAACCCATTCTATTATGTCAGCATTTTCGATCATGTATTTTCATTTTTTGCTATTGCAGTTATTTTTGTAGAAGATGTTGCATATATCATGCAAGGCAGTATTGATGAAATAAATTAATTGAAGAAATAAATTGTAGGAATTATTAGTATTGCCGACAATTCATCCATTTCATTGCCTAGGGGGAATGTTATTTGTATCATGTATTATTTGGTATGGAAAGAAAGCTAACTGCATTTTCCATCCATTTCCAACGTGAGAAAGTCAAATTTAATGAAAATACCGGGAGAGAATAATAGCGCCGGGCGTAAAACCATCTCGAAGTGAATGTGAAATGGCACTTTACCTTTCTCGTTTTGGTTTCACTTAGTAGAATTGACTGTGCAAGACTTTTTTTCTCATCAAATTCTTGTACAGGCGACTCAGGTGAGAACATCCACAAATCACATTACAAAAGGAATAGTATCGCTTGACATTTCAATAATGAGGTGGGTCGTGCCTGAGGGACCCCTTCACAAAAATATGGGATTCTAGTTCCCCCTAACTCTATATGACATTTTTGCCAAACCTGTCTTCTAACTATATTTCATTTTGGGAGATATTTGCATGTAATTTTTTTCATAGGTACAGTGTCCCAGATCTTTTCATACAGCCCATATCTCAGTTAATCGTGAGTTATCCCACTTGGAATTTTTCATACACTTTTGTCAAACTCATATGACTTCGAAGCCGTTGTGTCAAGGTCAACTTCTGTCACAGCCACCCGCCCCAACTGACAGAATAAGAGAGTGTAACAATGATAATAAAAACTGTCAAAAAAGAACAACAACAAAAATTATCTACACCTGATAGTTTTTCTCATTTGATATGAATAAAGTACACTGGGAGCCAAAAATGTATACAATGAATTATTTATTATCACATATACTGTTTCCTGTGAAGTTTCTAATCTTGAAAGTATTACTTTTGTCAAAATATCGAGTGTGATACACCATTGAAGTTATAATTGACTACAATTTACAAATCAACAATTTAATGTATAGGGTGTAACTTTAAAAATTGAAGTTGGGGTTTGCTTTTCTGGGGTACTTTGACAAAATAAGTTGACTGAAACGATGGCTTCAAAGATGGGTTTGACAGGAGAATTTTCTAATATTTTGTGCATGAGAATAACAACTGAGCATGGACGCCGCCAGAATTTCTTTCAGGGGGGTGCATCTGCATAATACTATCAACTGATAAAATATCAGTTATAATCTCCTGATCAATTATTGAACTGCAACAAGCACATTTTTGCACTAAATTCAACATTGAATATTTTAGCCATGACTGCACATATCCGGATGCGGTTTTCTTCATTTTGAAAACAAATCCATTGAGTATATGACTATTAGACCGCTGATGAAAATACATGGTGGCAAAAAAAATTGCAAAATGTTGAAGAATTCTCCATGTCTCCAACGTTATGAAGTATATTTGAGATTTTTTTCAATCTCATTTTCGTTAATAAATTTATGCTATCCATTACCAAAATGACTTCTTACTCATCATTGGAATGTCGCTCAGTGTGGAATATACGAGTTGAGACACAATGACCGGATGCTTCTTTCTGTTTAGAAATTATGAAGAAGGTTACTTCGTCTTCTCAAAAGAAGTCATTGTTATTTATGTATCAACAATGGCTTCTTGAGTAGACAGTCACCTTTTTCATGATTTCTTATAAGAGAAATAAGTGAATTATTGTGTCTTAGCTTGTATATTCCATACTGAACTATATTCCAATGACGGTTAAGAACTCATTGTTGATGCATCACATTCATTTTCTATAAACTCCAGAAGTTTGTGTGAATATATACAACTTCCATCAACTTAGGTGTATCACCCTGTATCTTAATTTTCTCCTTTATTGTGGAATGTCGAGAAAAATGTTTGTTATTCAATTTTAAACACTATATTATAAGTTCAGTCACAACACAACAACCTATCCAACAGATTATCTCTGAAAATAGCGCTGCAATGAAAAATAATTCTTGTCAGATAGACGAAATCTCACATTTTTCAATGATTTTTCATCTTGAAAAGATCAGGGAAAATTGCAAAACTATTTCCAGTAATATCCCATACATTTTTCATCAAATTGGGTGCATGGAGAATTGCCCAATATTTTGCAGAGGTTTGTTTGTCTCCCGGTTTAACTAGATGTCATCATGAAGATTATCCATCAGTGGCAATATACCCAATAGATTCATCTTCAAAATGAAGGAAACGGCATGTGGAATTTTCGTGAAAATATTCAATGTTGAATTTAGTGCAAAAATGTGCTTGTTGGATATCAGCAACCTAGAACCGTCAAGTTGTAATTCAAACAGCAACTTAATTGGACGAATTCTCAATATATATTTTTTTGTTTTTCCTTTTTCCCTAGGAGGGTGCACGTGCACCCCCTTGCACCCTGCTGCCGGCGCCTATGCAACTGAGATATTGGCTCTATGAAAAGATCTGGGATACCCAGTAATAGACACATAATGTAATCAATTTTTTTTATAGAAATAAAAAAAAGACAACTTTTGAACCATCAACAATTGGATAACCACATATATATATATGGTTAGTTTGATTGGAAACTAACCTCCCGACCACCCCACTTCTTTTGATCCATGACTTATAGGACGCCCTGTATACTACTACTACTAGCACCACTTTTTTTTTTTAAGATTCATTTATTTGAAAAAGATTACATACCTATATGTATAAACGTTTGGAATGATCCCTAAGCAGCACATGTGCTGGTAACAGGATTTTAATTAGGAATATGGTGTTTCCTCTTTTTTTTTCATTTCAAGAATACTTATTGTGATATAATATAATATAATGCATGTAATGTATTTTTAGGTTTATAACTTAACTATCATCACAATTCTTAGCATTTTATTTCTAATTTTACCCTTCCATATTTTCCTACTCCTAACTATCTATTGCTCTCTAATCATTTTCTTGAATTTTGCAATTTTTTACCTCCTGTGGGAGATGATTGTACTGTTGGATAGCCATGTTCAAAGGATTTTTCAATAATACATTTGTTCTTCATGATAAAACTCCATTGAAATGATATCCATTTTTGTTCCACTCTCTCGGCAAGAGAGAAAATATACCTATACTAGCTATAGGTATATTTTCTAATAATTACACCTCATACCTATGCTCCTTTAATATACAGGGTGGTCCAAGATAAACGTCATTAATTTTTATAGGCAATAGAACAATAACAAATAGTAGAATTATTTATTTCATGATGAAATTCTGTTAAAAAATGTTCAATAAGAAAGATAGGGGATGAGATGAGTTCTCTGTGGGCAGCATTACATTTGGAAATCATAAAAATCAACAGTATTACATATATACTTCATAAAGATCATAGGAATATACCATTTACAGCCTGTACAGAATCTAGTAAGTTTTGACCATAAATTGAGAATTTGGATGGGTAATTTGTTTCTAAATTAAACAGGGAATCCAAAAATCGAATCTTCTCTGTGAGATATCCACTGGCATAGAAGTTTGGGAGAAAGGGGTGCCAACCCCCACCAATCAACAGTACCTTTTCAGAAATATTCTGGTCCCTTCACTAGACCCTTAATCAAATCACATGTATCACATGATCCATCAATATATTAGGGGAATGTTGCCATGTTGGCTTTTGAGCCATGGCCATAACAATTATTGGTAAGGTGAAGTGGGGTAAGTGTGATATAGTTTTTCAATAGTTCACGAAGAAAATACCAAAATTGATAATTAAAATGGAAAAAGTTTTCTATAAAAAATTATCAACGATTTGAATATAGTTTTTGATTGATACCAGGACTGACGCCTTTTCAACTCCTTTTTGAAAAAAGTTAGGAATTTTTTTTTAAAACGGTCTTATTATATCACATTTACCCCAGCGTTTGGGGCAAATGTGATAATGATATATGTCTACCTGTGAATGATTCAAGTGAAATAGAATGGGGTAAATGTATAATGAATGTAATTTATTGATTATTCTGGTTTTTACAAAATCAAAATATCTCAATAAAGAAGAAAGTTATGAAGCTTTCAAAGTTTAACTGATGAAATGTAAAATAAACCTAATCTCTTGTCACAACAAATGTGAGGAAGAATTTGCAAAAATAACGTAAATAACAATATTGGATTCAATATTGACATGAAAAACATAACTATTATGCTAAATTATAGCCTTCAAATGACACTGAAAATATAAAAGAACCACGTCTATTGAGAGTTGGCTCTGGCAAAACCCTAACAATATCACTTTGATGTATAATGTCCTCATCCCCTACTTGTGGCCATGAAAATGTGTTTTTCGAAAATTTTGTGAATTTTACTGTCCAACCATCGTCACATGCCTCGGTCACCATTCCAACAAAGTGTTTGATCATTTTCTTGCTGCAGTATTTGACTAACACCCAAGAATTAACAGTGACAGTTTGGTCAACATCTTCATTTTCATCCACTAGGGTATCGCCCAGTTCTTCTAAAAACTCTTCAGAGTTGTCTGAATCCATATAAGGTGGAGACTCTGGTTCCATATCTTCACTGCTTGATGAAAGTGTTCGCTTCTTTTTATTTTTTTTAGATTGTTTTGGTTCCACTTTTTTTTTTTCGTTCTTGCGGTTGTTTTGTTTTTTTAAATTGATCTTTAAGCCGATTCACCGCCTCTTCTGATGTTAATAATTCCGAACCAGGACATATTCTTGTTTTTTTCTGTTGATCTGGTTTAGGCGCTTGACGAATTGAGGCCAACAATAAATTTTCGAAAGATATATTATCACTGGTTTCGTTCATCAATATATCTGTAGATGTAGTAGCCACTACATTATCATCAGGCATCGAAGGTTTATCATAAGTTATTCTGTTCGTCACGACCGTGGCTCCTATGACTTCAGATGTAGTGGCCACTGCAGTATCATCTGGTATCGATCTTCTGCCAAGAGTGTTTGTCACCACCATAGCTTCTGTGTTGTTACCATTAGTCCTATGATCATGCCATCTTTTCAGAGCCTCTGGAGGAAAAACTTCTTCTGGAATGACATTTTTATTTAGTGGAGAAATTCCGGCTTTTCGAAATCCACCTTTTATAACTTCAGTTGAAATATCTTTCCAGGTAGAACAGAGGAACTGTGAAAATATTTTTTTTGGTAATTTCTGGCCCACATGTTGTCGTTGCCAAGAAATCAGTTTTTCATCCCATTTTAATTTGAATGGTCGGAAAACAGAAAGATCCAATGGCTGCAGTAAATGACTGGTGTGTGGAGGCAGCTTCAATATAGTGATATCATTCTGAATTGCTGTTTCGAGTATTTCCAAACCTATATGTGTTGAATGACCATCGTAAATGATCAAAACAGGACGTTCTGGACCAAGTGCTGGAATTAAAGTCTTCAGAAAATAATTTGTAAAGATATCGCTCTCCATCCAGCCTTTCTTGCTAGCAGCATAAACGGTGCCTGGAAAATCTGTTTTGGGAGGAGCAAGCCACTGGTCCCATAAGTGTTTTCCCTTATATATTATCAATGGTGGTGCTTTATCGCCATTTGCATTACACATCAACAAGATTGTAGTGTTTTCTTTACCGGGTGAACTTATAGTTCTTGATGATGGTTTGTTAATTGCACCGACCACTTTAGATTTTCTAGGATCTATGCTCAGACTGCTCTCATCCAGGTTCCATATTCTGTGAGGTTTGTCAAGAAGTTGAAGGTCTGTGATAGTTTTATCCAATAGATCAAAATAAGAAAAGATTATGAATGGGTCCAACGCTTTTTTTCGCGCATATTCCACATTTTGCGGTATCTTGAGGCTCATATTATGGCGTTTTTTGAAGTTCAGAAACCAGTCCTCACCTGGGACTCCATTTCTGAAACTTGTCTTGATTTTGTTTTCTCTCACAAACTTCCCAACCACCTCGAACACTTCTTTCCTCGATAACCCGAATCCCCACTTTTCTAGGGTTTTCAAGCCATTGGCCAATTTCAATTCATCCATGATGGGAATATGTGTTGGACGTCCTTTATTCTCTTTTTTCTTTCCTCGTATGCCTTTGATACGACTATAAAGTGTAACATAAGGTATTTTGTGTTCTTTAGAAGCCCCATATATAGTTTTTCGTCCTGATTTCACTTCTACAATTGCTGAACTTAAGGCTTCGATAGAATATTCAACATCATTTACATTTCTCTTCTTGATGTATTTTCGCACCATGATGTATCTAAAAACAACGGGGTAAATGTACTATACATATCACAATTGCCCCAAATTCATGTATCACATTTGCCCCCATGATCATTTTTCATGGGGAAAATGTGATATATCAACAAATAAATAAGCGGCATGATTTATGCATGATAATGATTGATTAATACATAATATAACTTTAAAAAGAGAGGTTATAAACACTGCAGTGGACCTACCTCATAAAAGAATGATATCACATGAAAATTCCAGAATACGTGTCGACTTCAATGTAAGGTTATAATTTGACCAGCGAAGGTCGCGCCGCTTGCAATCAGACTGGCAAGAAATTTCGTTCCATCTAGTGTTGTGCTCATTCGCGGGTAAGCTTGAAGTGTTGTGAGGTAGATGGCAGCAGAATTAATAATATTGCGTTGAAATTATGATGCAATATCACAATTGCCCCTTTATCACATTTACCCCACTTCACCTTAACTGTTTTATTCATTTAAGAATTTTCATCCTTAAAACCCTAGTAATTTCTGACATAATTTCAGTAGGTTGGTATTTGAATTTCCAATGTAGAGCCAAAATAATGAGAGATAATTGCAAGTGTGGAAATAAAAACAATCACCTCATACATGAGCTAGTACAGGAGAGTAGAGGATAGCAAAATACATGATCAAATTATCTATTCATTACCCTCTACCGTTCACCATCAAAAATTGCACTCTTGGGCCAACATTGCCAAATTCATATTTCTTTGTGACTTTCAACTTTAGCTCCAAATATAGGAAATTTTGTTTACTCTCTACATATTATGGATTATGTGAATTGATATAACTTACTGTACTTTGTAAATTGTATCAATAACCATGGACAGATTAGCTTCTTTACGTTCAATAATAATTCCATGCCATTTCATATCATTTAATTTCAATCCTGAGGGTGATATTAATTCTGATTCTCCAGCACCCAGATTGATATTAACTTTTATTCTTCCTTTTTCTATCTCCACAATGCAGTAATCAGTTATACCAGCAACTAGTAATATTAGGGCATTGGGAAGTTGTGTCTTGAACCTGAACTGTATGTGTGTTGCACTTTTTGCTTCTTTGAATGGCAATGATATATAGCTGTTGCCATAAAATGATGCTGAAACAAAACAGATTTATAACATGCACTATATATAATCACATAATATAATATAGTACCTTGATCTATACTTTGGCATATTCTCAAGAATGAGCAAAGGATACAAAGGATAAGTGATTTATACTCCATTACTTCAAGTCAGCCTCAAGTTATAATACATTTTCCTTGTACACGATTTTTCATTTGTCAGCTGTTCATGTTCATATTTTTTTCATTCACTACCAAAGACAATAAATATCTTAACTTATCCCAGTTTAAGGAAACACTTAAAAGGATCAAGCAAACATAATATTATTTCTAGTGTACGTCGTATCGTACGATAAGCTGTTGTTGAATATAACAAGCAAAGAACAAGAACCTGAAGCAACACCTAGGAGAACCTTCTGAACCTTGCACCTTGTATAGGCATCGAGTTCATTGCCCATAGGCACGATCAGGATACTAAAGGTACGGGTGCATGAAAATATCTATGCTACAATTGCTACTATGCTGTACATTGCACAAGAGACGTCATACGTCATATGTCTGCATTGACATCAGCGTGCTGTGCACAGAACAGACACAGATTACAGGGTTAAAATTCATCGTACTAGAAATGACCTCATTTTCGTACTCGATTAGTAGATTCGAGTAAATGGTACTAGATTATCTATAAACTTGTGGCGACCAGCGCGCTAAAGCGATACAACCTAAACTACTTTTAGTGATCTCGAAGAACGAGGCGCCAAATTGAGGAGGAAAAGTGCAATTTGAATGGGGTAATTTTGAAGTAACTAGTGTTCCAGTATCATGGTTATCTCTTCTACTAACCTTGTTCCAGTATAGGTATGTTGACATAAAGGTAATTTAATAACTCATGTATTTCGAGTCATTATCGCGACATGAATGAACTTTTTGTCACCACAACTCTGAAACATCCTATATATTTAAATCAAAATGCGAAAAAAGTCCAAATATTGTAGAACTATCCGAAAAGATCCGAAATTTACACAAGAATCATCAAAGTATTCGAAAAATATCCCAAATATTGCAGCATCCGAAAATCATCCGCCTCATTATCAAAAAAGATCCGAAACTCAGACTTCAATAATATCCGCCAATTAATAACACAGTCGTTAATCTATGATAACACTGTTTCGCACGTATTATTTGGTGCGCCCTGTGTCGGTCTGGCTGTCTCTAGTTGCTTCGGTCAGAATGAATTCGTGCCGCGCGCATGCTCAGCACTCCGCACGATTCGTGCGGAGTGCTGAGCATGCGCGCTTCAATTGAAATTGAAAAAGTGACAAGAGTGTGGAAATTGGATTTTCCTAGGTTTTCCTAGTCCTGGTTTCCTTTCGGTTTTACGAAAAAATATTATTGGCGATAAGTGGTGAACGAGTTGCACTAGTTCTAATGTTATAGGGTGAAATTAAAATGAGGAGCAGTAGTTCGGAACTGCTCCTCGATCAACAAGAAGAGCTCAGAAAAAGAAAAATCAAGGTATGTTTCTGCAGATCATTATAGTATTATGTATACAGGGTATTCAAATTAGGATTCGTGGTGAAAAAAACTACGAACCTATTTTCGTTTTCAAGATATATTCGAATTAAACTGAACTTCAAAATTCATTTTCCAATTATTAATGTTTATCAAGAGATATTATATATAGGCACCTACTAAAAAGACGGATCAGAGCTGTAGACACTTTTATTACCATTTCCCGAGCATTTTCCTTTACCATGAACTAGAAAATAGTGTGATTTTCAAATTCTATTCCATATGTTGCTACTCTTCAACCATCATCTATTAACTAAATTAACTTATTATCATATATGCAAATATATATTATATTGAATAGGTATGTACAGTCGCATTAAAAAAAAACATACAAGTATATTACAGAGAGAAATTAACGTCATCCTATACTTCATAAAACGGGCTATGGGAAAATTGATGGGAAATGATTGCTCACCAAATGTTGACAGAAAACTTGTCATAGGTTCTCAAAAACACAAAGCATTGGCTGAGCCAGTTTTACACAACTAGAACTAGGATCTCCACATCCTCTCTTTTCAATACTTGTACGCTTTTTTTTATTGAATACGACTGTACATGCATGATAATTTATTTGTGATTTTAGGAAATAGCAGCAGCTAAAAAGGCAAAGGTACTACCTGGGCGAACATGCCGAGAACAAGCATTATTTTATGCCACAAGTCTACTAGCAGTAATGGCCATGTCCGCTGGATCTTCCCTCTTATTTTTAGTGCCCCTGTATGTAGATCCAGCTATATCAACTCTAGCTTCAAACTTTGTCACAGAGCCTGTCACTTGTATAACAACCAGAATAGAAGAATTAATGGGGCTTGCAAATTGTTCTTGGAGTTCCTGTCGTGAAGGATGTACCAGTGATGCATATCACTGCACCCATATATATGTTAGTTATAATGACAGTAAGGTGAGTTGTAGAACCCTCCAAACATTTTTTTTAAACTTGTATCATGTGTATCCACATCAAGTTTGTGTGTTTATAAGCATTTGTTTGAGTTTTGGGTATAGGTAGAGTGAGGCTGCTTTCACATGCATCCACTTTCAGGGATCTACGTTTGCCTGTCATTTACCTACACAAGTTTGGGTCCCTTCCGAATGGAATGGTTCCATGAGCTTCGTTGTTATCCCTGTTTTGCACAAATATCTCTAAGAAATAAAACAATATGGAAGCAAAAAAAATAAAGAGAAAAGTAAGAAATTTGTATATATATTCTATTAAAAACACATCCATTAATAAACTACAAACACATCCCACACAGTTTATGAGTTGTAAATGGTTTAGGAAAAAAATCGAAAAAATTAAAATATTTACTTAACATAGCTTTCTTCTCATCATGGACAAATTGAATGGAGGAAACAATGTTGAGCCAACTGGGTATGTTGTGATGCCGCCTGAGGCTGCTTTCACATGCATCCGTTTTCACGGATCCGTTGGATCATGTGAATATTGACCAATAGAAATCGACACGTTTGTCCGTGATGAGATGAAAGCTAGGTTGAGTAAATATTTTAATTTTTTGGATTTTTCCTAAACCATCAACAACTCACAACCAATCCAACTTTGTGGGATGTGTTCGTAGTTTATCTATGGATGTGTTCTAAATGCCTCAAAAGGCATGTTTCATGAATAATTTCTGAAACCCTAGAAATCCCAACACGAAAAAGATATGAAATAGAAGTCATACTGTCACCAGATGCCAAATATCGAAGCGTAATTTCTAATCTGGTTCTTTTGGTTGCTTTTCAAGTTTAGTCTCCAAGAGTCCGAGGAATAGATAATCAGGCGACATTCTAAAATAATTGAAAAAGTTTTCATTGCCGTTTTCCTCCATTCCTATAGCCAAATATTCACTTGCGTCATGAAATCTTCGAGAATTGTCTGTCCATAATAAATCAAATATATAAAAATGTTTGACTTCTCTTTATTATTTTCTGCTCCCATATTGTTTTATTTATTAGAGATATTTGCGCAAAACAGGGATATCAACGGAGCTCACGGAACCATATTCCATCCGGAAGGGACCCAAAATTGTGTATGTAAATCACGCAAACGTAGATCCGTGAAAACGGATGCATGTGAAAGCAGCCTCAGATTTTTGTTATAAAGTTGGTATTGACAAGAATATCTAAATGACATAGAAAAAAAAACAAATTTTTGAGTCCTCGTAACTTATAATAATGAAGATGGTGCTCCTAACAGTCACCAAACTAAAAATCTAACCACAGGAAACATTTATTCCTAGACTTTCTTCATACATTATGGTTGTGGATATACATTTTTGTTTTTTATTCATATTGGCTTTTCCATATCAATATAAAGGAATATCTTTAATTCTGGTCCATGGAAAATAAGTGAAATAAGTAATCATTAAAAATGTAGCATATTTTGTTAACAAAATATATTTCCAAAGATATGGAATTCCAGAGTTTGCCAAATAAGTAAAATAATCATTACACATGTAGCAAATTTTGTTAACAAAATATATTTCCGAATATATTGAATTTCAAAGTTTGTTCGGAACTGATTGATTAGAGGTTATAAACAGCCGAACCCAAGCGTTTGCTCTCGGCGATGCCAGAAGCACCGAAAGTGGAAATGACTTGCAGGATTTTCAATAATAGTTGAGAGATGTGGTCTCATGGTGAGAGCATATACAATATAAAGAAAATTGAAAGCACATTGCCCTACCTCCAACAGGGCATTTTAATTATCACTCCAAAATAAGCTGGAAAATGAGTACCTTCATTATAGGATTCCTATTTTATTTGGAAAATAGGTACTATATTCTACTATCTCCAATGCAAAATATTATTATGAACAATCTTCCCAAAGTATTAGATTGTACAATACTTTAGGTTTGTTCAGTAGCCCACTCTATTCAAATTATTGTACATATTCATTATTTTTTCAATCATACTTTTAGCCGGTTTTCACCTGAATATGTTCAAATGATGACAGTTGAAATGATTCTGAATACTAAAAATGCATTAGTCCATCCATATTTGTTATGATTCACTTGAAAAAAAAATGTAATGATAAATGTAGATATTATCTTATACCATTTTCTCCATAAAATCTTACATTTTTAGGAAGATGCATATAATCAAACAGATGATGCGGTGCTCTTAGTGAATATAAAAGGATGTGGATATCCGCCGAATGTTTTATGTTTGAATTTCACGGAGACATATGGAGTAGAAGGAACGGAGTTCCCATGTTATCATTCTCGTGAAAACCGCACGGTTGTTTTAACGCACTACAAGAGGGACGAACAGATAGCTATAATCATACACTACTTTGCTGTGCCATTTGTTATCACTTTGGCAACATCGGTGGCACTATGTGTGATGCATTGTGATTGCCGCTGTCATCCTACTACTCATCATCATAAGCGTTCTAGGAGACCTCGTATTCAGGATTTAAGTGACGGTTCTATAAGCATTGGGGTTGATCTCAGACATAATACTAGTTACCATTCAGATCTAGTGGCGATAAGGCCCATGTAAAATGGAACTTGAATGGAAGTGAAGTTTTCGTGTGACCATTTCCAGAACGAGATTATTCTGGTAAATTTTCGAAAAACTATGTCATTTATCTTATTTATGAGTACCTATTTCATTTAAATTTTAGGCTCCAAACATTTACCTACTATTATTGGAATATATTATCCTTTCAATCAACATAATGAAGTTCGTGCACTTATTTATCATAATATGGAATTATAAGTGCATTTTTGACATGGAAAGTAACATATTGCTTTATTTAATCAATACATTGTGAGCATGACCCAACATTTTCCAGATTAGCGGTTTTGAAAATAGATTCATATCTACAGTACTGTTTGAATGTAATTCTTATTATTATGTGTTTAGCGGGAGTAATATAAGCATGACGTTCTTGTTGAAGAAAAAAACACTCCCAAGTTATATGGGAACCCATTCTGGTTTTAAAAGATCATGAGTCCCAAGGTTTGCTTGGTTTTATCTGAGAGTGATATTTCAGCTATGAATCAAACACTTATCTATATACAATTTTATATTTTCCACAAAAATTATTGATAGAAACAAGTCAATAAAAATACTTATATACTATTTATAGTATTGTATAATTCCAGTAATACTTTTGTTACAGACTTCAACAATATATGATTCAAAATAGAGGCATATAATGTGGATATTTTAAGTAAAATTGTATTTTCGTAAGGGATTCGTTTTTGTTAAAATTCAATGTTTGAGGAGAGCTTGATTGATGAAACCACTTGAGAATCTTGAGATAATATATAATTTTATTAGTAGTTGGTACCTATTCACCCATTGACAACTGTTTACAATCATGCAACATTGCCCATAGACTGATGTGTCCCAGCTGAAATGCCCCCTGTAGATAATTATTATTAAACACTCCATCACATGGTTTGAACTGTGGTTTTCCGGTACTTTCGGCAATGTTTTGAGATATGATATGAACGATGCATTATACAGTGTGTCCGGAAAGGTCATGTCGTAAATGATAGGGCTGATAGGGTGAGCCAAAATAATGTTAGTACCTACTTCATATTAAAAAAATGTTATTGACCTTGAAAGTTTCTGTAAGTCATACATAATACATGCTCATCATTACTAAACTCCATCCATGGTGTTACCAAAGTATTAAATACTGTCAAAATAATGTAATGTCCATTTTGAGAATGACTGCATCTACCATGATGTTATTGAATAAAAGAGGTTTTATCAAATTTGAAACGGTGGGGATGTATGAATTTAAAATGCGATATTCTCTAGAACGGTTCAAGATATATGAGACATAGTCACTGAACCGCCGTTTACATATTAAAAGAAGAATTAGTATGAGTTAATTGAGTTGCTCGAATATTTGTTTTGTTTTAAAATTGTTCTTATCCGTCACCCGGATGCCCCCTTACGAGCAACCGTCAGAAGTCTTCAAGAGACTTTTGCGAGCAAGGATGATCCCAAACACTTTCTTTGGCTATCAGAAAAATTCTGCAGTCGTGGGAATCGAACCCACCAACCGCCAACCGGCAATCCAACGTGAATAGAATACTGACGATTCTACCACGCCGCTACCTGGCAAGTTATCATTGATACCATGGCAACCGTTATACAAGCAATTTAGTTTTTATTCAAACTTTCAAGGTCAATAACTCCGTAACGAAGTGCGATAGTCATTTTTTTATATGAAGTACTAGCATTATTTTGGCTCATTCTTCAGCCTTATCATTTACAACATGACCTTTCCGTACAACTTGTATGTGTAGAGTAATGTTTAAGGACGTTATTACTTCATCACCATGTTCACATATCCCAAATGACCTCATCAAACAGGGTGCCCATATTTCAAAATAATATATAAAGCATCTATCAACAGAGTGGAGCATTAAAGCTGCAAAATAAGTGTATTCCCCATATTTCAATATAACAATTGAATTTTAAAGTGTTAAATACTGGCATCAAGTTATATTGTGAACAGATTGCCTGGAACAAGAATTTTGATTTATTGCCTTCCTGTACACCTACATTAATTCATACAAATCGAAACAGATTGGAAATGTACTGATATGAACAGATGTATAATAATAATGATATTATATATTTACAAATGTCCAGTTGAATAATTTGTGACTAGCATATTAACTCCAGAAGACATTTGAAATCCAGTTAACTTCTTCAACAATATTTTTATGGTTCAAATTCCAAATACAGAAAAATGTGGTGATTAATATTAAGTGGTGTTTATGTTTGAAATGTAATGAATGGATAATACAAACATGCAAATTACCAAAATAGGACTATCTCTAAAAATAATATATAGCTAATATATCTTTCATTACAAAAATATAAATGTTTTATCATTATATATGTGATGTATAAGAGGAAATGTGCCTAGGCTTGTGACTATTTACAAACACTTAAAAGTAAGTTTCACATTAATCTTTGGTATGCATGATTATCTACACTTTACTTTCAGGGCCTCTGGTGTTTTGATAAAACGAGTTCTGTATATTAGATAGGAAAATCGCACATAAATGTCCATAATTTTTCTGGTACCATTCCGGTGTTCTGCCCCTATCAACAGAAAAAAAGAGGAATGATAATTCAGTAAAAACAATGAAATCAATAATAATGGTATAGGTACGCGTGACACAAGGTATAGGACCACCCCAAATTCTGAAATTTGATATACAGGGTGAGTCATAACTATTGAAACTTAACACAATACATTGACCAACGACATTTTGAACGATAAATTCTAGGAGCTTATTCAGTATCGATGTCGCTATAGAGACAAATCTGGGGACATGGTAATAAATTGATTTGGTGAATGTTGGCAACAGTATGTTGATGTTATGTGGCTAAAAACGCGCGAAAGTCGTTAGAAGTTGAAAAGAAGGCAATGGTATGTTGTTTTTGTCAAATAATATAGTCAGTACTTCGTCTTCCAGAAAACAAAATTGTTGTTTTTTTGTATCGAAAATTCCATCAGCTGTCTGAGGGAACTTCACAACAAGATTATTGACAATAATATCATCAACCTCATGAAGTGATCGACACATTAGGTTGAGATGAACTGTTGAGTGTGTGAGCCCACATCAGGGTTTTGATAAGTTCATGTAGATACCATAAAATGTAAAGCAGTAAAAACTGAAAAGATATATTTAAAAATTCAATGTCGATAATTATAAGAAAAAGGACGGCGAAATAGAGAACATCGAAAGATCGCTAGGTTCGAATCTCTGGCAGAGCAGAGTTTTAATTCATAAAACTAGAGAAATTCTAATTTTCATTGCCTCGGCCGGAGATGATTCCGCACAATTCGCTGTTGCGTTCCAATTGAAAGGTTCTGCTCCTAAGGTGGCGTAAGGAGTTGGTAAGAGGGCCCACATAAAACACACATGGCCTGAAGGACCTCTCGTAAGGTCGATGGCTAATTGGCATGTATACATGCATACATGCCAACGAAGTATATATTGTACTACTACTATAAGAAAAATTCCCTATCTTCCTAATCTCACTCTTATGAAGAGAGTGTTCTTGTATTTTTATCTGCTGGCAACATGAATCCTGATATTTCCTTGCATAAATCTTGTGCTGCATCTTTTGCTTAATCTTATAGGTACATCTGAGATGCTTATAGTATAAGCATCTCAAGTACTTAATAACTTAATAACTTTTTTGTTACCTACGTACATTGTATCTATTCTAGAAAAATGTATCAGTCTGGACTTTCCGGATCCGCAGGGTTCAATCAGATATCTAGATGCCAAAATGACGGCCCTCGAAGTGTTGGGTACAGGGAGAGCATCGGAATACTCAACCGAGGTTTCTACTATGATACAGGTGTCTTTTGGCAAATCCGTCCTCCATGTCCGTAGTACGCAATACTCTTCATTTGGCAATGGATCTATGTTCCTTCGAACGAATTGGAATACCTCTGTTCTATGGTCCAACTGAGCAATTATCTTCGCCGATTGCAAGTCGTTATCCCAAATGTGCCTTTCTCTCAGAATCCGACGAACTACTTCCGATGGAGGAGCTTCCACATCAGTCGAAGTTCTCCACAATTTCAAAGGTAGCCCATCAGCCACTTTTCTGTAGGAAATGTCCACTTTGGGATTGTGTGAACTGATCGGAATCCAGCCTCGCCCTCTTTCTTTCACTTCTCTCAGCAAGTTACTTTCACATTCGTTCAGATATTCCCTCCAACCACCCATTTCCATGCCCAACTCTGATAAGAATTTTGCTTTAGTTTCCCGTATCTCGCTCGGATTGCATTGATTGATGAAATCTTGTGGTATCTAAAAAATGAAAATTAATTTGAATACACGATGGTTAGGTGATGTTGCTGCTAGATACCCAAATTGATTATGTGAACAATATCTTATAGACGGGCATGGCGAAACTCACCCTGAACAAGTTATGGTAATTGTTGAGGAAAAACAACAAGCACGAATGACCAGCTTTATTTTCCGCAAGCTCTTTGGGATGCGGCGAGCCCAAATTCTGTTTGAGTCCTGGCGAATAGTGGAACAATGTAGGTGCAAAGCACATCGCCAGATTGTTTTCGTTCATCTGATTCACTTGTGAATTTTTCGCAATGACTAATAAAAAATGCAATAGGGATTGTAGGACTTCCATATGTTCGTCTGGGAGCAGCAAAATTGCACACAGAACTGATTCTCGGCGTAAGTTAACAGGCACATCTAGAACAATGGGGACTGAATCGTTCATAATAATCGGGATGAAATTATACCTACATTGAAAGATCAATATAAAAGTTTCGGAAAGTTTGGTAGTCAACAGGACTTCCGGTAACTCTCGATAATACTGTTTCACCATATCGGCTACATCATAACACTGCTGATCGCTGTAATCTATTCCGATGTTCGATTCTACTTTATCATGCAAGTGTTGAATTCGAGACCTCACTCCAGGTTTTCTGAAAATTCCAACATCATCGGTAGAATTTTCTTGTAGCCAACGCATTGCTTCTTCGATCTGTCTTGGTAAAACACGTCCGGTCCTTTGGAACGTAATTGTGAGAGGTACCCCAAAAATATTCTTGTCTGAAACAATGTGGAATTGATGGACTTAAGAATTTTGAAATTGATTAGTGATTACTAACCTTTATAAACGGGACATTTGATTTTTCTTATAAATTTCGGTAAATCCCAATTCCAGCCAGTCCGATGCGTGGGGCAATATTTTTCCATATGTGCTGTCAGTTTGAGCAGAGCTAGCTTCCTAAGAACTTGACGTTGAGTTGATGATAAAGACGAAATTTGCGGGCCATTATTGTCGAAGGTGGTTTCTTTTTCTTCTGGGACCAGAAATGTTTGTTCTGGTAGTTTATGCCATATCACTCTTCAAAATCGAAAAACAAGAATCAAAATCAGTCGAAGAAAAACAACAAAGTTTTTTATTTTGCAGTGAAAGATATACACTTCCACTTGCGAGTAACTAGATGAATATAATCTCGAATGATGGTGGAAATTGCATACACGTGGCGTTTTTAAAATATCTACTCGATAATAATTATGATACCACAAATCCATGACCCCTCATTTCATTTCCTACATGCCTTGTGATGAAAAAGATATTTGCGTTATCTCACACAGGCAAAATATAAAAAAATTGTGGAATTCATGGAAGCAGAAGCTCTTCAAAATAATAAAATCGAACCACCCTTGTGTCAAACAACCCACTAAAAATCACCTCGAACTTTTTTCAAATTGCACCCCCATGTTTTTATTTTCGGTCCATCTTACTGGACTTCCCATTTTCAATTCGACTATTAGTCAAAATTATGAAGGAGTGAATGTTCTTTCAGTGTTGTTATACGTTACGCCCGGATATTTCTTGAGAAAGTTATAACTTCCTATAAACTATACACGAGGTCTGAATAGGCATTATATTAGGTAAGTGTAGCAGAGATTTGATAAAACAGTCAGTCAGAGTACAAATTTTGTGCAAATTATCTAGTCCGACATATCACTGAATTGGGAACGGAACGTTCTATGAAATGAATTGAAAAAAATAGGGGGGTCCAATTTGAAAAACCAGAGTTGGAGTGGTTTCTATAGTAGACTGTTTGCCATAAGGGTGAATCGATCTAATTTTTTTTTGCGAGCTTCTGATCACATATTATATTCCATAATTTTTTCCATACTTTATGTGTTAGATAACCTAGATATCTGCAAGCCCAAAAGCTCTGGGACACCCGGTATACATCAACATGAGATTCAGAAAAATATTATTGAAAAATATAAAGAAATATTAACCTTTCAGTTGTGTCTTGCTGATGAACCCAAGCTTCGTTTTTATCAAATGATTTTGTCCTAGATCTCCGCGATTGTCTTGGCGCAATTTCAGAGTCTGAAGCGTGATTCCCATCCGATTTCAAATCGTTCAGTCTTTGAGAAAGAGTATCCAATATGTTTTCCTTCTCGCTAAAAAAAACGCCATCTCTGCGCCGTCGAAATTTCGTGGTCCCTGCTCTGCGCAGACGATCCTTTGGAGGATCGGTTGATTTGTCGTGGATGTCTGCATTTGTCGAGGGACCTTCTTGTGTAGCAGCAATCGCGCCAGCAGGGCCTATAAGCAATTATTATTCGATGAAGGTACGATTTTTCGAGGTCTTTCATGATTGATAATGAAAAAAAATTATGTGCGTCAGAAGTGATAACTTCTAGGGCCGATCAGTATTTCCAATATCTTTCGGCAATACGGGGGAAGTCTGAATGAAGTAATATTAATTTCATGTAATATTTCTACGCATTCGCGAAAAGGATGACAGGAGTATGTCAACAAATCATAATTCTCAGATGTCAGTTCGTTATAGTTTTAGTTATATTATAGGGAGATGTGAATTGTGTATATCATGAAGAATGGCTGAAAGAATAATAACTGGACTTCAAGTTCCTGATGAGGATTTGATATCCGAAATGAATTTATTCGAGTGAAATATCATATAACTTGTTAGTGAGAGATATAATTCCCATATCACTGATACGAGTGATTTTTTTTTGTTGAAGTTCCAAGCTCATCAAGATCTGAGTTTATACAAGTATACTTCTCATATACATTTCAATTTTCATTTCAATACTTAACATATTGGTAAGTTATATTTGTATATCATAGTACATCATATTATTTTATCTGATTTGAGAGATGATGTCAATTCTCAATTTCAGAGGATTTTTATTTTTCATGCTCTCTTTTTGGATGTTCAATAGATGTAATTCAATGTTCGTCGTGGCATATTGCCAGGAAAGTAGTTGTTTTCTGTTGAATAGACCGAAAAAGAATTGATATTTTCATCACATAGAGAACGCGAATTCTCAATGTATTTCTTTATATATATATATTGATGGAGAAATTGTATTACTCACCTTGTGTATTATGAATGATGCATAGGATTTTTTGTAGTTCAAGCGAGAACACAATATGATTAGACTATCTGTGAATTATGCATGTCAGGTCATAGCTGACGACTATACTGTCTCTGCCTCGGTGTTCACTGGAATACGGAAGGTGCAGGTGCAGCACTAGCGTCTGGAGAAAGGAGAACGTAAATGACCAACGTAGTGGGAGAACCCCGCCAAGCGCGATATTGTAGTTTGTTTATGGCGGGCACAGATCAGCTAGCAGCTAGCGACGTGCGGGAAGAACGTAGGAGCGAAGGAGCGAAACAATATTATAATATTATTATTGGTAGGTAAATAGACAATACCCTCAATTGGCGCCGAATTATGTATCAAGGGAAGGAGTGTATAGTCGGTTGACATTCAACTGTTTTCAGAATATCTACTCATTTATACTTAGTTATTGTTTGGTCTGCGTTGCATTGCACACATATAAAAATGGAATCAAACTGTTGTGCAGAATGTTCAAAAACGTTCAGCTCTTTTCAACATCTCAGAAGGCATCGTTTGAAGTCTCATCCAAATAAGATAGCCCCATCTAAAAAAAGTGGGAAAGTGTATAAATTTTCCTGTGAAAGATGCGGATGCAAGTTCAACAATTAGAAACATTTTAGAGTTAACAAAAAATGTTTCAATTTACCTGCGAATAGTTCGGTGAAATCATCATCTGATTGTCCACTGTGCAGTGGAAACATTTTGAGTGATCAATTCGAGAATCATTTAGAGAATTCGCATTGACGTTGGTTGAGGAAAATCTTGAAATACCATCTTATGAACAATTTATCTAATGGAAAAACGACATAGAACTGAAAGATCGAACTCATTTCGTCAAGAATTCCGGAACGAAAAGGTCGTCCAGATCAGAGATACACTATTGTTATTGTCATCGCTCTGCATATTTTCACTCGAAGAGCACTGGAAAGAGGCAAGTTAAAATACAGGACAACAAAATCAATTCAAATTGTCCTGCTTCCATTAAAGTGGCTAACGATGTTATTACTGGTACATGCAAGAATCTTGAGCACCCTGTATTTGTTCCAGTAGATATTTATTCAGAAGTTGAGAAAGGAGCATGTAAGCCGTTTTGACCAATCATGAATAGTTTCGACACCAAAAAATCCAAAAGTTGAAAAATCCCGATTTTGAACACCCTATTCATCTGTAATGTCATGTCCGCTAGACCCCAAGTGTGATGTATCGATGAAATCAGCTGTTTAGGGAGAATCTAAAAATGCTGATAAAACAAAGTTGATGTCACTTTCGGTTCAAGCGGAAGTGAAGCTAATTGTAAACATTTTAGAAGAATAGATCTCATCACGCAATGGCTGTACGCTGTCGCTATGTGATGAGCACAGGTGATCTTTGCCCGCGCTTGCCGCTGTTCTCCCACTACCTTGGTTATTTCTGACCTCCTGCCTCCAGACGCTAATCAGGTGCAGCGGCCGTCGCATATCAACCAGACATATATACATAAATACACTGGTACGCGCGCATCCGTGACGCTAGTCCGGCCGTTTTACTCTCATCCCAGAAAGTATCTAACTGGCCTAAAGTTATCACTTCAAAAACAAGTGTTTTGAATTGTATTCAGAATTATTGCGAAAATTATTTTAATTTGGTAGATGGAAGGTATATACTTACGAAATGAGATTCGATCAGTAGTTCTCGACCATCTTCTGATGTCAGTTTGATAAGTCCATTTATCAGAAAGGGCACAACTTTCGTCTTCAGATTCGTCGGTGTGTGCCCTTTGTTGATGCAAGTGAGCACAGCTGTTGAGAATCTGAAGCCGCCTGAAGAGCGAATGCAACACATCGGTCTCCAGAAGGGGATGGTCTTGTGCTGCGGTGGTTATGTCGATCGGAAACTGGTTATCTGAAACCATCATCGTTTTATCAACCTACCTTCATTCCTTCCTCCCTATATAACTCATCTAATTGAGTGACTAACTCACCCTCGTATAACTGAGCGTACTGGGGGAATCCTGTAGCTCGAAGCCATTTGCAAGCTTCTGCCGCCTCGATTTCTGAGAAAGATCAATGTTGGTCAGTGACGCATATTCAATCAAGAGTAATCCCTATTTTAATTTCGACAGTATTAAAGAATTCTCAACTTTCGGAATCTTTCAAGTGTTTCAACATGCCTTCATTTGTAATTTTGTATCTCGATTCACCGGATGGTTAAATTATAGGATAACTGAGAATTAGTAGGTGCAGTTCCAGCAAGAGATTGTTTCATGTCGAACATATATAATATATCAAATTTCCACACAATGAAAACGGATTGAGTTGTTCCAAAGTGTACATAGAATATATATATAAGAGACAACAGTTGGTTACCTCGTGCACTTTTGTCTCAAACTCGAGTCATTATACTGTTTCTGAAACATCTGAATTCAATTTTTATACTCGCAATGGTTTTGATACCTGTAAATGGAATATTTTCAGCAAAACATGTTAGATATGTATTGCGAGTAAACAAAGGAGCTATATGTATAATCAACTCTCTTAAACTACTCAGAAGTTCATTGAATGAAAGAGTAACAGACCTAATTCACATAGTGAAATGTATTACTTATGGAAAATCATACTGCATAGAATTCTCAAACCCATGCCCACGAATTAGCAACCTTGTTTAGTTTTGGTTGGGCTTCTATTAATGGAAGTACAGTTTTCTATATGCTTTGGAGATAGTGTTGCGGGATATCGCGCAAAAGTGGCGAAAGCATCGAAAACTGGACACACTGTACATTTGACATATACCTATTATTCAAATGTAACACCCCAGGACAATCGAGCTGAATCTCTAAGATTACTCGATACCGCGTAGATGTAACATTCCCATATCAATCATCATGGTTCCTCATAGTGAAACACCCTGTATATATATCGAAATGAAATTCAGGTGGGTAGATATATTCTTCAAGGTGTTACACGGTGGACCGAATATTAGACGTATCTGGAGAACCCTAATAACACACGTTATCCAGACGACATCCATTTTATATCCATTTGCCGTCCAAGACATCCATGGACGCCAAATGGAACTATCTTTTGATGTACATTGTTGTATATCCAGCTGATGATCTAGTATGTACTCCATCTGGAAGCCTATCTATGTCCATGGACGCACATCGAATAGCCACTTGGATGTCCATACCGGATACTTGGCAGTACATATTGGACATCCATAAGTGTATTGTCGGGATGTCCATTGTAGCGAGAAATTTTGAGAAGAGTGAAATGAGAAGAAGAAGAAGATCTGAATTCATCTGTCAGAATTCGAATCATAATATAGGTTATGTTTATTTCATTCATTCATTTTGGTGGACTTTCATGATAATTACTAGTATTTTATAGTTGAATTATGCCCCAGTTTCCTGCTTTATACGGCCTTCATACAAGTAAGTTCTTATTATTTCTGTGTCTATTCAGGTGTTCCTAATTGCGAATTGTTATAATCAAGCATACTCTATCCGTCCAAAATATTTTCCACAATGCGATGTTGCCACTTCTATTAGAAAGTAGTAGCATCATTCTTATTTCAAACGGAACATCCTGTATTTCATTGCATTTTTAGATTCTTCCTGAAGAGCAATAATGAATAGTTTCGACACAAAAAAATCCTAAAATTGAAAAATCAGCTCTTCAGGAAGAATCTAAAAATGCAATGAAATATAGGATGTTCCATTTGAAATAATAAAGTTGTTACTACTTTCTAATAGAATGTGGCAACACCGCATTGTGGAAAATATTTTAGACGGATAGAGCATGCTTGATTATCCACGCCCATAAATTTTCGAAATGATATTTCGTTCGGTTCCCCACACACGTCTATAATGTTCCATCCACCGTGAAACACCTCTTGTATATGTATAGCTTAAATTTATACCTACATACAGTCAATGGTAATGGTCATGAATCGCCTGAGAACATTCTGTGTGGTATCATTATAAAGGTTCCATAATCTGTCCACTTTTTAGGATTAACAGCTTAAAATATCTAGTAGACCCTGTTGTCAAGGTGCGTACCACGCATGTTGAAAAACAGGGCTCATCAGGTATAAATGGGAGGTAAATTATGATTCCGAGCACTGTTCGGGGTCTGAACAATGAATTATTGAAAATGCTATAAATGAAAATATGCCATGGTCAGGAAATCTGTGATGCCCAGGCCCATATACCAGGTGTCCCACAGGTTTTAGGCCAGCAGATATCTGGTTTATCTTACACAAAAATTTTCAAAATTTGTTGAATTTATGGGAACAAAAGCTCTCCAAAATGGTGAAATCGAATCACCCTTTTGTCAAACAATCTACTGGAAACCACTCCTTACTTTGTTTTTCAAATTGCACCCCCATGTTTTTTTCAGTTCATCTTATAGAGCACGGATGCACAACCCGCGGCCCACTGTCGACATCAATACGGCCGGCCAACGAATTTTAGAAAATGTTCGAAAAACTACGAAAATAGC
Organism: Phaedon cochleariae; assembly: GCA_918026855.4. NCBI lineage: Eukaryota > Metazoa > Arthropoda > Insecta > Coleoptera > Chrysomelidae > Phaedon > Phaedon cochleariae. The sequence continues at coordinate 33,167,618 of OU896720.1, read as the reverse complement.
TGGAAAACTATTCATATCAATATTCATTTTACTAAAATTTTTGTAATTGTTAGTAAGATATGTATCTTCAAGTACCTATACATATACTCAACTATATCTACTTTCTTCTTCAGGTTTTACTATACGCAGGACAGGCATCCTCCTCCTTGAATACGCGACTGGGTAAAGATCAATTCATTTCGCAGTTATATATACCCTCATGTTTCGTCCTTTCAAAGCAAATATAGTCTTTTCTATTCAGCCAACTACAGCCATATCATTTGTAGTAATTATGAATATAAATATTTGTGTTAATATGTATCTTTATTGTAGTGTAGTACTTCGCTTATCATTTTTCCGAGTGTGCATTCCTGTTATATCTCATTCTCAATTCAACTATACATCACGTTCGATATAGCGTTATAGTCAAAATTATGAAGAAGTACATGATCTGCAGGCTTGTTGAACTGATACACCTAGTTATTCCTTCAAAAATCAGTGTAGTAAGTGATAACAGTGATTTCAAACAATCATCCAAGAAAAATCGATATTTTTTCATAAAAATTATTAAAATTATTCGAAATACCCGAGTAGGATGAATTCCTTACTAAATACATCTGAATAGATAGGTATCTATCACTGAATTGAGAATGAGAAGTTCTATACATGAGGGTGCAATTTGAAAATTCTTGTAGATTGTTTGACATTAGGGTGATTCGATTCATTTACTTGGAGCTTGTGCTCTCCTATATTCTATAGTTTTTTTGAATTCTTTTTGCATGTTAGATAACCCAGATATCTGCTGGACTAAAAGCTCTGGACATCCGGTATATGTACTGCTATAGGAGGTCGTATATATATTGCATCAGGATCTAACCTACTGAATATTATTTATTGAATACGTTGATATCCATTCATAGGACATCCTATATACTGTACATGAAAATATGGTATACTCAAAGTGGAGTTAGACTAAATCAGGAAGGTGCAATCCGTCATCTATTGTTAAATATTATTGTTTTTTCGGGGTGCATAATATATTATGAACAAAAGAAATTCGTGTTTCGGATTAAATCTTTCGCACAACAAAGAAATAACATATAGGTAGGCATGTCACATCGCATATAAAAATCTCTATTTCAGTATTTTCAGCGAGGATTCGGTGGGGGTCTTAAGGATATTCCCAGGTGCTTAACGAACCTGCAATTTTGTGCGTTCTCATTTGACGCCATAGCTGTTCGGCCTTTCTGACGGGCCAGTTATCATTTACTTTGACACTCAAACTTCGGAAGAACTTGTATTCTTTAACGCGGATAGACATGTTGGATAGATGTACTCACCAGCTAGGTGTCTGTCAGACTGTGAACGGCACTGCTTATTCACCTGAAATTACACGATCAATTATGCATGGTCACCCATCTGGATAACTTGTTGGAGTTCAAAGGAGCTAACTTGATTACGCGATTAACCGACACAACTCGACTGAGATCTTCACAAATTTCTAAAGCACGTCAAATCAGTATCAACTTACATAATCACTATACTTTTCTATGACTTCCTATATATTAATTTTCTCTATTCAAGGACAAAAAATGGAAATCGTGAAATTAAATGTATCCATGTACCCAATCATGGAAACAACTCATAAGCAGCGGAAAATCCTCGAATATTTGTACTTGCACCAGTTTTAGAACATTCTCTCTTATAGAAGAGTGCGTAAAACTGCACTTGTTTAGTTGGAATAAGTGACACATTCTATTTGCGAAAATCCTGGAAAGACCTGTTAATATTTTTAGCTTATAAAATTTCTCGTATAATTACCAATCGTGAAAATATACGCAGTAGCCTTTGGTTCCATCTTGTGAAATCAGTATCACGTTATCATAAAGTCGAACAACACGCTGCATAATAAAATACAATCATGTTTAAAAAAAATCAGACCAAGATACATAAAAAATTTAGAGAGGCTGGTTGAGTGTCATCGAAAATAAATTATTCATTTTCTGTGACGGGAAAAAACTTTGACATTTCATCTCTGTTGACTGGTTACAAAATGTCACTTTTCATAATATTACTTTTTTCCCGAATATACATAAACAGGGTGATTCAGTTTTTTGTAGCAGGACTTAAACATCTTGAAAGAGACATTTTTTCAAGATGAAAATCTTCTATAAGTAAACATATACGCGTGGGAGCTTTGTTTCCGATATACAAGTAGTTTTAAAGTTTGCACGACCCTAAAAGTGTATCATCCTAGTAGGTATTCAAGAACGCTCGATAGTCTCAAATATTGCGTTTCCAAAGTGTACCAGGTGTACCAAATTTCAATTCGTTTTCTTAATGTATAGGAGAAAACTTGAAACACATGAAAAATCTCAAACTTTGAAACCCTTTATATCGGAAACGATACTACGTACTATGTTTACATAAGGTTTTCATCTTAAAAAAAAATTTGTTTTTCAAGCTGTTGAAATCCTACGGACTCGAAAAATAGTTTCATTACAAGGAAATGAGTTTTGGCATTTATCTGGAAACCCATGAAGTTTTCGAAAAAACAAAAGGGAGCAAAAAGTATCCAAATTGAATGGTGAATCTAACTTGATTTCATAGAAAACAGAGGCGGTACGCAAAAATGTTCGAGATGATTAACTCCTGTACGATCCTTGAAGGTGTATTATCCTGTAGGTATTCAAGAACGCTCGATAGCCCCAAATTTTGCATTTCCATATTGTGATAGGTGTACCAAATTTAAATTCATTATTTTGGAAATTGTAGGAAATTGGAAAATCTCAAACTTCGAAACCTTGTATATCGGAAACGAAGCTACCACGCATGTATTTTTACATAAAATTGTCATCTTAAAAAAATGTCTTTCAGCTGTTGGAGTTCTGCTACGAAGAACTTACTCACTCTGTATAAATACACTGCAAATCCGTTTTATCTTCCATTCCACTTATATAGCGGTTACCTCAATTACTATAAACAACCACTGAGTTCACAATTTTTTTGAAATCAAATCACAGAATTAAATTGACAGATATTTGATTACTTCAAAAGGTTTCCATAGAAGATGCCTGCAACGCAGGTGCAATTGTCGCAGCCTACCAGCTAAGTACTTCAAAATTTCACATCGATAATTTTCTGATTTCAATATAATGTTTAATATCGTCTCAATATTGAATCGTCGTTTTTCCTGCCACAGAAAGAATAGTGTCTCATACACGGTAAAAATATTAGATTTCAGCTCTCGATTTACGCTCTCGAGCTAAAATCTAATACTTTTTTTCCCTTGTATAATAAATAACTATTTCTTTCGTTTGGCTGAAAATGACAACGTACCATGATATGGGTTATCATACCACATTAATAATAAGTAGGTAGGTAGGTAGGTAGGTATACATACATCATTTGATTTTTACCTTATAATGCCCGATTTTCAATACTGGCGTGGATGATGATTTCGAGCCCAAAATTTGTTGCCTTTGCAATTTTGTGCCCAGATTCACAGTGTATGTGGTATTTCTGGAAGTGGTTGATTGGGCGTCTTCTTCCAAAAGTTCGCTATCAGACGTCGATGTTAAACATGGAGACGACGAACAATCGGAAGCCCATGTAAGATGCGTAGAGCTAGGAGAAAGTGACGGTGATCTTTGAGTAGCTGCATCAATCACTTTGTGATCGGTTTCATCAATTATCTACGATACATTTATTATTTTCAAACTGTGCTTTCAAAATAAAACATCTCAAATGAAATGGGGTTCTGATGAATTGTTAATCGAGCACACCACTATAAAAGTAGTGTAGTAGGTACAAAGTAGTAGTTGAGGTGATAGCGAAGAGATATTGGAATCAAATGAATGAGTAAGGAAACAGAAAGTCTCAGAGGAAATCAAAAGAAATGAGTTTTTTATCTTTTTTTTTTTTCAAATGCGTATTTAAATTGATGTCAAGAAGCTTAAAAGAACGAGAGAGAGATATATATTGTGGTAAGATTTTCTGATGTAAACAGGATCGAACACTATCAATACGATATATCGAATATATACTATCAATACGAAATTATATCGATTATTTGCAACAACTCCCATTGAATGTAGATACTTATTCAATTGACTCTAGAAAGTTATAAACAATTCCAATTACAATTCCAAAGACACACATCAAACTTGTTGTAACTCGATTTTTATGAAGAAGAAAATATAAGTCGTTAGTCTGTTCGGTTTGTAGGTATACCTATGTAGAAGGAAATGAAAACGTGTGTCAGTCAGACAGTAGGTATATGTATTGTGATGATACGGCGGGTTTCTGATTCACCTGAAATCGAGGCTAACCTCTACCACAGTTTACTGCTTCTGTGCCTCTACTACGAGTCGAGTAATATAATGTCGAAGTTATTTCAATTGTGCAGCGAAAACATCGATTTCAGTATTCCAGTTTTTCTTATTCGAAATCATATTTTATGTCTACTTACAGTCGGTTTTGAGAATAGGTAACGATCCACCGGTACAACTACATCATTAAAATTATTACTAAGATATTTATGGGGAATTTCTAATCGATCTTCTTCTTGGACATCGTTTTTATTTCGATCATTCCTATGAGAATCATAATTTGGCATATCATGTCTTTTTGAATAGGTATAATGGTACAACGAATTTTTCAAGTATTCTTTTTTCGCCCATAGCTCTGATACATCAGATTCAATTGTTTCTATTAAAAAATTTATTTCTATGTCATCTTGTTCCTGATTTATTTCGTCTTCAGGTATTTCATTTTTTTCCTCTTCTTTGACCTTCTGATGGAGGTCGCTTTTCCTAGCGTCTTCTTCAAATACTTTTGCGATTTCATTCTGTAATGAAATAAAACATCAGGCATCATCAAGTAAATACAGAAAATATGACTGACCTTGAATAGTAAATATTTGCAGTTCCTAACAATGTGGATATACCTGTTATACGAAAACTAATAAGTATTTCACTAACCGTTGATTTACTAATAACATGAAACATGCATGAGGTCATAATATAGAGAAATCGGCTACTGATCTATTGTATATAGTTATTATAGCCATCAGGTATGGTTTGGATATCGACTGTATAATATTAATGATTTCATTTAGATTTAAATATGTCATTGAAACCCGAATAGTATTATGTCATCATCGCTATAGAAAGATGAAGTAAATTAAAATAATATCTGAATCAAATGAATAACATCGAATCGAACAAAATACTATTCTAATCCTGAGCAGGCTCTGATAGAAAACATCGTTCATTTGATAACATTTTACTGTAGAAAATGATGATGGTTATAGAAAGTTTTCTCTGATGACATTATCTTGCCGATGTTCTAATTGAAAATTGAATGTTCTCCTCAAATTGTTGAGGCATGAAAATTGAATTCCCTGTGTGCAGAAGTGCAGATGATGGTGGAAGATTGAATTTGGTAGTACACAAACACATTCCATTCGGAATATAACTGAAAAGACGTTGATAAATTCCCTTATTCCCGCTGCTAATCCCCGTTGACCTCTGGCTATTCCTGTTTTTCTGCTCCAGAGACCATAACATACTGTATTTAAGGAGCTGGCCTTCTGATCCGGACACAGTATCATACGTTCTGTTTTCCGGTAAAAGTTGAAATGACCGGACTTTCGAAATGGATATTCCTTTTTACAGTTGGCAGTATTCAAGTAAGTGAAACACCCACCATGTACGGATTTTCCAACGAAATACCTGCACGAAGTGTAAAATTATAATGTCCCCATCATTTTATTCAATCAGTTCTATGTGGTGATATTTTGGTAATATCTATCTTCAATCTATGGATACCGAGATACCTACTGGTCCTTTTTTTTATTCATTTCTCAGATCTCTGACGGTCGTCCGGAGTTCGAAGTACAAAAAGAATATCGCAACGTCAATAATTATATTCAGTTAACTTGTTTACCAAGAAACCCATTCGTGAATCTTTGTCTTTTCAGACAGAATATTTAGGGTGACGCAATTTGTGAATTGGTTTTCGAAATGTAGTCATCTCTTGGGTAGGTATTCCTATACCTATATATCATCCTTGAATCAAATGGCCCTGGATCATTTTTACAATACTCATATTATATGGAATATGATGTATGTAGAATTATCGAGAATCTATTTTTTGGAATACTTTGGAATTATTTCGAAATCAGAGGCCATATCAGTCATATAAATATCAATAATTTCTTTATCATCAAATACTTTCAATAATCCGTTGTCATTTCAAACCATCGTGAAATAATAAAACGTGTGGCATCGTTCGTTTAACAATTTATTTATTATTTATATTTTCTTCTGGTAACATTCTCTTCCTGGCGGTACAGAACAAACCCTATAATTATATTGAATGTATATGTCATGTCATGAAGGTATTCAATAATGAACCTTTCAGCTGTTGAAAAATAGGAAATGACCCAGTACACCCATAAAGAAAACTTCGAATTGAGATCCGCCTTAATTTTTTCGAATTTTCAAGTTAGTCATAGTAAAAACTATTTGCTATTTGCTTCTTTGGCGATTGCAGGCACAGGATCCAAGGAAACGGGTGTTCAATCAACTTATTTCTCCGATAGAAGAGATGAGATTGAGAGATGAGGGAATGATAGCATGTTCTGATCATCATTGTTTTGTCAAGCGATCTCCAGCGGGCCAAGATGAGATGGGCCCTTTTTGGGCAAATCGAGGTAAAAAGGACCCGAGTTATCAACAGGAGACTTTATATGCGGAAGAACCGTATTGGGTGCTGGTGAGGAGGGACGACCATTTCCAGGAAGAACCATTCTTCATCTCGAGGGGTAAAAAGGAGGCAGGACCGTCGTTTAAACTCAAGTCAAGAGATAGACGAGAATGGGCTTATATCACAAAAAATGTTTATTTCATAATTCGATAGAACTCACCCAAACTAGCTCACCACCGCAAACCGTTTCTTGCTGTGAGCTCCCTACGTTTTATAAAAAATTATTGAAATCCCCGATTTTTCGGACCTCTGAAAACGAGGCGATGATGTGACGTCAAAACCCTAATACTGAAACAAGACTATTCCAGACAGAGATGAATGATACATGATTTCTCACAAAGCACCAAGATTCGTGAATCGGCAAGTTGATTTTTGGGACATAGATGATAAGAACAAGAAGAAGATCAATTGTAACCTATATTAAGTCTCAGCAACTTTCGAATATTAAATTGAAATATTTCGACAAAAGTATGATTGAGAAATGTTCTGTGCCTAATTGCAATTAAAAAAACATCATTTAGCTGGGAATTTTGAGAAGAAATCTCGCCCCTCACTGGGTAAACACAATATTATAGTAGTAGTTTTGCTTTGCAGAAATTCATAGGGAAATTGCTTGAAGAATGAATGATCCATCTCCTAGAAGAACATTCAGGGGGAGATGCAAGCAGTATCTAGTCTTGGGAATAACATTGTTTCATACCAATTGATCATATTGTTGCATAGGTAAACATATCGATCAGTGACTGATTTAATGGGGATTCTCCCTCGGAATCTCCATATGATGGGTATTCTGATGTTAAATATCCTTTCAGGTGAACAATTTTCCAATGCAACTATAATAGGTACAAGCAATGAAAATTGAATGAATATTGTGGAACTTACCTTTCAGATTTTCTATTCCTCATTTCAGCACTGAGCTGAGCTGTGGAGATTTTCTAGTATGTTAGAGACATAAAAATAATTAACCATTTCCGAATCAATTTTCGGTAGATTATATCTGATGAGCCTTTTACAAATCCTGATTCAACGTTCATGTTTATATTCAATATATCAATAATATGTATTGATATGATATAAAGCAAGATTTGGAGGTTAATTTCATTACGTGTCTTCTCTTCTCATTTTAGACGACATAAATAACTTCGGGATCGGAATTCGAGACTCGATGCAAATGCAGCTCCATGTGAAACGGGTCAACAAAGCAATGTTGCTGCGTTCATGAAATATATTGGATTATTGTGAAATTGTCATGGTGCAAATGGTTTTGAGATTGAGACATTTCGTTGTTTAGAGATTGTTTATATTCTAATGATTCAACCTACCATCGACAAGTTGAATATATTTTTCTGCTGTAGTGGTAGTTGATATCAAAAGATATTTCAATATCGATTTCGATCTCTCGGATATTTTGTTTAGATGATATGGCAACAGTGATAAATGTCACACATGGGTCACTCTATGGGTCACGCTCATTGGTTCCAGGCGAGATGAGGTTTCTACGTCATAAAGAGGGTCCGTTTTCAGAAGGTACTATTATTTATGTCCAAAAATAAAACATTCCAGTTAATTTTTAGATGGAATTATGTCGCCAATCGTTATTTATGTATAAAAGGATCATTATAAACATGGTTTGAGTTGAAAGTTCTACTAAGGTGTACACGCCCATTGCCGCAAGACGTCGATTCACCTTTTTTCGCGGCGAGAGGCAAAAAGGCTGACTGAAGCCAACAATTATTTTTTCGTTGAAGTTCGATAGTCTCGGTAGGTATAGTATTATTACATGTCTAGTTGAATTGAATAATAAAACTGTAAATGGATACTAAATTCTATCTGTTATTATTTTAGTCACCTATCACAGAAAATTAGTATTCAATTAATATGTGATCGAATAATTTGAATATGAATGATGATCGTACAAATATCTGCATATTATCATATAGATCTGTTAATATGTGTTTATAGATCTGTATGTCATACTCGATGTCATATTATGATCATCTGATATTGTATTCATTCTGGTGCTTTTGTTTTTGAACTAATTATCTTTTCGAAAATCGAATGACCATGAGTATTTCAATCGAGTCGACTTCAACACATACTTCATTCATAATTGCTCTATTGCAATGAAACTTAGTAGAAATTCTCTTCACACGAATGGGAGAAATAATCAACGACGACATCAATGAACCGTGGGAGCAATAACCATCAAGTATTTATTCGTCAGTAGCGTAGTCTAAAATCTTTCGACATGCAATATAATATGTAGGTAGACGAAGTCTCAATATTAATTTATTCATCTCCATCTCTATCTCTCCCAACAAATTTCGAGCTCAATAAAATTTTTCACTTAAAATAATTTGGCAATAGAATGTGGTTCATAAAAAATGTGTCCCACGACAACCACGCCTAAGTAAATGAATTGAAATGCCTGTTCGATGGACCGACAATAAACTAATTGATGGAATTATCTGGAAATTTGTTGGGTTCGTGAAGTATACAATATCAGCCCGCATATCATACGTACCTACTTAATATATAAATATGTAATTGTATACTATGCCTAGTTGATGTAGCCCGAGCCTGCACTTTGCTATTTATAAAATATAGTGGAGAATATAGTTATTCGATGTAGCTTTAAAGGATAACAATCTCAATTTCTGAATCCCCGAATAAAATTTATATTTACCTATCCACAAAATTTTAAACTTACCTGACTTTCTTTTAAATAAATAAAAGCATCCTGATAAGAACTATCGCTTGTCATCTTCTTGATTACATGGACAAAATTATTGGTCGTCGATCCATACTACCAACGAACCTGAAGATGAAAAAGTTTCGGTATGAACATTTTATCCTATTTTTTGATGCACGTAGATACCTATATATAGTAGTTGATAATTATAGAAAAGATATATTTGTGGGTATCATTTCGAAGTTCAATATTTAATACAAAACATGCTATAGCAAACTTTTAGAGTTTACCTTGTGCAGCCTTGTGAATTGGTGCCAGAATCAGAAATGGTTTTCCTTAAAAAAGACACGATATCAGAAAGAACTATATACGTTGTGTCTTGGTGTTTGCTGTCATTAAAAGTTAAGTATAACAATATAACATGTCTGTTCATTTGATCATTCAGTCTAGTAACATCTGTCACGCAAATGTTATTTCTATTTTCCTCGATGTAATTGTTCACATGAGCAAGCGTTAATGGGATGAGTATTAGCAAACAAAAAATGAATAACTTTTTCTATGAAACTGAAGTAATTAAGCTTACACTGACACGTTAAAACAAACAGCATACTTAGTACCAGCATTCATGATCTATGCATGGCATTATATTATATTGTCAACTATAACCAGTTTAGTATTGAAAAGGAACATTCTCAGATATATTTATGAACATAAAAAATGGATATATATATATAAAGAAATACATTGAGAATTCGCATTCTCCATGTGATGAAAATATTAATTCTTTCTCGGTTTATTCAACAGAAAACAACTACTTTTCTGGCTATATACCAGTTTGTTTATCCTCATCAACATTCAATCTGTTTTTTGAAAATGATATAAGATAGATTTAAAACTTATAACCCATTAACCAAATCATATTATTTTTCCAAACATGCAAATAATCCTATACCTCTATATCATATCATATCATATCATGCCTACTAAATATTTTGGATCATAAAAAGTAAATAACTGATCGGAATAAAAATTTCATCACAATCTCTAGAAAGAACATTTGTATATTTTTGGATCCATGGATGAGGTGGCAGTAACTTCGCACCTATAGAGTATACTACTGATAAATGAGTGCCGATTTTGGATGACGAAAAAATATGCGAATTTATTCTGCTTGAAATTCAGTATAAGTATGTTTGAAATCATGAAATTATTGTCCTTAGAGGAAGCAACAAATCGAAAACTAACCAACTGAATTATAGGTGCATGTATATATATAGGAACTTATTGACTTTATTTCCTCACTTTCTAATGAGTGCCGCCTTCATAATACATCGGGAAAGGTTGATTTAGGGTACGATATCAAAATATTGATAAAAATTAAGTAATAATAGGAAGGAACCTATATGTATATAAGTACCTTGACTATCGGTACCCATGACTTCTACTTTTGGTATTATTTTTCAAGTCGCTTTGGTATTATTGTGCGTAGGTACCAACTTGGTATCCTATCTGTGTGTAGATAATCTAAACAAAGACAATGTTTATACTGCGATAAGAGTACCTACCTACCATATTCCCTGCTTAATTCATAGCATATTTGGAAACCTCATCAGTAAACCAGCGATCTAAAAAAATTTATTTCAGCTTTCCCGGAGCATATCAACCTAACTATATTCTTATTATGATGAGATTAATGAGTCGTCATTTGTTTATATATTCAAGGAAGACAAAACTGTTATCAAGCTTGACAAAGCTCAATACACGTCCGAAGGATGTATTCATTATGTGAATTCTCATATGATGTAGTATACCTACCCTCAAGTGTATATATGTATATATAAGTACTTAAAAAAATCAGAGATTATATATTGAAGTCTGAAAATGATACTTCAGATTTTCTCAATAAAGCTTATTTGTTAATCTTTCGTGATTTTAAAAGATGTCACTCAAACGTTTACCTATTTCTGCTGATCTACCACCTGTTTGACTTCATCACTGATATGATGAAGTCGAAACAGCTTTGCAAATGAGGAATTACACAAAATACAATGAGACGGTGACTTTTCACGAGACTTTCCATTTGAACATTTGAAGCGTGAAATCAAAAAAAAATCAAGGGATAAAAGACTTGAAAGAGGGTGTGTGTGTGCGCGCCTCTCTCTGTTATCGTTTGGCCGTTCTATATTAAGCCATAGAAGGCATTAAATTTAGTCTATATAGGATATACGTTTGCCATTGATATTCATCATACGAGCCGTGGAAAGAAATTCGAAATTGAGAAAACTTAATTACGAATCTGCCAACCAGGGAGGAAAGGTGTATTTTGAAGCTAAGCGGTGTCCACTTTTTTTAAAAATCAAGGCCGACTAGATCACATTCAGAGGCTGAAAACACCACTGCTGAAATAGATCTGTACCAAGTTTCATGAAAAAATACTCATTCCTAACGATTCTACAGCGTTTCTCATTTCAAACGCCCCCTATCTCAGCAATTATAGTAGTGCGATTCGTACAAAATTTGGACCATTATGAATAACCATCAATATGATCAGTTTTTCAAAGACGAACATCCTTCTGGACAGTGCCGTGCGTTTTTATTAAAATGAAAAGGGGTCAAAATTTTATATGAAATCATATTAGGAATTTTTTACAGAAAAAATTACCTCATATAATAGTGTTCTTTGTGGTTTCAAACCCCCATATCTACATTTTCATATGATTCCTATGGAGGGTTTCAAAAAAACAGACATGTAAAAAGCATTTTTGCGAACATAATGATTATAATATAGTATTTCTTGTTTTTTCTTTCAAATCACGATTTCCTACCTACCGGAGCCATTACGTTTCAAAATTTGAATTGACTATTTTTCTGTGGCTGAAAATGAAAAAAATTAGGCCAATTTTAATTTTGTCAATTTGGAATTGAAATTAGACACGCTGTAGTGTTGATTATTTTTCCATGAAACGCGACATTTTTATAAAAAAATCGCTAATATGGATTCTGAATTTTTCAGCCTCTGAATATGATCTAGTAGGCCTTTGTTTCAGAAAAAGTGGACGCCGCTCAGCTCCAAAATACACCATTTCTCCCTCTACTTAAAAAAAAATATATCGTGAAAATCGCTCCATGAATAACATTTTTTTGAGGGTTGTCCGCTTTCAAATGGGTCAGCCTGTATATATTTATTATATCGTCTAACCACAGATTGACAAACCTTATTGTTAATCTTTGGTCTAACGTCTATAATATAAACACAAGGAAAATGGTGACCTTTTATTTCTGTTTACTGATAAAGTGTCTTGTATTTCTGCATGGCACTACAGTGAACAGTTACACACTCTACATTTTTTACTCAAACCCCTTTTCTTCCATTGGCATAGAAATTTCAATTATGCAATTTAACAAAAAATAGTTCTCAACACACCTCGGATTATTATGATTATTTTCTTATCTCTTGGAGCGCACGGAAGGAATTTCCTATAATGTTCGGTGAACACATGGTGCGTATTACCTATAGAGGATAGGGAGAGGAAAGAGGTGTTAGAATTTTGGAGGTTATAATTTCTTCATCATAATTTCGGTATGGGATCATTGTCCTATATTTTAGAAAAACCGCCAAATACATAATAAAAAAAAATATTTCCAGAATTGTTACTTATTAGTGCTGAGTGAGTTTACAATTACCGTCTTATTTTGGCAGAAGTTTTTGTGAATATCATAATAATATAAATATCATAAATAAATACAAAAACCCCGGTATATTGCAAAAATACAAAATGTAATTCTTCGCCATAATTGTCATCACCGCAGTGTCGATAAAATAATATTTAATACGTTATTATTCCTATAAGTACCTATACAGTGTGGACACAGATTAACAAACCTTATAATCTGTGGTGTGGAGGTGGAGACTTCAGCTGGAATGAATTCGCTAATAGCGGGGAGGTGTATGAATTTTCTCAATATTTGCGAGACACGTTTCAATGTATTTACCTACATTTTGCAAGCAACATGCAAAATATATCCCTTTAGGGATAGCTGAAACCACCCTCAACATCTCTTTGGAAAGCTGCGGTCGAAAGAGGAATCCAAAATATACCAATACAAAATTTAAAATTTTCAACATCACGCTGGATTTCTCGTTCAATAAACTTTCCAATTAGATGTCACATTAAGTCATATAGGGTTTGCATAAAAAAACATGTTGGGGGCTGATTTCAGCTACCCCTGCAGGGATATAGGTATTGTTCAAATTGCTCGCAAAAATGTAGGAAAATTGAAAAATTATTCACCTCCTCGCTAGCGAATTTATTCCAATTAAATAATCCACACTACTGTACAAATTCAACATATTTAAATGGTATCTAAAATTCTGAAACCATCGAAAGGTGATGTAATGATATGATGCATGTATAATGTATAACTAGTTTAGGAAACAACTTTTGAGAATAGGTGTGTCGGTATTAATCTTTATTCGCCGACGCAAAACTCGAACGAATATTGTGCTATCATGATATGATACTTTTTCAAGTAGGCATACATACTAAAATTATTTATAGGTTGGTACGCACCAAAAATGAGCTATGATGGACCACCAACTATTCTGATAAGTAAAACTCAATAAAGTTATCATAGTTCCCCTGTCGTCTTTCTATTGGCACGTGTTATTTCGTTTAAAAATCGAGCCACTCAAATTCATTTGGTCAAAATAAACGCGCACAGTAAACACTAAACCGTGTAACAGCTTGAGCCACACTGACTAAGCACTAAGCGAACAAACAAGGCACAACTCGGAGCTCACATTGGAGGTAGGTAGGCTATGTTGAATGTAAACCATAGCCAGATTGTGTTAATATGCGATGGGACCCATGCAATGTTTCCGTTGACTGTCAACAGAATCGTACTCTGTGTATTGTAATAGGCACCTACACGATATTTTAGTCATTGCCGTCAATCAGACACGCACATACTTATGTAGTCATAATACAATTATGTGAATATATGTATACGTTTGCTCCATAGTCCATACCCGCACCGGACGTAATAAATGTCGTGGTAAAAGTAGAAACGTAAAGGACCATTTTCTGTTCTGAATAACAAAAAATAGATTTTTCCATTTGGTAATCGATCAATAAGATAATTATATATACAGGGAGTCTGTAAAAGGTTGGGACATGGCGGCTGGGCTGTGGACTCCTGGGATAAAAAACAAGTTGATTTCAGCCAACTTACCTATATCCAAAATCGTCTCGTTAAGTTGGTACAAGTCGTTGAAGTTTTTTGGAAAAAAATAATTTTGCTCATAAAAAGAGCAAATGTTTCAAACAACCATGTTGCCGTACAAATTTGATGATAACTTCTCAGAGGTCGGACTGGAAACTTACAGTTTTTTTTTTTCAGAAAGATATTTCATTCAGAAATATTTTTCAATTGTATCGTGGTAATTTTTGATGTCTCGAGGTTCATTTGCAAATAAATTATTTCTGATATGATGCATCCTGCGCATTCTTGAAAATTGATCTAATTAGTCGGACTGTTCATTGATCATGACTACAATGTATTCTCATTGTAAACAAACTGATATGTTGCTGGTCATCGCGGGCTTTACAAGAACTCGCGTGACAAATTTAGCGATAACTATTCAGGACCTAAGGTGAGCACTTTAACGCCTTGTACCAACTCAACGAAATGATTTTGTTTATAGGTAAGTTGACTAAAATCAACTTATTTTCATTCCAGGAGTCTACAGTCATGCCAACCAGATTATTTTTCTAAAAAATGCATGAGATGTATCAGATCAGAAATTATTTATTTGCGAATGAACCTCGTGACATATCAAAAATTAACACGATACAAAAAATATTCCTGAAGGAAATATGTTTCTGAAAAAAAAAACTGGAAGTTTCCAGTCCGATCTCTGGAAAGTTATCACCAAATTTGTACAGCAACATGGTTGTTTGAAACACTGCTTACAGGTCACTGATGATGATCAAGAATATCTCAAAACGTGACTCACAGTCACAGAACATGCCATGCCGAAAATTATGAAAATCGATCTCGGCCTACTCTTTTTTTGATCAAAATTATTTTTTTTCCAAAAAAAGTTCAACGCCTTGTACCAGCTCATTGAGACGATTTTGTATATAGGTAAATTGGCTTAAATCAACTTGTTTTTATCCCAAGAGTCCACAGCCGAGCCATGTCCCAACCTTTTACAGACACCCTGTATATATATTTGGCCGGCCATAATCGAGCACTCTGATGTATGAGTATATACGTATATCTGCTCATTAATCGTTTATACCACCTTATTCTCACCACGTTCCAACTTCTATATAATACCTACTTTGATTCTTTAATGATCGATGTAGTAGGTACCTGCGATCTAGACACTTTTCATTTGGCGGGAAATGGTTTTTCATCGAGTCGATTTTATGAATGGTGCGTTTGATGAAATGACACCTATACCTATAATAATCTTATCTATGTTTGCTGAGTCTTACAAGTATCTTCGAGACTTACAGAATATGTTCATTCTTGTTTAACTGTTGAATCATTCATAATAATATTCATATATTATATAACGAGGGTGCCCCATTATAGTGCGAGGAAGAGAGATAACGGCTTCGCTGTTTGAGATGTATAAACAAACATTTTTGAGATCGTCTAAGCTCATGAGTTCTTTCTAGATTATTTTTCATTCATGACATAGGAGGCTACAAAAAATATAGAACCACGAGGGTGTTTTGTGTATCAGAATTGATCAACCAAAAGAGTCTGTAAAGAAAGACAAGAAAATGCCTCGTATTTACTTTGAAATGGTGAAAACCCTTCATTCCAGTTAATTTGGTACTAGTTATTAGCTTATTTGTGGCAATGAAAGACATAATATAGGTATATTCTTCGATCAGCCCAAAAACCAAAATTTATACGCGAATTTAATTTGACATTTTCAAGTGACAAGAGTAAACCGGAAGGTTGTCGAGATATCAATAATGATATACCTACTTCCTTAGTTGAACAGGTTTTTGACAGCTCTCGACATTCCTATCCCACCTGTGATATAAATTGTGCATACTATATGTCTATAAACGGGAGGAATTCGGTTTAATGGGAAAAAGTTGCGTATTCCGAGGGGTACACCAACAGCCTTCGAAAATTTAAAAATTTATAGTTATTAAGTAGTAATATCGAAAAAAGTATTTTTTTGGAAAATCTATTTTATTTTTTTCCACGTTATTATTATAGATACAGAATAACTCAAAATACTTATCCATAGAAACTTTTGATGAGATGTCAAGTGGTGATATTTATTTCCCTACGTGATGTTTCGTATTCGTAGAACCATCATAAACTTTTTTTTTCAAATACGGTCCTGATTATGTATTCACAGATTCCTAAAGCATTTTTTATTCTGCGTTCAACCATGTATGTAAGGTGGTTTGAATGTGTTTTGACCTAGTTTTAGCCATCTTCAATGTTTTTTCGAAATTTCAAAGAGGAAATACCACTTATTTCTGATCATTCGCAGTGTCAAACATTGATGGAGTAGATGCATTTTAATACTGAAAAGTGAGTAGAAAATACTTCATGCTTCAAAGTGTTCCATGTTAATAGATTCTTAACCGAATTACCTTTATAACTAAACTTATTCTACAGTCCCTTGGCCGGCGCGATCGCCTGATTGGACACCGCTGGATTTTTTTGTTGGGGATACTTCGAAAAGTTTGTTTACGAAAATACGTTGGATAACGAAGAAGAATAACTAAGGGACATATATTGTTATCGAAGATCGAAGCATTTGTATTACCCCAGAAAAATGCTAAGAAATATCTTAGAAGCAACTATTTAAGAAAAGGGGATATTATTTTTGTTAAGAAAATAATGGTTATAATTTTGAACAATTGTTATGAATTGTATTTTCTCAAATACTGTTTGTGTTGTCAAAATTTAGTTATCAAGATAATTCGTGAATTCCTTTTCCTCTTTGCACTTTCCAAAAAAAATTGATGATGGCTAAAACTAGGTCGGAACACATTCAAACCACCTTGTATAATACATAATTCAGAATAAAAAATGCTTTCAGAATCTGAACACATAATCAGGATCGTTATTTAAAAAAAAAGTCGATGATGGTTCTACGAATATAAAACGTCGAGTAGAGAAATCCATATCACCACGTTAAATCTCATTAAAAATCGATATAGAAAAGTATCCTCAGTTTTGTGTATTTCTAATAGTATCGTAGAAAAAAGAAATAGAATAGAATTTCCAAAAATTCACTTTTTACGATACAGTACTTGTACATATATTGGTAGACGGAAATTATTTATGTATATGTATCGAATTGTTTCATCTACTTTTTCTTGCATACTTAAACTGGAGGCTTATTAGACTAAACATTTAATTTGGAGAAATTGTATGTTTTGGCTTGAAAGATGAACTTTTAAAATGAGCCCCTACATGAAATTAATGGATGAAATTAAGTGAGAGTTATAATTGTTGTTAGGAGGTAAAATCCCTTTCCAGTGGTATTTAATAGAGGATTATGGAGGGTGAAAGTACAATCATGTATAATGAGAGAAACATGAGAACTTATTTTTTGTAGGAAAACGAACAATAGTTTTTTTCTCTTTATTTTCAACACAAATAAAATCCAACGTATGACTTTTCGTAAAACTCCACAATAAATAAACATATCGGCCACATTTTCAACTGAGAAACAAACATATACTGCGCTCTATGAGTTAAAGAGACAGCGAAAAAACCCATAAGTTGCACTCTTATTGTTTCAAACATCAAATTGGTCTTGTTATCAATTCAATAACGGTAATATCCTTTTAACTCTTAGATGTAGTGTATATTTATCTATCCTCATAAAGAAATAATGATGGGTTCACCAATTTTTGAATTCGAATTCACTATCATATAAATATACTCCTGAATAAAAATGTCAGACAACTTTCATTCGTGAGCAATTCTTCATAATTCATTGTATAGTTAGTTATGTCATCATCAAATTGTCCTGAAAAAAATAAAAACAACCAACAAAATAGTAGAAATATAAAATTTATAAAAAACATGAAACCAATTAATGAATATAGGTATAGGTACTCATCAAGAGTATGAAGTATTTTTTTCAGGAGTATATCATAATGGTAATTCGTAACCATACGGAATAAATAAAAACAGAAACAATACGATTTGTGCACAATTTCATGGATTCTAAACATGAGTCAGAGGAGGTAGGTACTAAGTTCTTCTCGAATTCTGTCAAAAATATTTGTGCGAAATTTGATGAACTCTAACAACAATTCAGTAGGCCCTCTCGAATTCTGACAATTTTTTTCATTATCCTTCCTTAAAAAAAATTAATATTCAGTTCTGGTTTCCATTGATGAATGTGTAGGTATGCTCTTTTGGTGCCCCCCATGCTAAAAACTTACAAAGCCAGATGGACGGATCCTATTCTATCGGAAACATATAAACTAATAGTACATTTACACATATAGTATCTATATATATATATATTTATCGAATGAACATTCGCGATAGAAAATAAGCTTACATCTGAGTTTTTGAAAGATCTCATGGCGGTCTGTTAACTTTGTTTTCATTGGTTCACATTTGTTTTTTGTTTGTGCTTATTGGTCATATCATCAAAAAAAAAATCGCTCAAAAGTGTACAAGTTGTTGCCGTCAGGACGGGGCCACGTGTTATTTTCTATCGCGAATTGGGAAAGACATAAGCGGATATAGATCTTTAGTAGTTTCATTAGGAGATTCAACTCATTCAAAAGGTTTACTTGAACAGAATCTTCTTTGATAAGATAATCAAACATAACCAGGATAGATACAATATTGAGAAAAAAAAAACAAGGAAGAATGAAAAAGCTGATAGATCTTTCCATTATAGATGCTCGAGCCTCTGATCAGAATGTTTTGGGTAGGGGCTAATTTTTCATTAGAGGGGCTTATCATCCCATCCTTCATATTTCCGCCTATGTTAACCTATGAGCAAAATCGTTTGATGAATTTAGACCGTCGGATTTCGATTGGTCTGATAAATGCATAAAAATCAATAAAAAACTCGATACAAAAAACATACAAAAAATACTCAATGGAATTTTCAGAGTAAGATATACATGCAATCAAATGCTCTATCATTCTACGCTGATCTACTAGACATAATAACATTTATCATGTTTACGTAGTTTGGTTATTGATACATCTAACTTACTATAGAATATATACTCTCTGAAACGATTCATGAATTCACAATTTCTGCATGTAAAATACAAAAACGAGAACGACTGATAGGCCATATAAGAACAAAACAGTATCAAACAGACAAAATGTTTTGCTTGTCGTTCAACTGTTCAGTGAGTATGATAGCTGAACAAGGTCTATTCATTTCAAAGCAATACACAGGGATGCCTGCTGACATACCTTTACTATTTCAATGGCATCTATGCTTCAATGATATCTTATGAAAACATGAACATTTCTAAAGAAAATCATGGTACAATATATGAATAAATCGCATAGATATGCAGAATTTTGTGATTGGTAGTTTATCAAAGGTTCAATAATTCCTACCCTCGGTAGGGTGAAATTAAAAATCTTCCATTTTTTATCAGTGTCTGAGCTAGCTAGGTAGGCGATAATTTGTGTAATCAGTGCAACTGATGAAACTTTAGTGCTCGGCATGTTTTTGACGCACTTGCCAATTCAAAAATTATTCAATAGCACTAAAGACATTTTGGACAGGAGCTGCACAGTTATTTTTTCTATAAACCTACTACAACAATGAGAAATAGATAAAATAATTACGAGTTTACCTATTATCACCCTATATGTGGTGAAATTCATTCATCGTAATAGTGGTCATGACATGAAACATTTTGCGCACAACATTGTACCTTGTTAGGTAACGAGAACATTAAATAACAAAAACAATGATTTCTTTCACTGAAATTTATAAAAAATATCAGCTTCGTCGACAGTGGGAAAAAACAATTTGAGACTGGGACTAGACAAACATTTTCGGCGACACAGTTCTCCATAGAACTAATAAGTGTCCTTCAGTTCAAAGTGCGGAATTGGGCTCTATCTGACATTGGAAGTTTACTAGTTGAAGCTTGTTTGCTCAAAATCAAGTAAGGAATTGGTCAAATAAATTACTGAAAAAAAATTGAGTTTCGTTTGTATTTCATGAAGTAATTTTGAATTCAAATATCATTGCTAGATTATGTACAATCCATTTCAGGAACGTCAGTCAAATGGGTTAAACTTATGTAAATTATCTACGTTTTCTATTTCGTCCCCTTTGAGATTGTTACTGAGATGGAGTAGGTATTTTGTAAAAGTAACCTAGTTACACACAAATATCAAGATACCAATAACAGTGTTGTACATCATTATAGATAATAATACTTTTTATTTTACACATATAACTACATTATAATACACCAGAGGGAGTCTAGGCGTCACCATCGAAATCTCGATGGTAACGGTCTAGGTAATGACAAATAAGTCATTTGGGTTTATTTCAATATTATCGGGAACATTGAATATTCCACAGAAGTATTTCAGGTTACAAGTAAAGCTACCAGTTTTTCAGTCAGTCTCCAACATATTTCACAAATATCGGCATCACCGAATATTCCACCGCGAAGTTGGTACCTATTTCATATTATTTCAAGTAGAATAAATGCTTTTGGCATTATGGTACTTCAGTCTCTTCATTGAATGTTGAAGTTGATTCAAAATCGTACACGACAGCATTTACTCAGTCCTCTTAATGAGCCTATAAAAATAATTTGAAACAAAATATAGGTGATTCAGGAATTCATATTATTCTCACCTGTATATACACTTTCACCAAATTTCCACATAATAAGAAAACGTCCAACAGTAAACATACATTCAAGCAATATGATATTTTGAAATAAAAACATTTTTACAAAGTAGTAAATATTGCCTCACATTGTTGTTCATCCAATCACAAATTTTGGAAATAATGTTTCTCCTCATGCATAAAATATTTCTAAATAGTGACACTGCCATAAAAAAAATGAAATGATTAATTGTGTAGAATACATTAAGAATAAATAATGTTCATATAGCGTGTGACCAGAATGCGGAATATATAAGGGATTCCACAAATTGAAGAATGAAAAGAAAAGATGTATATACTATTTAACGATCGTAAATTCCACTCACATGCTATTAATGATCGAACAATATGAAATTGTAGCAGCATGTACATGTTGATCATCTCGTTCATTTTTGCGAAAAAATATTCGACTTTAGAGTAAAAAATCTCCCGTTATATTGTTGAAAGATAGTTTTTAATTAATTTCGTTTTTGACAAAACATCATCAGTTTGTATACAAATGAAATACTTGAATTCTAGCTACAGTGATATCATGAGATTTGTTTTTCTATATTATGAATTGACTCGGCCGTTACTTGATGGAAATCCATAGCAAATGTAAAAACTTCACAAACAATAAGATTTCCACAAAATTCTTAATCACATGACATGTTTCGCTAACACAGTAGATTCATCAGGTGAAATAGTGGTAAATTGAAAAAAAAAAAAAAGTACAGTACCAGTATTTCACCTGATGAAGCTACTGTGATGTGATTAAGAATTAAGTCATAGTGACAACCATTTCATTTTGACTGGACAAGACGTGAACGAGTTCAATCATGAGAATGATTGAAATTGTTTCTATACAAGAGGAGGCCCATTTGAAATCAGAATATCTGGATCAATTCCTGTGAGAATCATATCATACAAAATAACAAGAGAATCTGTAGGGATTAACATGTCAGCAGTCATGCTCATGTCAATAAATGTCCTTTCAAGAATCAAATCCGACGTGCCACAGCATCTTCTCATGAGTTATTTAAAGATTTTCGATTCAAATGGGACACCCTGTATATATTTCAAACCATCGATCAACTGCAGTGATTACTAAACGAATGCCACATTATAAGGTATCCTCCTTATAAACGAGATGTCATTACTATCATGTCCATTTCTGAAATTTAAAAAAATCGTTCACAATGCATCGTTTTCATTTATAAGATGGCCCAACGATGGTCCAATTACATGAAGGTTTAGGGGATAGCATAGATACAATGAAACACTTCAACACATTCATGGAGAAGGATTTTCTCCCTATTTTTACATTTTCAGTTTAACCCTCATGCTGTATGTCAGTACTTTACCTGTTTGATATGTTCAAGCTCCACATTCTGGAAATGTTACCGTTCTTTACAACAATAATACACTCTTCAAAGCCCCCATGTCAAGTTTTCGTTGGATCACCCTGTGAAAGTTTCTGGACCTTCTAGCTAGATCCTTTTTATGCCTTTCCATTTTTCATATTTCTCTCAAGAAATAACAGAAATGTACGATTATTGCAATTAAGACTAGTGTTTATAAAATTATGAAGAATGAAAAGATTTACTGATTAATTTTCACAAGGAAAGCAAAATCAATAATTTTTCTTGTACACAAGAATATCCTAAGAAAATCTTATTAGTGTCTTCTGGACATGTCATGGGATTCAAATGAAAAATTTTCTGAAGATATTCAAAGGTACAATTCTACAAATTCAATGTTCTCATTGTATACCTGTTTGTAACATGAAATACTATTATTTCTGTTTATTATTCAAAAGATCCATGGTTACAAGGGGAGTTTCTGTAAATGAAACAAAAAAGACATATTATAAAATTCGAAAATCAGGGTGAACGGATTGGCATTGGCGAGTGATCAATAATTAATAGACGGGCTAAAGCTTAGCTAACATGTATATGTCAATATGAGCATGATTGGTTATTATTCCTATAACATACCTACTATGCCACTAACAAAACACTACACATTCAATGATATATCAACGGTCTTGTTAAACATTTCCAAACGAAAGCGAATGGCAGTTTCTTTAGATTACACTATATCCAGCAAGATCTCACTTCACATTTTGAAAATGATTCTCCTATGTCGGCCCAGCAAGACAACAACAACAACAACAACTGGTAACATAAATCTGCATCCTAGACCGCCGAAGAAAAAAACTTCCCAGTCGATGGCCACATTTTATAATCTACAATAATCTCGCTCAACATCACCTTCACGGTGATTTGAACAGAGGAGCCTATCACAAAACTGAACAATAATAATCTCAATCAATAAATCATATGTCAGACTGGAAGATGATCTCTTTAGCGGCAAAACGAATGTTCCATAAGTAATGTTCAAGACAATGATCATGAAAAATATAAGTATGAAAGAGAAAAAAGTAGGTGACAAGGAAGATAACAAGAACATTTCTGGAGGGGGGAGGCATTTAAAGGGCAGAAGTGTCTGCTTCCATACCTTCTGGAGGCACTCGAATGCAATCTGTTGATATCGATCCGTTATTGACGGTTCCATTGGTCATGGCATACAAATCCGGGGTAACTTCCTGTATTTGCGGCTCTGGAGGGCTACACAAAGTCTGCACGCAAAGGTGCAGCTTCATGTAATCGTCGCTAGATATCCATATGCCTGGTCTCTTGTTGTGATAGAGCTTAGTGTACATGTAAACGTCGACTTTGTTATCGTAAATCAGATGTTTCTTGAGGGTGGTGAGGGCACAAAATGAGGCAGCTTCGGTGCCTCCAAAACTGAAAAAACAACCCACATATTACTGAACGCAACTCAACATATCAACGTAAGAATGGTTTATTTGCCAACATTGACAGAGATAGAGATCGACACTCTAGACTGGTAGCCTTGTAAGTCTCAGCCGATAAACGGTCGTCTGATAAGCGTGAATATGTCTTGTCTTGTCTGCGCATTCGAATCTTATTAATGAGTTTCCCGAGAATATACAGCGTGTCTACTGTTGGCTACATATGGGAAACATTTGTATCATCAATTTTACGAAAAAAGTATATAATACTATGAAACTATGATTGGCTCAATCAATATTTTTGATTGATTTGGAAGAGAAATAATGAAGACTAAGATATTTGGTGAAGGAGTTCACTTGTGCATTTGAGCAATACCTGACTCACCGATCAACAATGATAATGGGTCCATTCTGGATTTTCTGCATATCTAGTACAAAGTTTGGTAGATGATACAGTTCAGACAGAGATGCAACTTGATGGGGCCAGTTGACACAATGCAACATCTTGACGGGAATCTCATAGTCATCCTGTACAGATTTCATGAGGAATTCCCGGAGGAAGTAAGCAGAAGTGCCATTTTCGTTGGTCTGTTTGCAGATGTAAGTGTCGGTTTCGATGGCTTCGTCTCCTTCCGGCCAAAAAACTTCGTATTCCGAATTATCGATATAGCTAATCATGACGATGAGTTGTGCACTGTGATCCCACACCATTTGCCAGAAGTCATGAATGGTGTGCTTGAACGGATGCTGAGTAATAATGAATTCTCGAAGGCTGTGGAAGCCCTGAAGCCAGCTAGCATTTATGTAATCGGATCCGTCTTCACCAGGCTTGGGAGTTAGATGAACACGAGCGCTTTCTACCGGCAAAATGACAGCACACCTGTTTTTCGATTGGTTCACTGGTTTGTTGGCCGATACCAGGTTGAAATCACGGCACACAAAGCTGGTGACTAGCTGCAAATGATTCATGTGATATCAATGACGTAGTATGCCATAACAGTCAAATCACTTACTCTGAACTGGACATCTAATGGTTTCCATAGCTCGTTTTTATCTTCGAGATTAGGATTTTGCAAGACTGAAACGTATCTGGGAAATTTCTCACGACCAATGTTTGTTTCACCACATTCGATGGCTTCCACCAACGAGTCGTGGATGAATATATATTGTTCTTCAGTTTGGACTAAGAAATTGCGTTGAGCTCGAATGTGCTTCAGAAAACCAAATATGTTCACTTCACCCCTAGCTCGAATTTGCTTCAACATGGCATCCAATACTATGTAAGTTCCTGTTCGACCCACTCCGGCACTGAAACAAATTTAGTAGACTTCCAGTAAACTTATTGGTCAAAACTCATGAAATAAAGTTCAAATAAGCTCTGATTTTTCAGATCTCAAAGATATTATACAGGAAACCGTCAAAAGCCCACCAGTTCGTGTGAAAATACCCAACACCATAATTACAATATCTGTCTGTAGCTTCTTATATAAACATCGTTTCGCTCTCGTCTATGCATAATCAACAGGACATTTTTTGTCCTTGAACGTATTGGCTTATACTAACCTGCAATGAACAACAATGGGACCACTATCTGTGGGATTAGCTGCTGAAGATTTCTTAATAAAGTGAATTACTGGCAAAGGATGATCTGGGGTGCCATGATCAGGCCAATTAGTGTAATGATACTGATAAACTGTTTTCTCAGCTAACGCAGCTTTCTTTTTACTCTTAATCTGAAAACAAAAATTATTCAGAAGAAAGATTTCAGCAAGTTGAAAATACTCACGCTTACTCTGAGATGTCTGATTGAAAGAGTTCTGACAGTATAAGTGGCCATGATATCTTCTTTGACTAGTCTTACTTGAATCATCCCGTAAGTTTCGGTACCTTCCTTAGGCCAATACATATCACATTTCCTCTGAAATTCCGCATAATCATTGAACGAAACCCTTAGCCTGATATATCTACTTACCCGCCCCCTCTCAACTAAATTAGTGATCATCACAATTATAGTAACCCTTTGTTCCCAAACCATTCGCCAAAAACAATCAAAAGTGGAAGGTAGTGGACCTTGAGTACCAATATACGCTTTGTTCATTTGAAAGCCATCAATATAATTGGCGTTGATATAGGTTGAAATCTTTTGGCCACGCATTGTCAATAAATGGACTCTAGAATGGTCATCTGAAAATAATGTCCCAGTCATAAATAACATTCAGGAAGTCTAAAGGTCTTGTCAAAAGGACAACAACTTATCCAGTGCAAAATATGTTTATTACATTAAAATGAATGATATAATAATTATAATAATGTTCATTGCATACTTGAAAGAGTTCTATATAACTAACTTGTTTGTCCTGCATTGCAACTAGTGTAACTTTTAAATATATAATTTTTAAGACATTTTGAATAAATATTTTTTTCAATGGAGTAATCACTTTCTATGTATGACATTTGACCTATGTACAATACATTTTTATCGACATTTTTTTGTATAATAACATCAATAAACTATTGATTGATTGATTGATTGAGGTTCGATCCGTCAATCAATAATGCAAGTTATTAATTCTAAAACTTCGTAATTCGGCTGGAGATGGTCTCGTACAATTCACTGTTCAAATTCATCATAAAAATCGAGTGCTGCTTCTAAAGTGGTTAGTAGCAAAGCCTATTTATTGTAATTGATTTCAATTCCAGTGGAATTATTGTGGTTTGATGTGAAATGACAAGTTCAGAGAACATGCATAGTTCACACACGTAATTTTTTGAATTTGGTGATCAATTTAATGAAATCCATAGGATTTTTTGTGAATAAATGCCATAAATTTTTACAGTCATTGAAAGGGATACAATTAAAGGAGAAGTTGAGCTCCTAAGGTTGTGGTCGGGATGAAAGTGACTGACCTCTCACCCACATGACCTAGTTTACATTGGATCATTGGTCAATTGAAGTTTCGGTAGTAAAAATGAATAGTACCTACATTGTTCGATACACTAATAAGCACGCCAATTACAAATATGTGAGAATGAATACAATGAGGGTTTTCAGGATCAGAGATTATGATTCTTTCAACAAAATTTTGAAATTCAAGATGGCGAACCAATATGGTGGAAGTTTTGTAATTATGATCCGATTTTATTCAAAATGGGTATCTGGGGGTTTGCGATGTCGGGGATAATGATTCTTTTCTCGAAATT
The DNA here is from genome assembly GCA_918026855.4 of Phaedon cochleariae. Classification (NCBI taxonomy): domain Eukaryota; kingdom Metazoa; phylum Arthropoda; class Insecta; order Coleoptera; family Chrysomelidae; genus Phaedon; species Phaedon cochleariae. Next base: position 33,140,279 of record OU896720.1, on the reverse strand, counting down.
GGGAAATTCAAGATGACGGATCCAATATGGTGGACGCGTTTTGTAATTATGATCCGACTCTATTTGAAATTTGTATCTGGGGGTTTTCGGAATCGGAGATTATGATTCTTTTGTCAAAGCTTCGTAATTATGATCCGGTTCTACTCAAAATTGGTATTTGGGGGGGTTTTCAGGGTTGGAGATTATGATTCATTCGTCAAAATTGGAAAATTCAAGTACATGATCCGATTCAATTCAAAGTTGGTATCTGAGGATTAACGAGATCGGAGATTATGATTCTTTCATCGAAATTGGGTACTTACAAAAAATATAAGAACACTTAAAATCACGCTTTTGTAGTTGACAGAACCAATAAATAGAAAATAAATAGTAGTTTGAAAATCTAAAGAAACCCTTTTATAGATAGTGGAACTAAAAAGAAGGAGAAAATAAAATAATACAGAAGTTCAAAAAAAATTCCAATACCTACCTCCTATCCCTATCCTCCCTAGGAACGCACGATGTTCTTTGAACATTATAGGGATTCCCTTTCGTGCGCTCCAAGCGATAAAAAAATAAAAAAAAAAAAAAATTGTGTTGATAAATACACAACATAGAATGGACTGATTACGGCGATGCTAATATTTTCTATGTTGTGTATTCATCAACACAATTTTATTATTTTATTTTCAACTTCTTTTTAGGATGACTATCTATAAAAGGGTGTTTCTTCAGTTTTTTAAACTATTATTCATTTATTTCATGTCCATTAGTTTCTTTTCTTCTTCTTTGAGTGAATCACAATAACACGGAGTGGTGTTTAGTGGGCGTACCCTGGCTAGAGTCATATTACCTGACCAATAATGAAACAACATTAAAACCATTTATTCCACCTATCGCCAAATGGCGGCCATGACGGTACGTTTGAAATGAGCTCGGAAATCCAACGATTTGCATACTCATTATTTACATAAAAAAAGCGTGAGAAGTGTTGCAAAAACTAATTCAGGTCCTCAACGACACAGTGGAGTAACTGAATGCCAATAACTCATCATCAGTCCACTCGCCCAAGAAAAAAAAATTAACCACCTCAACTCTGTTGAAAATATGAAAGCACAATATAAAATCACTTACAAGCAATGATATTCAGATATCTATTTTTGGGTTTATTCTCAGGGTGTTGGGAATGTTCTGAACTATTCACATCATTGACAGCATCATTCTGAATGGCTTCATATTCTTTGCTAAAACCAATATCACCATCAGCATGCAGTTCTTGGACATGCCTGGCAAAAAGTGCCACTGGAATAGGTCCGATATGATCAGCATCAGGTTCAGGGGTTATATTCCAATCAAGTGCAGCTGTAGAGCACTGAGGATTGTCTAGATAGTAATATGGGGCTCGAAAACACTTCCTGAAAACCAAAATTGAAATAAGAACCTCTCATAGGCAAAACAAGATATTGAATAATAACTTCCCAGATCAGCCTTTCAAGAAGTCATGGAAACACCATTATAGTATACATAATTTATGTTAATAAGTGAGGTAGTAGCTCAAAAGTTAATTTGAACATTTATGAGATCTCAGACTCATTGCCATGTGATTAAAGTAATTATTCTAATTTTTCCAAATCACCATCAATTCAGTTTTAAAGATTATCAACCCAAGTTCTTAATTTCAAAAAATATGTATTCTTTAATATTTCATGTCCAAGGACTTATATATTTTTTATATAATTTATCATTAATTGAATGGAGATGATTTTCAAAATGAATCCCATATGAGTAACTATCATTTCTGCAACATTTACGAATTTTAATGGAATCGCATTTTAGGAATGTATTTTTTTAATTTGATTATATACAGGGTGGGCCACTAGTGTGTCAAATTGAGATCACAGATTAACTATGAGGTCAGGTAATATGTGGTATGATCTTGCTCTGCAATTTGGGAAAAAATTAACAGATATAAGTAATAGGTATTTTTGAAATAATTCACCATTATGCAGTGTGACTAAAAAAAATATAATCTATATATAGTATAAGTATAAGTTATACTTTTCCTATAAAAAAGCATCCTATATGTTGGAACATATCTAGATCCTCATTCAATTAAATGCTTTCTGCTTAAGACTTAACTTTCACACTTTTACACTTTTACCCACACAACAATTATTAGAAGCAAGTCTCATTTTGTTGAGATGAAGATTTTTACTCTGTCCTATAAACTGTAAAATGGATAAAATTCTATGAATACATGGAAAAAGAAAAAAAAACAAACAAAAATGGAACACAAATTTACAATTACAACCCCAAAAACAAGGATTTGTATAGATTACCACAAGTGAATAACTCTAGAATAATGAGGCAGACTGAATATCTGCCTCTGATAATATATATCACACCAATGGATTGGAAGGTCTATTCCACAAGAAACTCAAATACCTACTAAAAAAAATTGTTACTCCTGAATCCTTTGTATGATCTTAATGACATATTTCTTCATGAAGAGCTGGAGATGAAATGACTGACTTGTTCACTTATAAAGTTGGTTTTTGATAGGTGTGAAAATCAAATGTATGATATTTGTCTATCTATGGTCACATGGTCTTTATGTGATCCAATATATACTTTTAATGTGTCAATGTTACTTTTATTGATTTGAATCTATCAATTTTGATGTACCCAAAGAAAATCATTTGTGTACTGGCTCTACCTGTTAACAAAAAATGATTTTGTTGTATGAAGGCAAGTAAATATCTTATCTCATCTAACCATATTAAATATTCATAACTATTTTTTTTCAAGTGGAATACTTTCTATTTTTTCATCATTGAACAGTTGTCTAGAAATTTTTATCAGTAGGTGGGTCAGTATATCAATACTTTATGGTCTGGCTATTATAATTATTTATGAGAAATACCTTCCATCTAACACTGATGGCACATTCTTTGTCTTCAACTCAATCTGAGAAAGAATAGATGGTGAAGCTAGATATTTCATTTCATACTCAGCAATAAACCATTTGGTAAAAATCACAAGAATATTAATGTGTTTTCACCTCCAAATTAAAAATCCAAGTCCTGCAAGTACCAGAGCCATAGCTGCACAAAGTATGCCAGCAACAATTCCAGCACCCAGTTCACTAGTGGTATGAGACATATAATCTATTTTATCACAGTTCCGGGATATTGACTCAGCAGAGATTTGTCCCATAATCAACCTATGAGTACGGTTGCTCCTTGTTGAAGCTTGAATCTGCACTTTGTAGTCAGCATCTGGAGTAACATTTTTCAGTGTGTACTGAAAATTTCAAAGTGTATGAGCCTACATAGTATTCAATTATAGAATGTTTCTAACTAGCATTACATAAATTGATCAACCTGATTTACATTTCAGGGAATTTTACACTACATTAGGCAAATATTTGAAACATATAATTACAAGTTGATCTTTCATATTACCGACTTGAGTAGTTAGGCATCATGATTCAAAACTCTGCCTTTGAATATCAAATAATGAATGAAAAGCTTTGCACCATTGGCTACAGCCAGTTTTTTTACATCATCCATGCTCCATGCATTCAATCAATCACATCATGTAGTACAGTCATTGAATGCATTTGTTTTTTTATTGTGAACTCACTGCAGTCTCAAGGTGTTCTTCAGTGGTGGAAATGGTAATATTATCATAGAGGTGATTCCCAAGATTCACATAAATATAGTAATAGTCTATAGAATAATAGAAATTTGCTGGTCTCTCCCACTGTATATAAATGGTTTCATTGGCCTGGCAAGACAAGTTGAGCACCTTAGGAGCTGTAGGCCCACTAATATCTGTTGTGGCTATCACAGACTCTGATGGATATCCCTCATGCTTTTGAGTGAATGCTTTCACAAATATTGTATACTCAGTTTTTGGCTCTGTAACATGAGAGTAAGGGAAAAAAGGATATGATATTTAGCAATACTCACCCAGTTTTGTCAAATTGTAGTGAATGAGTGGATTATCATAGGGAATTTTGTCTGGTTGCACTGCAGTATAATTGTTGTTCATGTAGTAAACTCTATATCCTTCAATAACACCATTCATATTTTCAGGGTTAGCCCATTGTAAATAGATGCTGACTGAAGTGAAATCCAAAATAGTCAAATTTCTTGGTTTGGCTGGAACTGCAAAATCGAGAGTAATGGTAGTGGTAGGTGTGTCAGTTGTGAATGAATTTTTCTTATAGCCAAAATCTAAACCATATACAGTTGTAGTAGTCTCCGGAATACTATTTTGAGCTATTGTTTCAATAATTGCGATGCATATATATACAAGAGCATGACCCATCATCATTACAACATTTATTGGAGAAGAGCCGGATTGTTAATTAATCAGTGAGAATCCATTTGGCACCCAAATCCATTCCGCTGTAGCATTTTCAACATTACATGCAAATTTTGTTGAAAATAGGCTTGTATTGATTCATTCGGATCCAACAAAACTGGAAGGAAAACAGTTTATTGTATTTATTTGTAATAAACACCAACCAACGCACCACCCAACCAAAACTGTGGACATTATACGCGATCGCGAACGGCGAACGGTGAACAGTGTTGCCAGGAGAAAAAAACTAATTGTACTGATATAGCTATTGAATTGTACTAAGATATTGTACTTAAACCAGGTGTAATGTACCAGATATGCGATTTTGAAAAAATCGATGACAAAATTGATGAACAATGATTTTTATTTTTCATTGCCAGAAATGACTACATCATATACATCATATACATATGAAACATGAAAAAAATGGAAATAATGAAATGAAACAAATGTTCAATCAATTACATAGCCAAAAAAATACTAGACAAACTATACAGTGTCATCCATGAAAGATGACGTATATAAAAAAAATATCTCATGAGTTACACAAACGAACATACCTGAATAGTCATGATTTCTCTCATTTTGGCTGATAACCATCAGTCACGGCAACTGTAGAAACAATAAGAAGCAGACGTTTTGTCAGTGATTCAAACTTTTGTTTTTCTCTGTAGCTTTGTGTGATAAATGTTCAATTATTGTAATAAATTTGAGCTGAATGTACTGACCAAAACCTGAAGTTGTACTGAATCTTTACAAATGTAGTAGCTCTGGCAACACTGACGGTGAACGAGCGGAGATGGTCTTTCGGCACAGAGTTTGACAGAAAATCAGGAGTCAGGAGTGCGGTTAGTGTAGTGCAGTTCACTTTTGTTGCTGTTGTTATAATAGACCCTTTTTTTTGTACGAAAAGTGCAGCACATTCGTACACTTCGTGTGGTTTACACCTTATTTGAGCTTTCTTTTGAAAAGTGCATTTCACTCCAGTGTAGTTTATCTCGACCTGGTCTTGGGCAGGTGTGAATGACACTCGAATTAAATAATTAATAAAATCGCGATAAATGACTCGAAATACATATTATGTTATTATATTTTTATCAGATATAACACCTGTACTGGGAAATCAGTTGAATCAAATACCACATTTTAATATTAACTCTGTTCACTTTTGCAGTTTTCCTCATCAATCAAATTTTCTTCATTCGTTTGAAATTCGTCGGTGTAGCTCATGGACGTATACGTCCACGGTGTAGCTGCACGAAATATCAGCTGATTCATTGTGTAGTGCATCTTACACGGCACTGAAAAGCAGACGAAAGAACCTAATCTATTTGTGTTTCATGCGTGCCGATTTCAGCTACGCGATTTATTTACGACTACGAATTATTTTGAACTTTTAAGGATAACTCTAGATCTGATCACAGAACTCAAAGACCGATCTGATTCAGTTTTGATTTTTTCTCTCAGAATTTCTTCATCCTGTTATCTACTGATGCATTTGGCAACATGGCCCAGCAAAGTAAAGAAGAAGACGTAGAGCGTAGGTCAATAAAATTTCAGAATCAAGTAACAAGGAAAGATTCAAATAATATTCACTTCCTGTTTCCTGTTTATGTTATGATATTTTATGATTTTTATGTCCACCTCGGCGTCCATTTTCAATAATCCTATAAGCTATAAGTTGAAATTCGAAAGAATGTGGTAGTACAACTGTGTACCGTTTGTAACTTGTATAGAAGAGTTGACCGACAACTTGCACGGTGAGTTTCATGTCATATTTTCTTATCGGGACTATATATTATTATTTCATTCTACCCAAAAAAACTATCTTAGGAATGTGATGGGGATGGGATGTGATGGTGAAACCGGTGAAGGACAAGGAGTTGACATGGAGTTTATTATCGTTAGATTTTTATCAGTCTATTTTGGTTGAAAATTCAGAATAAAGTTATTTACAGCCATTTTACAGCCTCTACATCAGATTTAATTCATATTTCTCAATCTTTTGCTATAATAGGTAGGTAGTATTTTTTGAAAATTTCAAACTATAGTGGCTGCCTGATTGCTGTGAAGCTAAGGTAGTCTATGTAGCCATGTTACATCAGATACCTATACCATCGCATGCATAATATGGTATATATTATGATGGTTTGATGTAATTTTGGATTGTTTCAGGATTCTTATCTGGGAGAAGATATCAGCATGCCAAATATTGTTCCATTCACAATGGATATTACTGATGAATATCCCCAAGAAAATGAGAAAAATTACTACCTTTCACAAGAAATTTCCAAAAATTTTCCAGAACAATGAGTCACATGGTGGATTTTTTTGTAATAATTGTTCTTTCTGTAGGAATTTCATCCAAATAGTAAGTTTATATATATATATATACGGTGTCCCAGAACAATGTATACTTATACCATAAATTCTACAGGGTGAGATCTAGTGACCAAAATAGGCCACTTGAAAGTCAACCTCTACCTCTATAGGAAAGTGCACCAATAATATATGAGAGGGTGTTGGAACAATAATTTTAGTAATTTTGCACTAATCATGTGATGGGTTTTTTTTGAAAATTTTTTTTGGTACTCGCGTATTTTTGTCTGAAAAACACGAATTTGATAATGAAAATGTGAACATACCACTATTTATATGGAGATATTCCCAGAAAAATTTCGAAATTTTGCCTTTTTTCCTCCTTGTGGTGGATGCATTTACAGGTACTTGCTCTTTTTATTTTGTCATTGGACACTTTATATACTCATAATGTACTTCAATAACACATTTTAATATAGAAAATTCAACAGGAAATATGATTTTTAAGGCGAGTTCTTCCTATTTAGTGAGCAAGCATACCAGATGACGGCCATTTAATCCATAGGCAATCCAAATACGAGATGTCAAATGTCAATAGATTGCTTTGGAATGACATTACACACGCCATTATTTCAAATGATTTTCTTCCTTCTTTTCACTAAACATGGATAAATCACAACAAATCATATAATTTCTAGTTGATTCATATAATAAAAAAAATGTGTCCAACATTGTGTGATATATATAAATTGTCCAATGATGGAAAAAGAAGTGCAAATTGTTCTAAATGTGATCCAGGAGACCGGCGGAAAAGAAGGTGAAATTTGTAACTTTATCGTGAAATATCTTAATAAATAATGGTTTGTTCACATTTTAATTATCAAATTCGTGTTTTTTAGAAAAAAATACGTGAGTACAAAAAAAAAATTTCGAAAAAAAACCCATTGCATGATGAGTGCAAAATTACCAACATTTTGTTTCCAGATTTCTTGAATATTTCAAAACTTTAGAAGGTGCTGCTCAACAATTTGTAGTGGGAGTTATACTATCCTGAATGTGCATGAAAAACATGTCATAAAACTGCAGATTTTGTATAATTTTGTTTATGATGTGTCAGGGTTATCATGTTTTGCAAGTTTCTACCTGCTCATTTTTGATGATTTATTTACAACAATAATCATGTTGATGTGGCCTACAAGGCCAGTGGACTATTCTTTTTTATTTCTTAAATAGAATCATCACTCAAATACCTTTGAATTTCATATTTTTCAGAAATATTAGTTATTGGATGAATCATAAATTCTCCATTGAGTATTGGTAATACTTCTAATTAGCAATAAAAATTCAATTGTCCAAAATGTTTCCTCATGATTTGTGTCTAATTTCTTATAATACATTTGTGTAAATAATAATTATATTAATTAATTCACATTAGAGGACATTTGAATCGGCGAACGTGACAACCACGGCGCACGACTTGTGGACGTGGTCTTGTCAGCATTCAGCACAATGTTGCCAAGTCTCCAACATTCACATGATATTCTGTAATGGAGAATAATAAACATTTGGACATGCTGATGGTTGCTTGAAAAAATCAAGAATGAACTATAACATAATGGGTTCCTCTTCCTCCTATATATGTTCTATTTAACTCTTAACATATTTTTGATAACTTGATTATAATTGGTGACTTGACAACCTCGCTTCATGAGTGGAAATGGAAGATTTTCTGACCAATAACGAAACAGCATAAAAACTGACGTCACCGCATTTATTCGACGTATCGCCAAATGGCGGCCATAAAAGTTCGTTTGAAATGAGCTCTGAAATTCAACAATTTCAAACAACGTATATATATATAGACTCATTATTTACATAAAAAAAGCATGAGAAGTGTTGCAAAAATTAATTTAGGCTCCTATAACGACACAGTGGAGTAAATGAATGCCAATAATTCATCAGTCCACTCGCCCATTATGATAAAGGTTGTTGGTCTACTACAAATTTTTTTTTTTAAAAAGTTTTTTACGAGGAATAAAGAATGAAATTTTGAATCGATCAGCTCCTTAGATCAAATATATGATGATGAGGTTGTGAAATGATAAATGGATATTGTGGTCAATAACTCAACACAAATGAGCAGGTAGTAGTTGCAAAATATGATAGAAGTAAAATCCTGTTATAAACAAGAATGGAGATGCACCAACATTAGTGTAGGGTAGGTAGGCGGTACCCTCACAGGTTGATTTATCAGCACAAATTTTATAAACCCCCCCTATTGTTATAAATTATAGATAAATACCATAAACATTTTTTCTTCAATGTGCTAGAATCAAACTGTAAATCATCTCCGCAACGTTTAATTTCCTGTTAAGGATCAAATAGGGAAACAGTCTACTCCTCTTTGAGTCAATTTCTACCCCAAAATTTTCCTACTGAAACAATGTATGTACATTCTGCATTTGGCATAACATGGCAAAGCAGATTTGAGAAGAAGACGTGAAGCTGGCGTCGTTGGTGTAAATAAAATTGACAGAATCAAGGAACAAGGAAGGATTCAAATAACAAATGATATATTATTCACTGGTTTTGTTATTTGTGTCATCTTGGGATCAATTTTTCATAATAGAATGAATTGAAATTTGAAAGAATGTTACTGTTTGTACTTATGTAGAAAAGTATTGATGATTCAACGGCGTTGAACGACAAACTGCACGGTGAGTTTCATGTTATTTTTTTCTTACCGAACTATTTTATTCTACCCAAAAAACTGTATAGATGTAGGTACACAACTTTCAGACCACAGGTGATGGTGAAACCAGTGGAGGACAAGTTGACTGGAGTTCATATCATCAGATCTTTCGTCCATTTTAGTTGAAAATATAAATCCATTTCAGCCTCAACTACATCATATTACACTAATATTTTTCAATTGCCATAAATGTATATGATCAATAAGAGACCATAGTATATGATATGGTTTGATGTAGGTACTTTTGGATGGTATCAGCGACCTTATCTGGGTCACAGACACAGAAGAAACCATATACCGAATTTGAATGCAAAATATTCAACCATTCTTGTGTTAATGTGAAAAAATTATTTTTATTCCTTCACTTCAACACCCTGTATCTCGAGAACTGAACACTTGAAGACCGTGTGTCCCTACCATAGTAATTATAAAATCACAAGGGCTATCACCTGTCAAACGTTGGCGGTCGAATTTCGAAACATCCTGTACTATATATTGGGTGGGACAATAGTGCGATTGCTCGTTCTATGATAGTGAGAAAAAAGGTCTATATAACTAAAAAGTATTGCCGCAAAACCGCGCGCATCAGAAAACTTCCAGACAGCTGAGAGATTTTTGCCATTAATGTATATTAATTAGCACATTGTATCAATTAAAATGAACAGCCTATAATTCAAAAATGGTTAAGAATGGATGTCACGATAAAATATATATGTTTTAATTCGTGTTTCAAATTTGTATCACATAGCCCAAAAAAATGGGGTATTCATATCTGCATCTTCGATATATGATCGAGATATATTCGTTGCTATTTAATGATATTTTAGGTTAGGATGGAGGTCACCGAAATATGCTCAAAATATTTGTTCCAATTAATTAACAGAGTGCAACTCTACGGTAGCGTATGGTGTTACTAACAAAGCCTGCACAGACCACACTATTCAGGACACTGGGCTGAAGGACCTCGATCGAGGTCGATGACCAGTCGATATATACATACGTACAATATATTTCTACTACTACATGGCATTCCATTTAGAAAAAATGGTATCGACTCTAGAATATTTTCGGTGGGCCTTGTATTTGTGGAAATAATTTCTAGGTATGGCGACCTATTGTTGTCTCATTCACAATTCACAGTCGTTTTTGAATCATGTTTCTTGCTTATCGAACTCGAGCAATCGAGCCACACCCAAACTGTAAATCATCTCACAATGCAATGAAATGAGGAAACATTTTACTTCATTTTGTATACCATTTATACGGACTTTTACACTAGCAACTATCTGTGGATCTACTGAAACAATAATCATTCTGCATTTGGCAACATGGCGAAGCACTGATAGAGGAGAAGAAGACGTAGAGCTGGCGACGCTGACATTTATAAAATTGACAGAATCAAGATCATCAAGGAACAAGGGAGGATTCAAATAATATATTAATTCACTTGTTTTATTATTTGTGTCATCTCGGCGTCCATTTTTCATATTTATTCTTAATTGTATAAGTTGAAATATGAAAGAATATGTATTGTGTACTGTTTGTACTTGTGTAGAAAAGTATTGATGGTTCATGGCACGGTGAGTTTCATGTTATTTTCTAACTATTTTATACTACCATAAAAACTATAAGAATGTGATGTATGTAGGTACACACAGGTGATGGTGAAATCGGTGGAGGACAACTTGTCTTAGAAAAGGTTGACTTATTTTTTGTTAAAAATATAGAATAAATATTTCTTGATCTTCATTATTTATACGCTCAAGGGAAAAGAGGATCTTTGCTATCGGTATATTTTGAAAATTTTAAAGTTCTGATGATGGCTACCGATTTAGCTGATCTAGTCGATGATGTATTAACCATGGCACAGACCATGGTATAGTTCGATGTTATTTTGGATGCGACCTTATCAGGGGGGAGGATATCAGCATGTTATTTGTCGTTTCATTTACATTGTGGATATCACCAGATATCACCAAGAAAATGAAAAAATTCACAAAAATAATTGGGCTAATTTCTGTAGGAATTATATCTAGAATAGTGAGGTCATAGTTTATATCTAACCATATCAAATGATGGTGGTAGAGGCCTCTTTTGATTTGACTTTTCAATTTCAATCAGGGGCGTGATATGATTCATTTTCTTGGGGGGGGTAATGTCTTTTTGATTTATGCAATGAAAAAAAAGTTATAGAGAGCCTGAACACAGCCTGAATAATACATACAGACTGACAACTATACTATCCGATTTTGAAAAACAAAAAAGTCAATCAAATGGTTCATCAGATACTATACCAGGTGACACAGGGTATCGGGCCACCCATGTAACTTCTCCATTCGTGAACGAATTTTTCTGAAATTCGGTACAGTTATACAGAGGGTGAGTCATGAGGAACTGTACTTACTCCTATCACGAATAGAGGCCCCTGAAGGGAATACCTATATAATGACCATCAGAAAGTGTATTTTCCTCTTCTCCACTTATATATAGGGTGAACTTTCCAACAGCTTCTTCGATTTGTCTGATTTTTTCATGAAATATTCTGCTACTACTATCCAATCGACTGACTCATTCAGAATCAGAAAAATCCAGGAACGTTCTTGAAAAATTTCGCTAGTTTGATGTATCTATATTAAAAAGTTCATCCTGTATATGGATTTTGTAAACTTTGAGAGGGAGTATTCAAAGGTCACAAACAAACATCAAGAATAAAATATCCAAAATGTTTTTCACTCTTGCACACAATTTGTTGTAAAATGAAATTTTTCCATCAAATAAATTCATTTGAAAATAAATACTTCGCAACGCATAAACTTCACGAATTAAAATAAGACTTACATTTTCAATGGTTTAGCTCAATGGAAATCAACATGTTCTTTTATTTTCAGGCCAGGATTTCGTCATTTTATTTTTGTGGAGGGTAATAACCACCCTGTAGATCTTTTTCGAACCAGTGGATGCGGGGTATCTGTATTGATGCTAATATGGCCATCGATTTGAATAATTCTATGAGCGATATAGTTCTCAGTTTACCTAAGTATTCGATTTGTTTTATTCAATTATTTTCGCGAGGATTTTGGTCACTAATTTTTGCCCTCTACATGATAATTATCCTGCTTTGTTATAATATCATGAAAAATTGTGAATAAAACCTCCATTTTCTGATTGAACTTCCAAAATAATTTAAATCGATATGGCCATTATCCATAGAGATACCCCATCCAATGATTCGAAACAGATCTACAGGGTGATTTATACCTCGATTTATACCCTCTACGAAATCCAAGCCTGGAAATTGAAGAACATATTGATTTCCATTGAGCTAAACCATTGAAAATGTAATTCTTACTTTCATTCGTGAAATTATATTCATGCGTTTTGAACTATTCATTCTCAAATAAATGAATTTGTGGCAAAAATTTCGTGTTTTCTTATGAGGTATCGCTTTTTAAAAAATCTATGAAAGTGTGCGAACAATTTTGGATATTTTATTTCCAATGTTTGTTTGTGACCTTTGAATATTTCCTGTAACAGTTTACAAAAACCCTATACAGGATGAACTTTTTGATATAAATTGAACTAGTAAAATTTTTCAAGAACGGTCCTGGATTTTTCTGATTCTGAATAAGTCAGTCGATTAGAGTAAAAGCAGAATATTCCATGGAAAGATCAGACAAATCGAAGAAGTTGTTGGAAAGTTATATGACCAAAAGATGTTTTTGTCAAATCCCATAATTCACCCTATATATTAGTGAAGAAGAGAAGACACTTTCTGATGGTCATTAGGTATTCCCTTCAGGTGCCTTTATTCGTGGTTGGAGTATGTACAGTTCCTCATGGCTCACCCTGTATATAAGGAACCATTTCGGATTTTATCACATTACAATCCAAAATGGGCGACTTTCTGATTTTTCTGGAAATACCAGCAACTTAATTGTTTTCTTCAAATGGGACACATTGTATATTTATACATCTTCAGATTCAGGAAGGTCAAAACAAGTGCAATCTTTATGTCAAATGTCCTGTTTTCTAATAAATTGATATTAAAATTGTTTTTATTCATTTTATAAAAAAATTTTTATGAAAATAGTGAAAATATTCTAGTTTTGATTTTAGAATCGGAGAAAACAGAAACAGATACTTTCCTGGATTATAAGTCATAGGTACCAATACCTATATCAGTCAATAAGTTAGGTATATCCATAGACAAACCAAATTCTCTATGGGTATATCTTTTCAATACCTTTGCCTTTATAGCTGCTCATCAAGAATACTTATTCGAAATCGGAATCTCTCTTGAAAGAGAATTTGCATGTCCAAAAATGACACATCAATTTTCAAGATCCTATTTAAATTATGGAGGGTACCTTATTCACAGGTTAATTCATCAACATAAATGTCATCAACTCCCTGGTCCCCTGTATCTCAGTAAGGTGAACTTGGACCCATTGTAAGTAAGACATATAAATATTTTTGCACAACACAAATAACTTCAATGTGCAAGAAACAAACTGTAAATCATCCGTACAACGCATAATATCCTGTTAGGGATTAAATTGTGAGACATTCTATTCGACTTTGTGCTGTTACCATGGGGGAGTGTATAATCTCTGCCATGGGCTTCTACACCAAAATTTACTTTGTCTGTGTAGTTGCTGAAACACAATAAACTCTGCATTTGGCAACATGGCGAGGAAAAGTTGAGAAGAAGACGATGAGCTGGCGCCGCTGGCATAATTGAGACAGACATGACAGAATCATGCAACAATGTTTAGATTTGAAATTTCGATTTCGAATATAATTTCTAATTTCAATATCATTTATTTTGTTTTGTTATTTGAATCCATTTCGGTGTTGAAGTATAATGTGTGCACTATTTATGGTTCATGATGGCGATAAACGGTAAATTTCAGGGTGAGATTCATGTGAGTTTTTTATCCAAACTATTTCATTTCGATTGAAGAAACCATAAGAAATGTACTACTACTACGTACATTAGGTCACAGCTAATTATAGAGGTAGGTACTATATTTTTCAGCAACTCTATTCTCAAAACCTAATTAGTTCACCTAATTTCTGAATAAAAAAGTTTCTACTTATTCTTTGAAGCGTTTGACTTAGAAATTCCCAAACAGCCGCTGATAATATAACTTGGTTTTCCTTGAAAACATCTTGACTATGACTGTGGCGAAACCCCCTGACTTGACGGTTGAATCCTTTTTTGTACAGACTACGTGTATCTCCTAATAGCTACGAATCGAAACTGGAAGAGCCATGTAGTTGTTATTCATGATTCATGTAATTATATGAAAAATTTGAGAGTGCTATATGAGCCTTTTCGAAGAGGGAAACTCTACGTAGAAATCTATTAGGTAAACTTATTAATTACACGAAGTCGAGTTGGCTGAAGTTGTGCGAGCTCACAAGCACAGCAAAACTATTAACTACGGCTGACTGGGTACGAGTTGATGTGGAATTGATACTTGTCTACGATTCTGGGATATCGACCTTTTACCTCACGTCTTTTCACACAATTCCAATGAAACCCCACTCCCAACTGCTATTATATACCTACCTACGTACTTACTTATCGATCAAGGATCACCCTAGATACGAGGTGCATTCCGGATATACCGAGTGATGACCACGCAGAGGCGGATTTGGCAATAGACAGAGAGTGGACAGAGTAGGCATCAGCCGCCTAGGGTGGCAGATCAGATATTTTTATTAGCGCCGAAAATTTGGAAGTTCAAGCTTCAGGCACTTTGGGGTTCGTGAGGACACATTGCAGATATGCCGCCAGAAGTTATTGAATATTCGTCGTCTGGTATCAGCTTGAATAATAAATAGTTGTTTTACAATTCAAAACTACAATTGTTCTAAGTATTCAAGCATTATCTCAAAATCCAGCCTGACATTTTGTCAGAAATTAATTTATTAATTTGAAATTGTTTGGTTGCTTCATATGCAGATTTCGGGCACTCTGAAACATATGACTCTCACTTCCGATTCAATAAGAAACCATCAAAGTCACAATTTCAATTCTGTAGCATTTTTACTTTGAAAATCACGATTGTGAAACTCATCACATTCGGTATTATACATATGTGTCCCAAATCGTTGTAACAAAGTCAACATCAACTACAAGCAAGGTTTGGGAACAGCTAGGAGAGTCGAATAACTGATATCGAGTGGCAATAAACTGTGAGTGAACACTATTGCCAGCGATATAACTTAACGAACACCTCATATGTGATTATTATGATCATGGGAGTTAATCCAATTCGGGCATCTATTGTGTTTGTCCTGATATGGTTGCATAGTTAAGCCCCATATAATGATTGGAGGTGGAGCAATTTGTATTTTCACTAGTCTATAATAATAACCTTTGCCGAATTTCGACAAATTATTATATTATTGTATTATTAATGCTGCATTTTATATTTCAGCTTTTCTGGATCTAAAGAATGGAAATTGATGGACTGGTGGCAATAATAAGCTGACTACCTAGGCTAGCTAGACATTCAATTGTAGCAGTGATGAGAAAATCAATTTTGGATATTTTATATTGAAAAAAATTGAGGTACGTACGTATACTTATAATTGATGTTGTAGTTTTGATTGTACTTGAACCTGTCGGATGTCATGCTGTTTTGTTTTAATTTTCTCGAGGTTACCGAAACTATATGAACTGGACAATGATAAAATTTGAGGAATTAATAATTTCATTGCAATTTGTGGACATTAATTAATGGAGAGTTTGTATCTCAACGAAAGCTATTCCAAATTCTCGTATTGAAAGGGTATTCTCATGTCGTTGACGTATACTTTTCCTGCAACCACTCATCCAGAATTCTGAGCCAGAACTTGGTTGTAAATACACAAAAATTCTGCAAACTTCATATAATGATTCATATTCTCAAATATCTGGAAAATAGCTATAGAATTCAACCAATCCCCAAAAAAGAAAATAGAAGCCTGTGCAACCAAAGTGATGGAGAAAGCCATCAACAAAAAGCTATCTGGACCATCTTGCTAAAATTACAGCGTCGGAACCCAAAAACCTAGTTGAATTCAACGCCACCAGAACTCAAGTCTGTATTTTTCTCTCGACAAGCGGAACTCAATAAGCCTGATATAACAATGTCTGGTACCACCATCCCAACCAAGACCACTATATCGATGCTCGTTATTTCCATCAGCAATACTCTTTCATGGGAAAATCATGTCCGATCCATCGCGAAGGCTGCTCTATAAAAAACTCGGATTCTTGTTCCGTGCGAAAATCTACTTTACAAATCAACAGCTTCTCATGATCTACAAAGCACAGATACGGCCAGTTTAAGAATACTGTTCTCACATATGGGTTTCAGCACCCAAACATACGCTGATACTTTTAGATTCTATCTAGAGAAGAGCCTTTCGCCTGATGGGTGACGCCACACTCACTTATTCTTCATCATTAAAACATTAGAGAGTAGAGAAGTCGACGACGTTAGACTTTTGTATCGATAATTCCACGGGAAATTTTACTAAAAAATCTGCTATCATTCCATCACTTGCAATACCACTCAGAAGAAACTCGACAGGCGCATTCAGCACATCCTTTCGTTGTCAACCTTGAAATATGTCGAACAACATTATACCAAAACTCGTTCGTTAATAGTACGGCAAAGCTTTGGAATTCTTTGCCAATAAAAGTATTCCCAAGACTTATTACCTCTAGAAGTTGAAGAAAAAAATACAATACCTACCTCCTCTCCCTATCCTCCCTATGTACGCACGATGTTCTCCGAACATAATTGGAATTTGCTTTCGTGCGCTCCAAGAGGTAAAACGTACGATCACACGTTGGAAGTGATAAATTATGTTATTCATTTATGATTATGCCAGTCTTATATGGTACGCGGCTTCCGTGACGCAAGTTTGCCGGTTTACACCCATCCCAGAAAGTGCCCAACGGGCCTATAGAAGTTATCCTTTCAATAAAAAAACTACTTGAACAGTTTCGATGGAATTCTCATAACATCGGCCTCTTGTAATCTACATGTCTGGTTTCGCTCTAGTTCTTTTGTGTTCAGCGAAAAAGTAGCCAGAAGTGGTGGACTTGGACTACATGCAGAAAACAGAACGGAGCAGAGCAGTGCGCGGCATCTGATTCTATCTCGCTCGAGCTCGCATATACCGGGTGGCCCATTCAAGTCGATCCACCCTGAATAACGTTTGAAGTCACGATCGAATGACAAAAATGCTTAGACACGTCAACTTTAATTTCTAAGGGGACACAATTCGAGATTCACTTTTCATCTGTCCTGGCTTCCCCATCCTCTTGAGAACCACCCTTTCAAGAATTTCAAATGGGAACATGGGTCGAGTGATACCTATCATTCGAAAAGTACTTCCACCCCAATAATAGTCGTGTTTTGTTTCTGCATATTGCTTAAGTAATTTCTCGAAATTATTGAAAGGATATAATATGGTTCTCTAGGGTAGGGGGAAGCCATGACAGATGACACATTCATCTTGAAAAATATTCCCCAATAAATGAAAGTACGTGTCAAAGCATTTTTTCATTCGATAATGTCTTCAAACGTTATTTAGGTTGGATCGTCTTCAATTGGACACATCCATTATTTGAAAAACTAATCAAGCAATATGCAAAAACAAAACACGGCTATTATTCTGGGTGGAAATACCTCTCGAATGAGGTATCACTCGCCGACGTTTCCATTTGAAATTCTTGAAAGGGTGCATGGTTCTCAAGGGGAGGGGAAATCCATGAATGATGACAAATCGATCTCGAATTGTGTCCCCCTAGAAATTGAAGTTGACGTGTCTATGCATTTTTCATTCGATGGTGCCTTCAAACGTTATTCAGGGTGAATCGCCCTGAACGGGCCACCCGGTATAGGAAGTAGGGTCATTCTCTTTGTACCTAAACGCCACCTGCTACTCCAAAACACCATTGTTGCTGTTGTGCCGCTCGCCCCCTCAATCGACGACGGTGAATAGTCCGGGGCTTCGGCTCTGTGCCAGTGGTGCCCGCCATTCGTTTGCGTCGAAGAAAGGAATCGGGTTTTACCGGATTTTAGTCCTCATGCACTTTCTCGTTACATATTGTAAACGGCCCATATCGAGTATCGAATGAATCTCTTTCTAGTTCAACATACACGTTTTTTGAAAAATCTGTTTCATCTACGAAATAGCCAAAATGCTCAAAGTTGAATGAAATATGTTGAATAAATACAAAAACTGAAATAAGTAATTTCCACAAATGTTAATAAAATTAACAACAATGGTAGATGCCGAAAGAAAACTTTCGAAATCAATCGTTAATGCCGAGGAAACACTTGCTCGTTTCGTTTATATGAACCATTGCATAGGTTTCGAGGGAATGATTCCATGTTCAATTCAATGTTCTGCGTAGTATTAGCCAGGAAACTAGTTGTTTTCCTCCGGTCATCTTCCATTATTATTCATTTTATGAATATTGTATTTATTTACCATTTCATTCCACTTTGAGCATTGTGGCTATTTCGTAGTTGTTTGTTATTTCAGTAATTTTGCGTTTTGTTGCACTTTATCTTGGTCGTTGAAAAATCGCTACTCTTATAACGTTCAGTACCTATACCTACAGTGTCCGTAAATTATAAAAGAAATTTGATATTTCCTAAACTAATAGACTCAAAAAAATATGAAACTCGTCGATTTCACAACAAAATTTCTTTACAAAGGGTGATACACATTAGGGTGATGACGTCATCGGCCTTTTTTTTTAATGTAACACCCTATATTTTGTGACATTTCTAGATCAATAAAAATGATCTGATTCAACAAAGAGATAATACTTGAGGTCACAGAAAACAGGTGTCACATTAAAAAAAATCGCAGGTAACCTAATCACCTTATAAAGTGTATCACCCTGTGAAATAAAATTTAGTTGTTGAATCTAGACCATTTGAATTAGAAATCGACGTGTTTCAGATTTTTTGGAAGGATTTTTAGTTTAGGAAATATATTACAATTATTCCATACCTCACGGACACACTGTATAAGAGATGTATTTTTAGTTGAACAGTTACACACTTATTTTAACGATAATTCTATTTTGGATTCACGTAACAACGTTATACTGATGGATTACTTTAATGTTATTCTTATTGAAATCAAACCAACTATAGTATTTCAGATATTTGGCATTTATCCATTCAAAATCGTTGATGAGTATTTCAATGAAAGGTCGAGAAAACATTGAAACGAAATAAAGAGGTAGATTGAAAAAAACAATAATTGAAGAGAAAGTGCTGGAACAACTTCCCTGTAGGTATATGGGAAAACGTTATACTCGTACACCCCAGTGCCCCAGTTACTTTTTTATTCATCGATTCATGCTCAAAATGGTCTGAGGAATAAACTGTAAAGTGTAAACGAAACTATAAAGAAACTGACAAATAGTATTGGAATTTGATAAAGTATATTTTTTATTGAATCAATGTTCCAATGAATTGAATGAAAAATAAACTTGTTGAAGTTCAAGTAACTAAAACTGAACCTACCTACAGAAAGTACAGAAATACTTTTCCGGTGGACTACTTCATGTGTGTAGAACTTTATGTATTTTGATAGCACTGCTAATCCCAATTAATAATTCAGTTTTCTACCCGAAGAAAGTTGTCGAAGACTATTCATTATTTGCTGATTTCAAATGATGTATCAGATCGAGGGACAAGATACTATAAGTGTACTGGATTAGGTGAAGTGCAAGAGTGCATCCCATGCATTGGGTTTTGTTCACGAGAAATGTCTAGTTGCGTGAGAAATCAACAGATGGCGATACGTTGTTTGTTTGCTTCTGCTTGGTTTCCATTCGGGTAGCATCGATTTTATTTTCTAAATAATAACCATCACTTCAAAGGGGTAATTGGATTCTTTGAGCGGCACAGACAACAAAATTGTAAGTCAATTTCGTTGAAGTCTCGATTTCATCGACAAATTAACCTGCGGTTAGTATTTCAAGGAAAATGTATTTTAAGAAAACTTCGTGTGCTGGGATTTCTAAAATAAATTACCCAGCATATTTTTGATAAGTAGGTGGAAAACATGAATTAACTCAATATCAGATGATATATACCTGCATATAGGATTCGTTCTGGAATAACTTTGTATTTTCGGAAATCCCTAGACGGATTGAACGGTGGATAAATATCCAGTGTCTTTATGAAGCATTGGCAAATGTTAAATTCACTGAGTGTAGCGAGGGGCAGAGCAGCAAAATCAGAATGAAAGAGCGTTGAAATAAAATGTCACTGGTTGTGAATGTTTGTTCAATCAATCATTTAGCGCCGTGCATATGAGTATACCTACTCTAATTTGATTTTTGCTTTCAGAAATAGAAACAAAATATATTTCATGTATCGCTTATTAAATGCATTATGATTATCATAATACCAGCTTCCGTTATTTTGTGACATCAGTTATGATTAGGAATTGATTTTTCTAAAGCTCTTCCCAATAATGAATCGCAGAATAACATTTTGAAAAGTGAGTGAACTGATTGGTCCAGTTAAGGACATTATGTAACGTACTCAACATTCTTCAAATAATTTCAGCCCAATAATTCGACATTATCTGGAATTTTGTATGTCGCTTGTGGTTTTCCATCTCATTTAATTGAACTGTTCTTGCAAATGCAGAACATTTTTTTCTTCCAACTTTATTTCAGATTATTGTCACTTTCTCTACAGGGTTAGTGGTAATTCGATACATTCCTTTGGATATGTGATATGGAAGGTGGTAAGGAGTGAATTCAACCCCAATATGCATTAGACAAAAGTTCATAGTTTTCGAGATATTTAAATTTTCCTGTTTTTCTCCAGAAGGTAGACTTTAAGGATTTCAAAGGTAGTTTTCCGAAAATATGCTGTACAGTTTTTCAACCTTTCAACTAGAACACAACACAAAATTCCCGGAATAATTTAGATCATAGATAAATTGTGAATACAAAGTCGTATTTTTGTTTGTGAATTGTGGGTTTTTACGCTTCTTAACTAACATAAACTTTTGCATAATGCTTATCATAGTTGAATTCATACCTTACCACTTCCCTTGTCACATCTTCGAAGAAATGTATCGAATTACCAGTAACCCTCATGTATACATATCATGTGAAAGCGATACATTTGTATAAATTTGTTTCATTTTATTTCTGGTGATATTTGGTTAAAAGTTGACTGATTCTCCTGGAGCTCATTATAAATTGGATAAATCAAACTTCTCCAAGTAGGTACGTATTGTGCCTTGAACTTTTTTGTATTTAGTTATTATTATATAATATGTATGTATAGTATGATGGTAAAGCATGGAGTAAATTTGATTTTCCTGATACCGAGGGTTTGCGAAAAATATCTGTCATAAAACACATCTGTCCAACGGGTTTTACAAACCCTCAGTACAACAGAAATATCGGATTTATTTCTGCACCATGCGCATACGGTATGGTAATAGGATATCTGTTTGAAATTCATTGAATGTTTCTGCTTTGAATTCCCCAATAATTGATGAAATAACTATGGTTGTGGAATACTTTACAGGATAATTAATCGGAAATTATTTATACATACATGATAGATAAAAAAGTCTTCATTTACGAATTCTCAAAATTACCTAACATTAACAATCAAGAAAGATTGAATAACGGAATGTACTTATCCAATTCACATGTACGGAGAACATGTGGTCTAGAAGAAACTCCTCAACTAAGCAAAAACAATCATCATTCATAATTCGGATTCTTTTGTAGAATTAAGTGAAGGTTAAAACTGGATAGCTAGAGATGAATAGGAGAATTACCCAACAGTCAAACAGAGGAGACTGGATTTTTTTTGCCATTCTCTCCATTCGAGACAAAATTATAATCAACCGGACCGTCGCGGAGGAAGGATCTCGTTTAATTTAAAATGCACGGGCGATTAACTGGACTTTTTCGCGTCGTTGGTGTAATATTTTCCGATTATCGGAAAGGCACGTTCCGTATAGTATAATATTTTCGGATGGCACAATTTCATTCGAACTCCATTTACACGGATCAAGTTCATGCATTTTTTCTACTATTCAGAACTTTTCTTCTTCTGGAGCACACGAAAGGAAATTCCTATAATGACGAAGAAAAAAATAAGTGTTCTGTGCAACTTTCGTCATGCATGTCTCAATTTTGCAAAATCCTGGTGTGCATCCCAAATTACCTACTATTAATTGATTATACAGTTGGAAATCACGGAAAACCTGTATTACATTTTTCCGAAAATGTCTACCGTTGGTTTTACGAGGGGCGCATGCCAATTTTTTCGGAGTTTTTTGTTACTGAAACTTCAATTCTTTACATCTGCATGCAATTTGAAAACATGGAAGTCTCCTTTACTTTTCTTCAGTTTTTCGTAACCCTTTTGAGCCTTATTTTGGCCGCTGCGGATTGCAGGCTATCAATTATTAGCGCTTCAGTTTGTTTGAACTTCCGTATATTACAACGGCAGGCAGTATAATATCGCGGAAAAACACGAAAAATTCTCCACAAGAAGAAAAGCGCTTTTTTTATGAAGTGCACACGTGCGGCAGCCATAAACTCGTCTATTGTTCATATTTTGGGGCTGATTATAAAGCCTCAAAAATGCATGCATGTTTGGGTGCTGAACCCCATTTGTGGGAACAGTATTCTAAAACTGGCCATATATGTGCTTTGTAGATCATGAGAAGCTGTTGAGGTGTAAGTGTACGGAATAAAAACTGATTTTGAATCATCGATTATGTAAATGGAAAAATGTTGAATAGTTAAATTTAATACTCATATATACAATAATACTGAAATATTGATAGTATATTGTTTTATTAGGATCCACACTTTGTTTGACGAGCGATATTTGCGTTTGCGAAACGGAGCGACCGCGAAGCCGAACACGCATATTTTGCGAGTCAAACAGACTCACTTGATCCGAATAAACCATGCTATTTTTTCTGCAATCGAAATAATTGATACCTTATCAACAAAATGCCACTATCTTGAGTCACTTGAGCATGTCAGTGTCAAAGCAGCGATTATATTATCATCTGTCCTCAGTGTCATCCGACACGTTTTAAGTTCCTAGAAGTTAAACTTCAACATTAGTTTCTAGACGGTAAGAGAAACGTCAACTTCAAGGGCTAATTTTGGAACAAAAATGGACGACTTTCGAGCCGATTGCAGCAAATATTTTTTATTTTATAGATTTTTGTTCGGATCAAAATGAGGAAACATCAATCATCTACGCCATTGTGTATGAGGTCTCGCGACATTTTCTCTGGAATATTAAAGACTTCTAACACAAAACTGTCGTTTTTGACGGCAGTCTTGGGTTGCTGGACAAGGTTCATTCACGAGTACCGCCCGGAGAGTTTTCTCATCGAAGGGCTTTAGCACAGAGCTCGACCTTTCCCGCTACAAGCTATAGCCCAGAGATGGAGATTTCTCGCCAAAGGGCTCTACTTATAGAGAATTTGTTGCGAGATGGTGTGAATGATCCAGTAAGCTGCTGCAGAAGAACATGCATGGTGAAAGATGATGCTGCCACGTCTGGCATTGATGCTGATGCTGATGCTGGGACTTTGGGAAATGATGGAGGATGAATAAAGTGAGTGCAATTATTGTCTTCATGCATGCATACGCTTGAATACCTATTCAGTGTCATTCATAAAATCTGCATCATATGGGAAAAACTTTCGATAATGATTTATTTCGAAATTCGACTTGGGCGTTAAGCTTTGCCTAAAAAAATATGAAAAATGGACTACTCGGTCGGAGTCACGTGATTGTCGCTACATATGTAAAATATTACATTATTTCGAATTGTAGCGAATGTCACGTGACTCCTACCGATTAGGCCATTTTTCATTTGTTTTAAAAGGATTAATAGATATTGTGCCTATTTTCCGAAAATTAAGGTTTATCGAACCTATCCACAGCCTCCACAGGTAATTCTAATCCTTCAGGTTGGAAAAGTAGGATGTATATAAGTTTACGCAAGCCAAGGTTAGTTTATTTCATTGTACCAGTATTTCACCTGACGAAGCTACTGTGTTAGCGAAACATGTGTGACTAAAAAATTTGTGGAAACCTCATCGCTTGTGAAGTTTTTACATTTGCTATGGATTTCCATCAAGTAACGGCCGAGGTGAAACGAATTGCTTAAAATTTTTGTGGTGATTGTATCTTAGAACAATGAAGTATTTGCATAGTGAACATTTTTGCGGGTTGCGGGGGAGGGGGGGGGGGTTTAAAAAGGCCTCTATTTGGTAAAAGTATGTAAGAGTCGGATTCTATTCGAAATTGATATCTGGGGGTTTCCGGTGTCGGAGATAATGATTTTTTCGTCAAAATATGGGAATTCGGACAGAATTTGGAAATTCGAGATGGCGGAACCAATATGGCGGACGAGTTTTGTAATTATAATTCGATTCTATTAAAAATTGGGACCTAGGGGTTTTCGGGATCAGAAATTATGATGCCTTTATCAAAATTAGTAAATTAAAGATGGCGGATCCAATATGGCGGACGAGTTTTGTAATGAAGATCCGATTCTATTCAAGATTTTCATTTGGGGTTTTAGGAGTCGGAGATAATGATTATTTCGTCAAAACTGGGTTATTCAAGTGAACTAAAAAGAGTAGAAAATAAATGATATTTTGAAAAATTAAAGGATCACGCTTTCATAGATAGCCAAACTAAATGAAGTATAAAATAACATAATAAGTTTTTCGATGAATAGTAAACTGACGAAATATTTTGTACAAATAATGTATCTAGTAAAACAAATTTTGCGGGGTCAGCTAGTTACTAAGTATTAAAAGTTTTCCCCATATGATGGCAACCTCATGAATGGCACTGTATGTACTGTAGAGGTGATAGTCGGTGTGTAGCTACGATTCGAAAATGTCATATGTATATGCCTACATGGCGATGGATAACGGTAATATTCATTAATTATGGAAAATTTTATGTTATATTATCTAGGGAAATAAATAGCTATCAATCAAATGCAATCAACGTATTTAAACATTTGAATCAATTTGATTGAATTTCAAAACTATTGACATATCAATGTAGAAGGAAAACTTTTTGCTTCCATATTCCAATTAAAATAGCTATACCTCTACAGTACAAATAGGCGTGCTCTGCTATTCAATATAAAGTGGTCAAAAATAGAAATGGGACACCTGATGAAATTTCATTCGAATTTGAGTGTTTGTTTGTTTTGGATGTCAGAACGTTTTTAGCCTTCTTCCATTTTGTTCAGGTTGGTTTTAGTCATACATATAGAGAAATTATACAAAGTGGTATATTGGAATGTGCAAATTCGACTAAATAAATAGTAGTTTGAGAAACTAAAAAAACACGCTTTTATAGATAGCCGAACTAAAAGGAAGTATTAATTATTTTCTATTTTTTAGTTAGTCTAACTACAAAAGCTTGTTTATCATATTTTTTTGGAAGTACCGCCCCGCAGTGAAAGTGGAAACTTTATTTCATACGAGTACTTTGGTGGAAGACACTACCGTCTCTCTGGATGTAACTATTTTTCTTTTCATATCATGAGAGTATAGTCGGTGCCAGACGACACTGCCGTAAATCACTCATCCTGAAGATCCTGATCAGGGTAATGGAACAAAACTATTAAATTATGCTATTCACATCGGATCTTGATGTGTGTCCAATTTTTTTTCAATATAGGCCAATTTACTTTAGTATGAAAATCAATGTTACTTTTTTGGAGTGTGCCACATTTTGATATTTCAAAGAATGACTAAATCAATTATCTTACTTTTTTCTAACTGCAGTTTTTTTAATAATTTTCCTTGGGTTTCGGGTGCTTCTCCATACTACTCGTTTATGATGTTGAAATCATCATGTTTTGCTCGTTTCTACCTCATTTGTGTTCAGTTATTTACTACAATAATCATGTTCACCAATTCGCAAGCTCTTCATCATATGATTCGGGAGCAGGTAATTTCCAAATTTCAGTTCAGGATTTCTGATGAAAAGAACTTTATTCGAGAAAAAAATAAATGAATTTGAAGATGACCAATAAAGTATGCGAAGGTGATTCGTAAACATGTTTATTTTGTTCAATAACTCAACACAAATATATCGTGAAAACTTGCAAAACATGATAATCGTCATAATCATAAACAAGTATGAAAGAGCACCAAAATGAAATGGATGTCTCGAAAACCAAGAAAAATTATAAAAACACTGCAGTTAGAAAAAAGTGAGATAATTGATTTTATCATTCATCGAAATATCAAAATGTGGTCAGTGCCGTAATAAAAAAAAAGGTTATATTGATTTTTATCGAAGAGAACGCGAAATACTTAACTCCCTGTATGTTGATTGAATCGGTACATTCACTATAGTAAATTGCCTTACGAATTTTAGAGCAGTACCTTTCAAGAATTTCGAAATATTAAAGAAAATCTGGAAACAAAATTGTTCTTCATCGCCTTCACGGCACAATAACGGTGCCTTTTCGTTGATTCAATCGGCCTATTTTGCTCTCTAGTTCACCCATATGGTACCTTGTTCTGGGACACCTTGTTCAAAATGCGGCAGGTAGCCCTATGGCAATAGTATTAGTTAGAGAACGAGAGGGAATCGGTAAATCAATTGAAGATGTTTCTCGAGTCAAATTATCATTTTTCCTGTATTTGAGACGCTTTGACTAACTATCAAGAAATAGACGTTCTCGCTAATTTGTTGAAGGTAGAAATCGGCAAGAACCGACCCAAGCAATCGAAAGACAATGTAACAAAACTTTCATTACATGTAAAGACCATTCAAATCGGTTCTGACATTCGAATGAATTAACTGCTCAAATTCGAACGAAATTCCCAGGTATCCAATTTCATTTCCTGCTCACTTCCGATTGGTGGTCAACATTAAGCTGGGAGTTGTAGCGTCCTGCTGTTGTCGCCGTGACAATTTTGTTGGTTGGTGGGCTAGGATTACTAGCACTTACTAGACTGGACACCTATCGCCTAATCGTGTCGATAGGAAACATTCCTGTCCCGTTTGAGCATCGCTTCTAATACATACTTGATGTCCATGTTAGGTGCACTAGTGTTGGCCTCTAGGCCCTAGTTGGGTATAGGATGTTTCAAAAATAAAAAGGTGGTCGACAATAGTTGAGCAACATTTTGTTGTTTGTGACGTAATTTTCAACACCGCAGGTAATGCAATAATAAATCAAACGTAATTTATGAATCATCTTCTCGAGTAGCTCGACTTTACATGATAACGTGAGGAATCAAAGACCCAAATCCACTTCCTGCGAAAATGAAAGTTATCTGAGGAATTCAGAAAAGTATACCAAAATGAGACTCATTCGGTGTACTTTTGCCCGAACCAGCTCAATTGATTGCCTGAAAACTGTAGAAATGGAAACAGTGGAAGCTGATCTGGTGGCCAATATTCCTTGTTTTTGTCCATGTCAACTGTAGGTTCTAGAAACACTAGAATTGCCTTGAGTTCCAAAATCATTTCCTTCATACGTCACTGGCCACCTAGCTCGTAATTAAACGATTGCTAGGTGTCTATCGCTATTACCGAGTACCTCCACCATAATTTGAAATAAAAATTACAATAATTACAATACGATTATGTCGATCTCACACAAAGCTATATGTATCTCGAGAGAAAAAACTAACTAGCCCACGAGGACAAATTTCTTCTGAAGGGACCGACTAACGAAACGAATCATTTGAACTATACCTACTATACCTATTAATCAATTGGGAGTGTCAATAAGTTTCGATGACTTTGTGTCTTTTTTGTATACCGAAAATTTTATTGGTTCTCAGCTCGATTCTCATATACTTTTTTCCATATTTTCCAAAATTTTGATTAAAATGTCAATTGTAGTAGTACCTATACTTATCTTATGGCTACCCCAAGATGAACTTATTCATACTTTCCTATTCAGACCACCTTGAGTAGTTTCGGTGTTTCGCCGTCTTGTTCCATTCCTCGATGCGAAACGGATGTAATTTCCTAACCATACTAACTTAAACCTCAAACTCGGATTTGGAGCCTGACACTAGAATATTGAATTTACTCACCGCCTTCATCTGTCATGATTAGCACTGTAGTGTTGGGCCCAAGTCCTTCGGGATTGAATACCTGAACAGTGACGTAGTACTGGGTCCACGGTTCTAATTGAGTCAGCAGGTGATTCTGCAAGAAAATAAGGCATCACATGTCATTTTAGCCAAACTTGATTACCACGGGAACCCGTCTATGCCACATTAACAGGGTGTTCATTATATCTGATGGACCGAATGGAATTTTAGGTTACTGCCTAGTACATTATTACATGCCGAGGAATGAGATTTACCGAGGCTCTGAGCACGTGTGTCTTGCCAATGGTCAAAGATTCCGGTTCGTGTAAAGATATCTTGATCTGTTTTCGGTTCGTGAACGATGTGTCACTAAGCAGATCGCAGCTCTCATTTTTATAGACAATCAAGTAAAAAATGATTTATCATTCATTATCCAATGTCCTCTCTGGTCCATGTGTATTTGTGCAGTATTTTTTTTTGTAAATGATTGTGGAATGTGTCAGAATCTTAATTTCAAATTTATATCCATTATTTGACCGTGGAGAACGGAATTTTTCTTGTTTTATTTTCTTATCTTCGAGATCAGGTCACCCTAGCTATTTCCAAATACTGTATGCTCCGTTTCGTGAAAAAGTGTAGTTCATGCACTGGCGGATTAGGGCTTGGAAACCAAATGCATGCATTTGTGGAAAGTTTTCTACGTAAAAAATGAGCTCTCCTATAATTTTCTTGATACTTATTGGTGATGCGTATTCCTTCATTTCATTACGTATTTTATTGTAGGTTTTCTAAATATTGTGTCATATTGTTCGACGATCAATATTATTAGTGGTTGATTTCGTTGTTTGACTATTCGTTTCTCGAAAATAAGGCTTCGATTATTTTGTATCTTCTAGGTCGGGTCGATGTATGATTGAATATATTCGTGAATAAATTGATAATGATAAATTGTCACGGGCAAGTAGTTACGTATTTTTCAATTTAGAACTCGTATTCTGGCGTAGACATGTGGTGGGGATTTTCATCGATTTCTTTCTTTCCATAAATGAGCTAGAATTTTCTGAGGGCATGTTGTGTGACTTGGCAAACATCATTATATATTTCCCTGTAATTGGTCCCCGGATAACGACCGCAACCTCTAGCCACGTATGCCACCCCTTAACTGTATTTGACATTATATCTTAACTGGTCCTTAAGGAGTTATCGATTACACGGGAAAGTAAATCCTATCTTCCAAAATAGTAGTTAGATGATTACACATGAAGTGACCAGATTAAATGAACTTCCTACCGTAGATACAGGTACAGGGTACCCTAAAAAGTCAACTGCATCCCTTGAAGAGGGCTGATGAGCCAGCTCATGACTAACCAGACTTTGTGTTTCGTATGTTTTCTTATGAAATTACCGGGATCACTTTGAGATATGAATGATTTTCATGATTTATAAAAGTATAAAGTATCTATTATTCATGTTAGCGGCATGTATATATGTTAACTCGATTCAGAGAGGTCACGTGCACAAAACTCGGATCACCTACTCGTGACGCAGGGTATAACATGAAGTTATAAGGTAGGATACAGAAATCGCGACACACACTGAATGGCGCTGCCATCTATAGTCACACGTACAGACCCCTACGTCTATACGCTACAGAGTGGTACTACAAGTAAAACACTCTGCTGACAGATGGCACTACCTGATATACTTGAGTTGAATTTTTCTACCACCTATTCAACTGCTAGATCTACTCGTGTTCAACGTTCATGAACGTATTAGGTTAAAAACACAGGATTTAATCTTTTTTCTGTGGCTTCGTGAATTCGATAGACGAAAGAAAATGTTCAAATTGTAGGTACCAAAGTACTTAGTCGATATGGTTACATTACGCACATTATTTTCTTGGCTCTTTAAACCACGAACTTCACATCACCCAAATTCTCCTCTATAGGCATTACTAATTCAAATTATGGAGATTAAAAAGAAAATTTATATCACCGATCGAAATTTTTTCCAACATGTATACTATTTTATCTACTTACTGAATCGGAAGTATGGGCGTTTGCTTCCTCATTTAAGGAAACAAAGTTGTCAAATTACTCTCACGGGAGGAAAAAAATATTAACTCCCGTGGAGGTGAAATGAATTGGCTACAGCAATCAGCATGCATCATTTGGTGTCGATATACCAATGAAATCTGTGCAATCCAAGTAATCAGTGTCAGTGTCGCATGCGGTGTCTTTTGTGACTGGCGACCATGCTTGAGTATCCCGAAAAATCAACCCGAGTCAGTGATCGAGTTAGCGACACTCAAGTTTTCGAACAGAGGTTTAGGCAACCGAACGTTCAGGTTAGGGATTCGATCAACTATTAACCCGAGTAAGTTTCCGAAAAAGCCTATATCATAATGTCGTTCTTGAAAAACACAAGCTAGGACTTGATAGTAGGTACGCTTAGCCATCGTGGCGTATCCGTTTTCCGCTACGAAGAGAACAGTCGCTAGGAAAAGAAGGGTCTTCAGATATCAGTTCTGATTTATCAAGCAATATAGGCCTTACATCTATCACATGAGGCATGACCGTAACATAATCTTCGGAATTGTTTACGCGAGGTCGCGAGGTAACATGTTTCGACAATGTAAATAATCTTACCGTTACTGTGGGATCCCTGAGATAGATCTCTTTGTTGTCCTCCGGCCTGGTCCTCGGTTTGTAAGAAATTCGGTATCCGAGAAATTCACCGAATATCGTGTCTGGGGGAGGGGCCAACCAGCTGAAGTACACCGAGCTAGCGGATTCGTTTTTTGCGTTTGTGATAGTCACATGTCCTGCTGGTACTGAAAATTTTTAAGAAACACGATCAGCACTTCATCAATATGCCCTAATACATGGTGTCCAAGAATAACGTTCTTAAACCCCGCTAGGTAATTCTACAGATAAAAATAAGTAAAAAATGTCCCTTTCAACATCCTAAGGGCGCTAGAGCCCATTGATTTGAATGCAATTACCTTCGTTACCATTGATCCTTGGAGGTGCGAAACTCGTTACCGATCATATAAAAATGCCCCACTTTGTTTCACGATTCATCCCATTTTTAGTACCAGAATATGATTTTTCAAACACTTTCACATAAAAAAGGTACTCCTGTTGAAATGTAGTGAAACGTACCGTTTTCGAGAAAAGTGTTAGTTTTCATTTTGATGCCCGAAAAAATTCACAATAATTTTGACCGTTCGTTCTTATTATAGAAAAAGTGGAGCTTGATAATTCAAATTTTGCATTTCCAGGTGGTTTCGTTTTATGAAAGTTGAACGTGATGTTGATTTGTTGAGAAAATATCCGTAATGGGAATTTGCGAAATTTCACAAAATGTTAGGTGAGATTCTTCTCATATCAAAATGAAAAAGACACTTCTCTCGAAAACGGTTTGTTTTACAGCATTCTAACAGGAGTGCCTATCTTATTTATAGAAGTGTTTGAAAAATCATATTCTGGTACTAAAAATGAGATAAATTATGAAAAAAAAAACTTAGGGCATTTTTATAGCAGCGGTTACACGAGTTTCGCACCTCCCTGTATATTAAATCATGTTTTCTGTTCCACGAAACTATTTGTGAGTTTGAATTATTCTCAGGTACAAAATTCCGTGATTCTGTTGGATCAATGGTGACAAACAAAATTGAAGGAAACTGCATTCAAGGACCTATCTTCAAAGGGCTGTACCGTCCTTAGGAATCACATGTTGGTAGGAACATTTTTGCAATTTTTACCTGCAAAATTACCTTCTGGAGTATATGAACGTTATTCTGGGTCACCCTGTATAGGTTGTCTCTCTATTTATGAATTTGATGGAGCCTTTCCACTATTTACAGAAGCCTAATAATGAAAATCAGCGTATATTATGAACGATCGATAATATAGATGGATAGTTGCTACGGCGTTTTTCTGAAACAACATCGTCTGTTGTACATACATAGAATACCTTCTTCTTAGAAAAGAAAATATTTACGAAACATTGACAAATTTTTATCAATGGGTACCTATTCTATATACCAGTACTTTGTTACTATATCGTTATCCTATACTGTATAGTACAAACCTATCACGATGTTTTTTTGGTTTCCTATCTCAATGCAATTATTCGTCTTTCATGCTGGAAGTAGCAGTACGAATTATATCAGTACGCAGCCATTTCGTTCTTATCAGCAATCATTTTTTGCTAATGAATTCTAAATGGGTTTCGCACCGTTATTTTTGTAATCACGAAAAGAAAATGGGACAGTTCGTGTTGGATGTAAATGCAGAAGTGCCTCCAGCCGGGAACTTTTTTGAATGAGACAAGAGTATCACGTAAGTCTCGATAATTGATCAAGTTTTATATTTCTCAGCTGTACTCGACGATCTAATTGAATCGAGTTCTCGTCGTGCAATTTACAGGAATCTCGATGATAAAGTGTAGGATACTTAAGAGGCGAACTATATATAAGCTTTTGTCATGCTTTAAAAAAATATTGGAGATGCATAAAACACCAGTATTTTATCAGTTTGAGGAATTTTTTACATCTCTTCAAATGAAGGACTTCCTCTTGCGAGGGTCATGACGTACAAACAATCTCTCAATTAAAATATACATCTTTTGTATCTAGAAAACACATCGAATTAATTGAGCGGAATAATGCACAAAATGATTCGTATAGCGCTAGTGATACTCCTTTGTTGTATCCGCCTAAACCGACCAATTCATTTGATTCATCGACTCCCGAATTTTGGAGACAATAAATTACGAGCGCGTAATAAATAAAGAGTTCACACATGTGGAGTTTCCCAAACAAGGCGAGTTCCCAACTCAGTACGCAACTGAGTGAAAATTTACTATATCGCCCTACGAATCCACCCCCTAACGTTAATCTAGGAACAGACATTGCCACTAAAGCAGGGTTGTCTCCATCCCAGATGCAAACTATTTCTGAGGGAGATATATGTATGTAGGTATAGGATCTTTGAAGGGCCATTCTTCATCAGAATGCGCATATACGGAACGACGGGACACTGAAAGAACGTGACAATGCTTTATTTTTTATTACAGACTGATATTCCTTCTTATCCTGGCATACCTACTCCCAATGCAACCGATTTCATATATAGCTACATATAGGAAACATTAGTGAAATGTCGTCGTGATTTGGCATGATACTCGTCTGTTGAAAATAGTTGATCGAATCGAATCTAATCGATTATTTGTGATTCTTTTTGAATTATCACTTTGATGGCTGGCTGTCTCCTTATATTTTGACCTCTACCAACAACTTTAACCATACGAGGTGGAAAAAACTGCAGATATTATCTGTACTATCTTATGGCATTCCTTGAACAAACAAATGCGAATCGCAAAATGAATAAAAAAGAGTCCATATCAAAGATCTTTTTCTTCTGTTCACAAATATATATATTTTGCTGATGTTCCCTTGAGCCGTTTTTTATTTATTTAGCTTTTACTATATTGAATCAAAATTGACAATAGGTGTAACATTCTGATGGCCGTGAATAGGGCTGCTCGAAATTTTGGATCGATATATCGATTTTTTTCCCACGCCTAACTCAAAATAATCTTTTTTATTCAAACCAAAGGTCATAAAATCTTCAACCAAACTAATTTAATCAGCATAAAAACTACCTACCTACCTACGCAATATATTTTCATGTCTGAACGAACGTTTGAAAAAAGGAAAGTTTGAAAAATATTAGACTAGTGTCTGGATATTGAGAAAGCGTCTAGGGGTCACATAAATGAAATAAATTCATTGTTTCCAATATATTGAGAAGAAATCGATAGTTATCGATATATCGATATTTTTATATATTTTTATTAAAACTGCGAATCCTGCATTTAGTGCAGTTTGCATATCGGATTGGAAAATGAGAAATACTGGAATGCGATATATATCTTGGAATAAAGCTGGTTGTTGAGAAATGAAACATGCGCGGAATTGAGTTGAAACATATTATTTGTTAAAGATAGAAGGACGCGATGATTAACGTTTTCCGAAGGGTGTCTCAACAGTTCGATAAATAAGGAATGCACCCTTACACCCGAGTAAACAATGGCTTCAGCTTCTTTTCTCGAAGAGCTACGCTTTTATTTTTCGTCGAGGTATAACCCCAATTTAACAAGATTAATACCCGCTCTTGTCTTGTGCGGGATGGCAATTGATTTATCGCCATGCTCTATAGTTGCTCGTGCTTGTTCACGTGGTTTCTCCATTTTCCGATTTCAAAATTGCGTGGGCCTATAGGTAGACGAATTTCTATATAAAATATGTATTTCATATTTATTGAGATCTGAAAACGAGCTGTACGACTGTACGTGTCTCTGTACCTTACTTATTTCCCATCGAAATCGTCAGCTAAGCTCCTGAACCAAAGTACACCTATAAGTTGAAGTCTGGGAATAGCGAAATCTAAGCGCTTGTTGCTAAGCAACTATAATAGGCCTAATTAAGACCTTTCCAGTAACCAGATGAAACTACGTAATATATGTAATATTAGTCAATTTGCGGTAATAATTCCCGTATGTGAAGGGAAATAGAGCAAATATTGTGAGGATTATGTAGATTCATGACGGTTATTACGTCGTCGGCGTGTTGCATTATTTATTCTTTGAAAAATTGTTTACATTTCGGCCATAATATAAATATATAAGTATTTAAAAAATCGTTGATTTGGAAAAATATGCTTGTAACAAACAGTAATATAGAAAGGCACATCAGAAACTATTCCGGACAAAGGACATTTGAATATCACCATAACTCAGTATCCAAAATATTCAAATATTTAACTTTTTTTATTCATACTGACAAGTAAATGCATTTTTTCTTATTCTAGTTCATTTTTATCATGATGGTATCTTCGTAAACTATGCTTGATGGATTATAAAAATATACATATACAGAATGACAGAAACCGCGACTCTATATTATTTAGCGAGTATGCAACATTTCATTCAATTTGTACCGATAATTATTGATTCATTTTGCAGGCATTTCTTGACAAAAAAAGATGCAGGAACCGTTTGCAAAATGCGAATTCGAATTTCAGAATAAAAAAATAGTCGGTAGTAAATACCAAACGTTCAGTAAAATAGGCGCCGGTCACTACATTCTTCTAATAATACCACTACAAAATTGTATAATACTATGCCATATCGAATATTACCCCTACAAAATAGTATGATACTCATAGTATACTAAACTACCGACTATTTCTCTGAGTGAATATTTTTTCATTGGTATTGGAATTCGTCTACCTGCTGAATAACTCAGAAGAGATAGCTAATTCATATACAATGTGCATATTGCCATTCTTTTTCTCTTATTTTGATATTTTTTTGTGAGAAAATCGAGTTGAAGAATCGATTGGTTTTGTTTTTTGAGGTTTTTTCAGTCATATGTTCCCTATTGCTCTCCTCCCGGAGTATTTAGGTCAATGTGCATATAGTAATTCTTTTTCTCTTATGTCAACCTATTTTTTGTGAGAAAATCATGGGGCAGATTTCATTGTACATATAGCCATTATTTTTATCTATACATACATAAAGTTCACGAAGGATTATAGACTTCTACCCAAAATATGTGTACATAAAATGATTGGAGCTAGCCAATTCCCTATTTGCGAATAATTTCATTTCGAAATGTGAAGAACAGACTGACCGCACTTTCATGGCCACCAAAGTTTTTGGCCAGCGCACAAAATGTCGGAGTTTCAGGCATTTTTAGATAGACATTATCGGACCTCTTTCAGAAGACTTACTATAAAGAGTCGAGATAAATAATTATCTGTTACGGGTTATTCTTGTTTAAGAATGCTGAAAATGATATCACTATATTTCATTGTACCAGTTCCAGTTGCACTGAATTTCATTTCATAAGGATAATAAACCATTGCAATGATGGTTCCATATACTTTTCACATCTCCGTATAATTGCATTCTTATGTAGACTACGGCAGTAATTCTTGAATTGCTGACCCAATGATAATTCAAAACGATTCTCAAAGAGAATTACTGTGGAAAAGTACATGAAAGTTTTCTTTAACTCGTTATTTCATTTACCATAGCTGTTGTGCAGCGTGATCCTTTATTCTGATTTAGAACAATTCCTACAAAACTATCGACGCAACATCTATTATCATGGTTATTGTTACATTCAGTAAAATGTTAGAATAGCTTCAGGGAGTCGGTAATTATTTACGTTTCATGATACACTACAGAATCGAGGGGCGAAACCTCCATCAGACTGTGAAAGAAAGTTAAGAGTATCTGTAAAAATTAAAATTAATTTGTTGCTCTTTCACTGATCTTGGAGCCCTGGGGTATTTATCGAATTTCACTACATCATTGTTTCAGTGAATCAGTTCAAGTTTAGACATTCCATAAGTTGCTGTTGAAACTGGTTAATGGTTTACATCAAATTTTGAAGTACCTACGATAAAAACATATTATTGATGGAAATGAACTCTTCACAACTTTTCTTGATTTCGAAGAACCAACGTGCAATATCAACCTTGACGTATATACTTTTGTTATCGAGGATGATAATTTGATGTTATCAGAGAACGATGGTATCCATTGGGATACACCTATTTGTTTATGTGGAGGTGAAAAGTGTATTTCCACTTCCATACGCGAAACCAACGTCGAAACCCCAGTTAATTGCGCCCGGGTGATTGTAGAAACAATACAATCCGAATCAGTAGTTCTATTCACGATTTCTGTACGCACGAGAGTAAAGTTTACTAGCAACTCAAATTCAGTATCATTCCAATCCCGAATGGTTTTCAAAACGGCGGATCAATTTATATATTTTATGTCTAGAATAATATGAGAGGTTTTCTTTTATCGTTTTCCTGGAGTGAATTTAGGTTCACACTATTTTCAATAATATTGTTTTGATGTTATCTGAAATCCTAAACATTGTAGGTACTCTTGATTATCTACTGATTGACTTACTGACTTGACTGACAAAAATCTAACATTGAATAAGCAAATGGGTGACGAGGTACTGTATCTCAAGAACGAATTGCTTATAAAACACGATCCCTAGCGGGGGCGGTAAGAACGAGAACGGCATGGATTGTTTTTAATTTTATTCAACAAACTTCCCTCTCTTGAATCAGACCTTAGTAAAATTATTAGTTCCTGAGACACCACCCTTATTGAATCGCCCGCTACAAAAATCCAGATTGATTCTTCCCCGTGAAAATTGATGAAAATCTTATCAAAATGCACATTTTTTATAAAATTCTCATTATTCATATAATTAATACGCAAAACCTGATTAGTGATCCAAACGGATTTCTTTCTCTAGAAAACGATTACCAATAACAAAAATGGAGGTTGGTAGATCATTCAAGTCACCCTTACCTCAGATGTTTCGTCCTTGATTTATGCTCTTCTGAATTAATTGAATTTGGCCCTGGAATCCGCGGGAGAGTTTTTTGTTTTAATGGCCATTTTAAAAACGAGCGGTGTTGCGTTATGCCCGATATAATAAATCTTTCATTCTTTGACTTTATTTTATCAGTGGAAACGACACCGTATCGGACTCTTTTGGGACTCGGATGTTTCCTTTTGTTTTATGGTTTTCCTGCTGGAAAACCCACCGGTCCTTATGCCTAATTATGTTTTCTCTATCTGAAACGTCGGGGTTGTTTTTGTCTCGAAGGAAAACGAACATTTATGATATATCTGTATTTGATGGTTTCTGAAGATATCCCGATCTAGCTGACACAGTTTTTTCTCATTGTATTGAAAATATTCACTCTGAAAGATGTATCAATCCAATCGTCAAATCACTGGTCTATAGTCATAGCTGTCTAAAGAAGAAAGCCGTGCTGAGGCAGTTAGGCAACACGGTCCGGAAAGTCCGTCGGCGGCCTTTTGCACATATACCATCACATTCACGATAATACGGTCTGTGAATGCAACGGAGTGAATTTATTTACTTTTCAATAGTAAATTGATGTGTTTATCAATATTAAATATGGTTGAAAGCCAATTAGATATGTTAGGAAAATTCTAGTAATCGAGTTATAGGTGATAGGGTGTTTGTTTGTGTGTGAAAGTTCATCAAAAATAGTTCGAATTGAGGTTATATTTTATGTTGCCTTATTTGTGGAAGAAAAGTAAGTAATTTTGACGTTTCTTATAACAAGATGCCGAACAATTATCGTTGTGTGACAGTGTGAGTGAAATTACGCTTTGGAAAAGAATTATGTTTCGATTTTTTTTCCTAAAGATGAAGAACTGCGAAAAATGTGGATATCTGCAATACCTCGTAAAAATTGGATCCCATCTCAACACCCTGCAGTGTGTGCAATTCATTCCGTTGAAACATAATATACCTATTATTAGATACGATAAATTTTCTCTTTTCGAAGAAAATTGTTAAGATACCCTCTCAGTTAGTTGAAACAGTATTAGTTCCTTCAATTTTTCCAAACTTTACCATGTTATTTTTCTAAACCTCTACATCATTAAGAACGAATGAAAGACGTCAGAAATATCTAGCTGTTCAAAATAAGAAAATAGCTGACTTTGAAAAATTCGATATCATTCTCAGTCAGCTAGTTTGGAGAATATAAATGAAAATTGAAAGTCCATTAAAGTTTATTTTCATCAATAAGCAGTCAGATGCATTGAAAATAACCTCCCAAGTTGTATGAATGAGGCGCAGGTCCAAGTTGTTTACTAGGTGATAATAAGTTGGGATTCAATAATTTGAATTGGATTCTTCCTCACCTAGGTAAGATCTTGTCTCGCAATTCGTGAACCTGAATGGTCGATGTAAAATGGGACTTGCTAGTTGCTGAAAAATGCCTAATCTGATCTATGGCCTAATCCATTATACCTTGCTATTTTTTTTCATTAAAGTTCAATTAGTTCAAAGCCAGGTAGTGACGTTACGTTAAGCACGGATCACGGCGATGCGGTGTTGCATTTCTCTCACTATTACTTGTTATAGAGCCAGCCGGCTATGGTCTAGTAGGTGTGCAAGGTATTCTTCTTGTTTCGAATGCCAGGTTCTGGTCCTATAAACGTCGCTCCAGCTTCCTCCCTAGCCAGTACATCTGCTTCATCATCCCCTCAATACCCTTATGTTCTGAAACCATCCGAAATGTCATCTTGTTGTGACTCGCCAGCAAGTTTTGTAGGCTCCTATACCAGTCTTGATCTGAACTCAGAGCTTGATAAATATTGATTGATTGCACTGTATACCTTCGCACCTCATACTTGTACTTCTGTCTGAAATGGTGAGGCATACCTCACAAGGTTTGTCTTCATATACCTATTCAGCACCATGTGGTTGATGGAACGATTGGAATAAAAGCAGATTCCCCCTGTATCGGTTCAATCAATGTGATGAAAGGTGTCCCCGAATGATCGGAATCGTCGACGAAGTACGTACTCGAGGAGAAGAGATGAAGTTTTGATGGTGCGGACTTCTTATCGTTTTATCGGGACGGCTTAGAAACAGTGGCATTTAGCAGAATTAGTCGAGCGGCTGTGCGGGAAGGATCACTTCAACAGTGTTTTGCGACAAGATGGCTTTAATTCGATCCGATAACTTAGATAGGGTTTCTTAGTGAGATCGGAGCTCGTAGATCGTAGCATTCGTAGCGTTCGTAGCGTTCGTAGCTTCGAAACTGGGGCCGAATGAAATAAAGTTCTCGGTATTTCTGACATTTACCGCTGACGGTGTTATGGCTCGCATTAGGGCCGTAAGGTCCCTTTCAGCTGGGGCCGTTCGGCAAAAAAACAACGGAAAATTTGTCAGGAACAGAATGGCCGGCCTCGGGCGACATGGTGAGATGATGCAATTAGTATTGAATTCTCTATTATATACTGACCTGACCGCAAAAGTTGAGTCGACTCGTATCTTTCATTCTTTTAGACATATAGCCTATCCGAAAACGCCATTCTGAATTCATATGTACCCACATTGAAATTTATATAAAATTTGCAGATTTTTCGAATTGAAAATCTTTGGTGGAATTTTTGTCATGTAGTGATAATCCTGAATCACTATACGGTATTGTATAATATTGTATAGATGATTTATATGAAAGGAATAAAGGGCGGCGGGAATTTCAATCTGGAGTTAGGGTCAGAGTATGTCGAATTAATCTCTATCTGAAATATAGCTCATAAATGTCGTTGTAGATTTCGGACGAATATGTATACGGCCTTTTTATGGGCGAATATACCATGACTTTTTTCTCGATATAGGCGATTTCTAGAATTACCTATATTTGATATTCTTCGCGGTTATTAGTTATCTGTTATGATTCCATTTGTGATGTAGTGAATATGTTTAGCTAGCACAATGACTATTCCACAACTATGCATTGCATTAACGCAATCCTACCTCCCTTGTAGTATAATGCATATGGTTGAAAATCCCAAGGGTATGAAGTAAGCGAATTCTCAAAAATATCATCTTTATCTTAATAATTTTTGAGGAAGATGAATTTCGAATCTATCCGAATAAAATTATTTTTTCAATATCCCCACGGAAAAAATGTTTTTGGATGGATTACTACAAACTTGAATATTACTTTTAGGCGAGGTAAAGATTTCTCGAGAATTAACAAATATCCCCATATATATCTCTTGAATTCTCTGAATATGTATGCCCTGTGTGAATATAGGAGATTAGTAGCTCACCTGAACCTTAAGTCAAAATCAGAATCTCTAACTTATTTGGCATTTCTAGTTTGTCATATAGATCGTGATAACCATTGGGTATTCTTCTTCTAGTCCCATTCCGAACATTTTATGTCAATTTGTCATGAAATATTTCAATTTCTATATGACTGGCCAGGACAGGGTGTAAATATTTTATTTCAATAGAGCGACTGTGCGAGATATATACTCCACATTTCACTTTGTTAGAAGTTTAGTACTTTCGGTCGGCATAAGTCCCCGGGCACTATATTACAATACAGAAGTGAAATAGTAAGCTGACAGTAGCTGAAAAGGCGGAAAACTTCGAGTTGCTGAACGGATTCGATTTCACTCGCACAACAGCTATTATCACCTGTTTCACGAACGAGATATGCCTTCATATAGGTATCATATTATATAACCGTTCTACATAACATTTTATTTCATGACGATGTTTCATGCAGTGGTCGCTCTATACCCTCTTTTGTTGTCTCTCGATTAGATTCGGACAGAACAGTATTTGTTGTATAATATAAAATACTATACTTTTCGATATAAAAACTATCGCGATGGTGTTGAGGAGTTACATCAACTGAACAAAATTTTTTGAATTATTTTCGATAGCTTAATGGATTCACTTTAGATCGTCAATTCTTTTCTGGAAAATCTGCAATGATGTATCGTTGAAGAACATCGTGCGTACCTAGGGAGGATAGAGAGAGATAGACAGGTGTTGGATTTTTTTTCAACTTTTGGAGGTTATAAGTTCTTGGAAATACTTCCATTGGCACACAGAATTCCAAAGCTTTGCCTCTCTTTTGACGAACGAGTTTTGGCAAAGTGTATATTTTTATCATTAGAATTACATTTCACCTACCACTTTCGTTGTTTGACAATTCTTGAATACTCATTTTTGTGAGTATATTGAATGTGTTGAGTTTTTATATTTAGTCAGATCGACAATTATCACAATAAATAAAATGATGATACATACAATGATGATAATTTTGATAATAGCATCAGATTATTATTCCAACAGTTTACTGAAACATCAGGTCCTCACTGTATATCTACGTGATTAGATTCATATTGTACAGTTTTTATTAAATATCGACGGTGGAATAGCTTACTGGTTGAGGCGCTCGACTAGTAATCAGAACATCGAAAGGCTAGTTCGAATCCCGGCAGAGCAGATAATCTATATAAATTCTAATTTTCGCTATGTCCATCCAATTAACAGTGCTACTCCTAGGGTGGCGTATGGAGTCAGTAACAAAGCCTCACAGATCATACATGGGCTGAAGGACCTCTCGTAAGGTCGATGGCCAGTTGGTATGTACATACATAACAACGAAGTACTTATGCTACTTCCCCTACTATTGAATACCGATCTAATTTCGTGTTTCCAGTATGTCCAATTCATCCTATTTCATTTTGAGACTTACTTATTCATTCCAGTTGCACGATGATACAATCTATTGTTCACATTAATTCAGTATTGCGTGACTTGTTGATATCATATATATAAACATAAAATAGTGGTTGTACTCGAATACCATGAACTCAAATACCTAGAGCACATTATCGCAATACTGATGGTTGGATTTTCACTATTCACACATTGGTAGGGACGCCCTTCTTTGTATTTTCAAAGAATGTGTCCGATCTTCCATAGCTTTCATATAGTGAAAATAAATTATTTGTATACTTTTATTTCCACATTAGTTAACGACTATGAAATGGATTAGATCTCAGTTTGACCGGCATTATTGTATGTATGTATATAATAAGGATTTCCTGTCGTCCGTTCCAGAAGAAAAAAACTTTTGGTCATATTTCGATGCGGTTAATATTGATACGAATCGAATAGGAAATAAGTTAGTCTGGCGCGAGATAGGTACCTTGAAATATGGCGAAGGTTCTCAAGTTAAATTTTTGGCGTGGATTTATTCACCAAATTCACGCACTCAAAATGGGACTGCAGATAAATTCAAGGGGCGTTCGTGTTTTTCTGAGTGGAATAAAAATACTGATAACATAACAGAAATGAACTTTTCAACAAAAATAAAACAGCACACTTCAGAAAGAACTATAAAGCAGAGGAAAATAATTAATTATTTTCATTGGCACCCAATGAAAATTATTCGAAATTTCTTATGGAATATGCGAACTATTCGTACACATGAAGGATTCAAGATTGTTGACGACACAAAATTGAATATAATCAAGTAAGTATATGTGAAACAAAAATATTTTCGCTATTCTCTGGTAGGTGCAGACTTCTATATAATATTTTTGAATGCATATACGGTAATTGATCCCATATACAGTTGAATTAATTCGGTTTTGTTACATTTCCAGAGTTCTTTGAAAACGGTACTCTTTTGTTGAAAAGTTCAGTTAGATTTTGTGGCATCTGTGATCTCATCTTTTCACTTTTCGCTGTATTGGCTTGTGATATATAAATGAGCTTTAAATAAGAAAAGACATTCAGTTCAGGACACCGTAAGTCGGAGAAGTATATATTTCATTTGAAATTATTGTTCGAACTCTAAAGAAGAAAAAAACTAAAAAAAAATTCTACGATTACATTTATGTGTTTGTTGGAATAAAATTTGCCGCCGAATCATAAACGGTATATTTAAAGTTTTATAGGAGTTTGTCAAATTGC
Source organism: Phaedon cochleariae (assembly GCA_918026855.4). Classification (NCBI taxonomy): domain Eukaryota; kingdom Metazoa; phylum Arthropoda; class Insecta; order Coleoptera; family Chrysomelidae; genus Phaedon; species Phaedon cochleariae. The sequence continues at coordinate 33,096,330 of OU896720.1, read as the reverse complement.
ATGAAACTTTGGTAGAATATCCTTTTCCATTCTCGGCTGTCACTTTCCCAAGGGTCACTTCATCATTGGGGTCTCAGAGCTTTTTCTAGATATTCGTATAGCGATTAACTTCTCAATGTTATATCCCGTCAATTTATTTCTCCGACCTTTAGAACGTCACGTTGAAGAGGATTTATTGGTAATGAATAGATGATGAAGGCTGATACCTCATAACATTTCCATCAGCTTGGAGCTGAGGTAATTGCAATGTCTCATTACTAATTATATACCACCTGATTTTTCGTCTCCAGTGGCCAATCAGGTAAAAGTTTATCAGTTCACTCACTGTATATTACGCGTATGTTATATATCCATACCTCTGTAACATTCATCTCGCTATGCCGAATATATATGGCCGAATAAACCTAACTCAATTTCAAACTTCAAATTTGATTCACTAGATCGATTGGGCTGCTCCAGACCTCGAATAGAACGACATTATCTGATATAATATTTGATCTGACCTGTTCTGGTAACTATTTGATTTTTTATCTTTGGAGCATATACATCTTGACTGAATATTCGTTGATGATATCAACTGCTGGTTCATATATAGACGTTGTAGCTAATATTTTGATAATGCAGCGATTCGCACAAATAAATACTCAGTATTTCGCACACGTTTTTCGTTACCGATTCAGAAAACAAATGAAATTGTTATTATAATGAACAAAACACCGAACACCGATGAATGGTGCATTTTCATAAATCCAGAATGAACCCTGTTTCGGAGTGAGATTAATATGTGTTTCATAATCGATTCCAATATATTTATTTGAAATTTTTACTTCGTTATTCCTATATAGAACGTCAATCGAATCGTATGTGCGTAGAATCCATCGATTAAAAATAATATAAATGATTATACTGATACAATATCTGCTGTAAAATAGATTATCGAAAATCATTTGAAAATGAATATCACAATCATTTTCAGCGGTTTGTCGAAAATGAATCGTTTAGATTGTTTAGAGAAACAAATTGTCTGAGGTCTAGTAATCATAAGGCATTGAAAAAAGGAAACAGAGGACTTACCTTCACGCAGAGTGACCATATAATAGGACGGTTTACTTGGTTGACTGAGTCCCATTGCATTCATGGCCATCACTCGAAAACTGTAGACGGTGTAGGGCTGCAGTGCCCCCACCTGATATGTCGTCTCGTTATTTGGTGTGCGAATGTCTGTCTCGTCCCATTCGCCATCTTCGCCCACCCTGTAAATACATCACCATTGAATACTCATACAGGATGATTCATGATTCGATGTTAACAGGGAACGTGAGTTTGTGGGCCCCTGGGCTGATACTACTTGGGGGGACCTAATAACCCTCATCAACTGATGACCATTTTGTCAAAAAACTGTTTACGAAAGAAAAGAGAGCAATGACATATTTTTTCGTCGTCTTCGTATTGTCAAGAAGTACAAATGTCTATGAAATAACTTTCGTTCGTTTCAAGATCTTCTATCATTAATTAACTTTTCCAAATTGAAACATTCAGTACATTGCAGTTCGATCAGGCCAGCGGAGTTCATAGACATCATTTCCTTTATAATTTGCAAAGAAATCGCTTACCGCGGCGATAATACCTAGGTAAGCGGTATCGAAAAGCTATCGACCGTTCCCCGTGTGGAAAATAGCGAACCTAGCATCGATTCCGAATATAAATAGATTCCGAATCGATAAGCCATTCATTACTATTCATTACTGATTTTTGATTATTATTGATCACTCATTTCTGATTACATAACTATTTGATTATTACTAAGTAAAATGCATTTCGATAACACTTTACTCTACTCCGTAATTGAGTTACCTACTAATTCACGAGTTGCTGCCAAAAAGTGTACCGTTCTCCCGACTTTGATCCTGCTGGTCCCCATGTTAGACGTCTTAATGTAAGTACTGTTTTTCCATGTTCTATCTGAATTGTCGTTTTGTGTTGTGTTCCGTTTGGTAATTCACTATGGTTTGTCTCTGCTACTTTGCCAAGTGGCAAACATTTATTCACGACTTTCCCATTAAATCAATAAATGTTAATTTTATACGAAAACTATCTTGACTCTTCATTTGGGGATGAATATGGTTGGGTGGTGAAAGGATCGAAATCCTCTCATCAAGCCAAGCGAGTTGCCAAGTTACGATCCATAGGAGGGCAACATCTGAGTTGCGACATGTGGTGGACACGCCGTTTGCCAAATAGTCTACCGAAACCATCTGAGTTGCGACACGTGGTGGAGGCGCCTTGCTCCTTCCTACAGATTAACTCTTCATAGTTAATCTATTGAGTTCGTTCTGATTTGTGATCAATTTTCGTTATTCCAGTCAATTTTGTGTTTTATAAAGCTAATACACCCATCCAACCACCATTCATTTCAAAATATGAAGTTTTTGTAAATTCAATGATCTATTTCAATAATTAATTTTTCAATACTTGCTTCCAATTCACTTTCAACTCAACTTTTTTCCTATTATCAGACCATAGATTCTCTTGAATTTTCTGAATAACTAATTTTCTTGAAAGGCAAAATAATAATGATATAATTCATACAACCATGCACCATTGTTTTTAAAAATTCTGGGATATTTTGCTATAATGGTATAATAAGTGATTTAGAAAAATATTCTCTGGTGATATTTTGTGTATTTTATTTCATTTTACGGGGTGTGATTCTACGAAGTTTCTGGGAAACATTGAATATTTTAATTTTGGTTTTAGATAAGTATTGAGTGGGGTATTTGAGAAACTCATTCGATTTTCATTCAGAAATACAGAGCGTTCAGTTTCAGCTATCCATTCATTAGTATATGTGATATATCATATATGATTTTTCCAAATATCATATCATATTACGTTAAGAATTTTTTTCAACCAAAATGGAGCACAACCCAATTTTTTTCTCTCGTTTCTATTGGTAGATGTATTTTAAGCTGTTTGCGCACTATCAACCCTTATATCAACAGAGCATCCAAGTGTACCGAAATATTCAGATTTTTTACTTTTTTCCAAGATACAGGGCGTCCTTGACAATATTCAGTACATGCATAAATTCAACTTTTCATTTTCAATTTTTACATTTTATTTTATCTATTTTCTCTCACCACGTCACAATTCTTGAGTTATGAATGATTATGCCCAATACCTGTCTTACTTCAACTTGGAAATATATCATTGATATTGTCTATACGTGAAGAATACCTGTATCGCCAGTACCAGCTTCTGAGCGATTACCAATAACATATTTGGAGAATTGTGTATAATTAGAGCCAACCTGAATCAAACCTATTGATTTGTTGATGGTACATACATTCCAATACCTGTCTCGTCAGTATCAGCTTGGGGTTGTGTATCATAAATAAGTCAATGACTACCTAATTGGAGGATAACTGTCCACTTTCAGCTCACTCTGACTTGTAATCATACAGTTGGCACGATACTCAGTCATATATAGATTTTCTATTCACTTTCCCTAAAATTTCTTTGAATGGCTCGTAATAATCTAAGTCGTTGATAATATTTATTGACTAAGGCAAGAAAAATAAAACTAGACTTGGAAAAAACCCAAAAATCACGTTTATTTCAAACTTTTAAAACTAACTATACATTCTACGCCACTGAACAAATGCCAGTACGCCCTGTAAACCCCACAGTTCAACTAACCCGTGAAGAAATAGCACAGCAAAAAATCGAGAAGATCATTTCGTGTTAAAGTTAAAAATAGGTACATTTGGAAAAACAGGTTGAGAAATATCTGACAAACGTGTAAGCTCAGTAATTTTTATTTATAACTTTTGATTTTCAGAATTCGGATTCAATTCCGAACAATTTTTTGCAATCACTAATGATCTTGATAGAGTTTTTTTTCAAAATATTGACTAGCGAGTTCTCAGTATTCCTTTAGTATTAGTATATTTTCAGAATTCAAGATAAGATTTTTTTTGTTTGGGCAATGAAGACACTAAGTCTTCAAGAATAATTTTTCCAGCTTGTAGGGAAAAGGGTCGTAGTATTACATATTTGCTAAAAATTTTTACTAGTTGATATTATGTTAAGATAACATTTCAGTGAATGCTTTATTCAAAAAATTATTTTTTGTTTTTTCGTTTAGGGCACAACCCATAGGTAACATTAGGTTTTAATAACGATCTATAACATAATCGTACATTTGAAAATCATTTCAGGTGTATTTCAATACTTTTTTGCTTCAATAATGCTATTTACGGAATTTCCTACAAAAAGTACTTTCAATTCTAATTATTAAACTACATACTTCATTTTGAATCATACCTACTTTTTAATACAAATACTTATTAAATATTTTGATGGTGAAACATATAGGTATCTTCAGCTTTGTTCAATAAATACACAGGATGATAATTATGCATGATACCTACTCGACTCTTAATTTGATTCAACAACAGTTTGAGAGATCTTCAGTTAGATAAACGTAGATATTTTTTATTCAGCTATCAAGAACAAAATCGAAGTCAATATTGATTGAAACATTTTAGGGTTTTTTTTACGATTCAATGAATAAGTGCAAGTCCGTAGCATAATGACCTTAGCAGGCATACCTCTACTTGCGAAATTCAACTTTGCTGACAACAGTTTTGCTTTCTATGAGTTCATAGACCTTGCTTACTTTCAACTAAATAGAAAAATAGCAGGCGCTCATTTCAATGATGTGTGTAGTATTTAATAAAGATACTAGATCTGGGATTTAATAATGACATCTCGATGAGCATAGGTACTTTATTTGAACATTTATATTTATGCATACTTTCCTAGAGATTTCAATGATTTTTTCAGACTGCTATATAATGGTTAGCCACCAGTCACTAAGACTATATAAGAATAATTTTGAAGAGTTCGTTATTTCAATAAGTAGACATGTACTCAAATATTGAATAATCATATTGGTCGAGTTGTTTTCAGGTGAAATTACTCAAATTTGGCTATCAACTTTCTTTTCTTGAGAATTGATAATTATCAACAAAGTGTTGATGAACAAACAGGTTATTCAGTTGGAAAATTTGTAAATGGAACATTGATATAAACTTGAGATTGAAATATCTCCCGGCATTTTTTGAATGGTTTCTTAGTTTTTTTAAGTGTCTAATGCATTTTTTAAGTATATTAGTTGCATTTCTGCTCTTGTGTATATCTGAAACATATATTTTTTGATACATTTCGTACTACCAGAATATAACAAATGATATGCTCTCATTTTTATCGGGTTATTTGAGCTAGCTAGTTCTATAATCACGTGTGCTTGGCTACTAGACAAATAATTCAATAAATATTCGAAGTTCCGTGAAGTTGAATATTGTTGATAGAATGAACAATGAGAATGAAGAATTGTATTGATTTTATATTGAGAGTTTTCCCATAGACGAGTAATTACACAGGCAGACGTGGCAGATGACCTAAAGTACAGGTTGAACGTCCACCCGTGTATAGTTTTGTCTATTAATGAGTTGATAATGATGGATAATGAGTATAATTGGTTGATTATACTTTTGGAGAAGCGCGGTATATCAGAGATTGGTCGTGGAAGAATATCCTGATGACTGGATTGAACGACTGCCTCTGATTTGCGTTTTATTATGATGATATGATATGAGATGATATGATATGAGATGATATATAATTTTTTGAGATGAATATGATATATATATGTTTATGAGATGAATATGATTGATATTGAAGCATTGCGGTTTTTGTAGGAATGATCTGATGAAATCAGGTCCTATGAGATATTTGGGAAAAGTTGATATATGAGGAATATACAGACAGATGAAAAAGTAAGGAGCATGTTGTTTTTTATTGAAGAATGATAATTAGAGATTTTTTTTTCTGGTGTACGTATTTTGGTAGTATTGTTGATATGAAGTTTTTTTTCATGATTCTATAACGAACAAAACATTTTCAAGAGCAGAAAGTTTCATAAAAGTTATTTATACATATCAAAAAATAAAAACCGAAGTTGATAATTCAGTGTGAATGATGAAATGTTTTGTGCATGTGATGAATGGTATAGGTTGTTTGGAAAAAAGTAGAGGATTCGAAAAGTTGAAGATTAAAAATAATAATTATACTAAATTCAGCGCTGAAAGGCCTATTTTTCGAATCGCCTATGGATGATAGAATATAGGATTGAATGAGGTATGAAATGTCAAAAGAATGATAACATGAAGAATGAATGAATCGGAATATTTGAAAAACTGAATAAAACAAAAATGTGCAAGTTATTTTGTGAAAGAAAACAAGATTTAGGAAATTTCAATTTGTATAATGAAGAACCGCATTATAATAATGACTTTTGTGTTAACTAACATCTGAATAACCTGTAAAATAATAAAATAAACCATGAACAAAATTCACAGAAGGGGTATTTTTCGCGAGGCACTAGCTAGAATTTGCTCACAATTCGGCATGCCAAAACCGAATTGCTTCTATATGGAATTTTTTCCGTATAAGGCATTTCTGTTGGTGTATTTCAGTTCGGAATGCTAAAACCAACTGAACTCGGATTAACACAATTTCTGTATATTGAGTTCAATTCTTCAAAATTAACATATTTTTTTTCTTTTACACATCCAGTATACTTATCTATTGTAGAAAAAATAAATAAGGGTGTCAATTATTTCAAAATAAAACTAAGAGATTTTTATTGTTTGATAATACTTATAATATTTTTCAAGAGGTGCCTCACTATAGCCAAATCAGAATCGAGTAGTCAACCGATATGAAAATAACGTAACTAGTAGGAGGTATATGTACATTCAGAATCGATAAATTCATAAATTACAATGAAAATTATTGGCATCATTAACAAAGCATGTCATGCACTTTGCATGAGTATGAACATTTTGATTCAAGAGCGACGCAATTTTAAGAAATGAAAAATTGACAATCATCTAGTTACTGAAAAATTGAAAAATATACCTACTGTATATAGCTAAATAGTATATTGCATTCAGCAATGCCAAGTCCTATTGAAAGACTACTAGTAGTCATAATTAAATTTGGAGAAAAAAAAACATATACAAGTGTAAAACAAAATGGAGAATTTTGTCTCTCTCCAAATATTGAACATATCGCGAATATGGAAATGACACACCCACATTAGCACCAAACTATTCTATTATACTTATATTCCTGTATACACAGATGTTACTCAATACTGTATGCGTACCTATACATTTTGACAATTTAGTTCATTTTATGTATTGCAATGTTCAGGTCAAGATCTTTATTTGTTATTTAAATGGTTTGATGTTTATATGTACTTGGAAATAGAATCTCGGGAAAAATACTGAATATGCGAATTACTAGAACATAACAGAAAGTTGTATCTGATGAAGTAAGATTTATTATGGAGAAGTATGTTGAAATATGATACGCTTATGACAGATGATAATGCAAGATAAGAGGGACGCCTCGAAGATGAATAACAACAATAGTTGCAAATCAGCTGTCAAGCCATGGCGTATGAATAAGTATAAAGATGTTATTTTGTTATTGTCACGTAGTAAATGTGATGCGTAAAGAAAGAGAGATATAATGACGTGAAGGCACTCGAAAGTGCAAATTGATGTATTCGTTTCAAAGTGAGACGATAGATGTATGAAATAATATGTTTTTCTCGCGATATGAAGAGAAATAGGGACAAAGTAAATTGTCAGATTAGAGTAAATAATGGCAGATACAAGGTTAATGATATTCAGGATGTACGAGATGAAGTTTCCACAAAATACCTAGATATTCATCATATGTAATTCAATGCTCGTCGTTAGGTATTAGCCAGGAGTGTAGTTGTTTTATGATAAATATCATACAGGAAGATTTGTTTTTTTTCGGTGACAAACCATTTATAATATTAGAAAACAAAAAAATTAGTAACATTGAGATAACATATAGGAATGAGAATTGATTGAATAAATGAAACATTGAAATGAAAATCAAGGATACGGGTGTGTCATTCCTATTTCAAATCAAGGAAGAATCAATTTCCTACAATTCAAGGAGAAATTTAAGATGAAACAAACAATTCCATATATCTATAGTAGAAAAGAGATTCTTGGAAAAGTGATAGCAGCATATAGGTACATCTTTTTCATGAACTAACTTAGGTAGTTTTGTTTTTAGAGATCGCTAATCGATAAAGTTATATCACCAATATTCAATTATTTTATAACTAGTTAGGTAGTTTTATATGTATTCTTTTGTATGAACTTACTGCCGATATTTTTTCTCTCTTGTTACATGTGAAACGAAGAACCACACTTGATGGCACCACTCAGATGCAGCCCAAGAAGTCGACCTGAACCACAAACAGTCATAGGCCCATATACCACGTCAAAGGTGTTTTGGTCCATGGGAAGTTCCATCGTTCCTGGAGTCATCTAGTAGATGAAATTCGAATGGTAGAGAGCCCTGGAAAATTGGAAAATGCAGTTATCACGGAATGAATAAGCCGAGTCGATATATCGCAACTATAGGATGCATGCCCCAAGCAACTTACTTTGTATCCCGCCTGATGTGCCTCGAAATGGTAGATACGCTGCCCCGTGAAGAGCTGCCCAATTCGCATGACGATATGCTTTTCCGACGCTACAGGAGCCCAAAAGGCAGCCAAAATCCACGAAACCTAGACGAAATTTCCACGAGGTTGAGATGGAAAGGTGCAGAATAGACAAAACTTACCAGAGCCCCGACTACAGGAAGTCAATACAGTAACCAAAGTAATGTCTATATTCCCAAGCAATTAAGTTCGCACTACTACTCACTATACGATAATCACGCCGATTATAAGTATGTTGATAGTACCGAACTACCGAAATCATTCCGAAAACGAAGCACTAGTAGCAATGGACGACAAACTACTTATTCAGCAATTTCCGTTATCTGCATATAAAGAGACAGAGATACTCTCCTAAATCTCTTCTCGATTTTTCTCCAGAGACGATAGAGCGCAGCATCCAAAGTACGCAGCAATCGCAGTCTATAAGCTGAACCGTACACTGCCATTGAAAACGTCTCATCAGAGAGCTAGTGTTTCCTCCCAGGCGAGATTGGACGCCGTTAGACCTTCTCACAGATCTCACGTGCATCAATCCTACCATGTTATGATCTTAATGTTATGGATGTATCAAGTTGCGAGTAAAACAAAACATCGCTGACCTACATTACTAACATATGGAAAATGGAACCGCAACCTCAGACGACTGGAAGGACAGAGTTCAGTGTCAACAAACAATTGAAGTGTGGTGCCGGACCAAGTGATTTTCAGTGTGGTCCTCTTTGAAACTCTCACATACGCGGAGAAAATAGACTTATCTAATGGACAGTTATCACAAGTTCTTTTCATTTGTACATTCCCTCTTTCAACTAACGATTTTTTTTTATAAAATGTTTTTATTTATCATTGATGTAGGTATGATTCTTTTACATAATTTTTTTACACAATTTTATATTTTTTATGTCATTCGATCACTTAGGGTTTTCATTTGATTGACTCATTATTCGACTTGATTATTGTTTTGTATCATGTATATAGTTAGTTATAAACACTTGAAGCTGTGGGGCCAGCTTCGTCAAACAGGGGAGATGTGTCAAGAAGTACAAATGTCTATGAAATAACTTTCGTTCGTTTCAAGATCTTCTATCATTAATTAACTTTTCCAAATTAAAACATTCAGTACATTGCAGTTCGATCAGGCCAGCGGAGTTCATAGACATCATTTCCTTTATAATTTGCAAAGAAATCGCTTACCGCGGCGATAATACCTAGGTAAGCGGTATCGAAAAGCTATCGACCGTTCCCCGTGTGGAAAATAGCGAACCTAGCATCGATTCCGAATATAAATAGATTCCGAATCGATAAGCCATTCATTACTATTCATTACTGATTTTTGATTATTATTGATCACTCATTTCTGATTACATAACTATTTGATTATTACTAAGTAAAATGCATTTCGATAACACTTTACTCTACTCCGTAATTGAGTTACCTACTAATTCACGAGTTGCTGCCAAAAAGTGTACCGTTCTCCCGACTTTGATCCTGCTGGTCCCCATGTTAGACGTCTTAATGTAAGTACTGTTTTTCCATGTTCTATCTGAATTGTCGTTTTGTGTTGTGTTCCGTTTGGTAATTCACTATGGTTTGTCTCTGCTACTTTGCCAAGTGGCAAACATTTATTCACGACTTTCCCATTAAATCAATAAATGTTAATTTTATACGAAAACTATCTTGACTCTTCATTTGGGGATGAATATGGTTGGGTGGTGAAAGGATCGAAATCCTCTCATCAAGCCAAGCGAGTTGCCAAGTTACGATCCATAGGAGGGCAACATCTGAGTTGCGACATGTGGTGGACACGCCGTTTGCCAAATAGTCTACCGAAACCATCTGAGTTGCGACAGTATTAACAAGTTTGTACACGAAATTGATCTTCATCGACTCTTATTAACGATCAATTTGTCTAATAACAAACGATTGTGGCGTAGGCAACCTAACATACACCGGGTCGTTTCACTGGAATCTGCATTCATATCGAAAATTCGGTATTCATCGAAGATTTTATACGTTAACGAGTTAGCATTTCAACGTTTCTGATTTTAATCTAACACAAAATTAATTCATTGTTCTTATTGATAATCTCGATAAATGTCAGTGACAAGTTGGTTTTCATGGCTACAAAATAAGATTTCTTCTTATAAATATGTGTCCTAAAAGGCACCCCCTCCAAGCTACAACCACTGCAAGTTGGGTAAAAAATAAAGATTACCTGAAATTGGGATCATAACGAAGGATCAAGTGCAAGTATTCCAGTAGGTTACTGAACGCCTCTGCAATAGCAGTCTCCAATGCGTTCCGACATACGATCACCTCCTTAATCCTTATGCAAGTGGTCTAACCCATTGCGTTCGAAAACGATGTCATGACTTCCCCTTTCGTTGATTACGATTTTCTGGCAAAATGGTACTTCCAGAAGTATGAGATTTATATTTATTCTTGACGAAGATGAAGATGAAGAAGAATATGTTTAAACGTGATGAAAATCGCAGCGTTTCAAAAAAGAGATATAATCGCCATAGATTCGATAAAATGTTTTTCATACTAATGAAGATAAATACAGTAAGTCCTCGAGGCTTATACTAAGTAATATGAAAGAGACTTCACATATTGGAATGAAAGTCAATCCAATATGCAATTAGGATTTTTTTGACGTGAGGAAATCAAAAATGAAATAATTGTAGATATGAATTCCTTATGAATCACCCTGTGAAAAAGATGATGCAGAAATGAACATTCCTCTTCTATCTCCATTCAACGTTACACTGAATGGCTATGAGGAAATTGTCCTTCTGAGGACCATATTGAAGGTGCTAGATCAGTATAAGATGCAATGGTAACAAGTATGCACGAATATATGGCAATTCTGAAGTCTCTTTCATTTACCTCGTATAAGCCTCATGAGGACTCACTGTATTTATCTTTATTAGTATGAAAAACATTTTATCGAATCTATGGCAATTCTGCAGTCTCTTTCATATTTCTTCGTATAAACCTTATAAAAAGTTACTGAATTTATACACAATTTTCGACAATGACCGACACTATATTTCTTTTTCGGAACATTGCGATTTTCATCACGTTTAAACATATTCTTCTTCATCTCGGGACAATGTGGACATATTTTTTATCGCATTTTGTATATCCATCGTCAAGAAAAAATATAAGTTTCACACTTCTGGAACTACAATCGTAATTTTTTGAATTTTATAATTCATCCTAACGAAACTGCATCATATTGATCAAAAATGCGTAACATTATATGACCTTTGATCCGAGGAATTACAAAACCATTTCGAGGTCAGACAGCAGACATCCTAATGACGAAGTAACACTCCATTATTTCACTAGTAACACAGAGAAAATAATGTTTCATCTACTGAATACGACATTATTCTCCATTCCATCAGTCAGTTTATCTTGAATCACTTTGTATAAACTTTTTCTGAATTTTCTGTGTTCGAACACAATCACATATCCGACAACTATACACAAAACGTTGATTCTTTGGAAAAGAATTCAAACTCCCAATTTCATTCAATTAATCGTCGAAAAAATGCATCATTTTGAATGAATATTCATAGCATGATTATCAAAGGTCTGAATACAAAAATAATGAAGACGTTTCGAGAGAAAGTATCAATCAAGAGGATACAGGTGAGAAAAAAAAATTTCTGTTCAAAGGGTAAGGTGACGACCACCATGCAATTTTACAGCAATTCAATTATCACCCTGTAGCAATGTTATCTGAAATAACAGAAGTTTCATATTGCCACAACAAACTGTCAGTTGATTAGGCTAATCATCGGTGAAAACCGATTTTAAATTGGTAAGGAAATTCGTGAGTTATTCTACTTTGAATTCAGCCTATATTTTGGACCACGACGTTATCAATGTTGACCAGTTTATTAAGCACATTACACACTCATCTCTTACATATAGTATTTTATTCGTGTAATCTGGTATTTTTATCATGTGGTTGAAGAAATCGTATACGAATGTGCTCATCGAGCTTTTTATTAATTGTTATCTGATAATTTCTTATTACAAATGTATTTCAGCTACTATAGATGTTTTGGGTCATAGCAATCCCTTCCATTCTCTACGAAATCCTACGTTGTCAGATATTCTTCTATATGATGACAGTTCAATTGTTCCATTTAGCTTCGACAAAGGGCAAAATTCTAATGAAAAAGAATTGTTGATCACTGACAGAACGGAAGTTGATGGGGAAGCAAATTTGGCAAGAGAATCCTTACATTTTTTAATGGCCCACAAGATCCAGGTATTCGAAGTCAAAGTTTTTATTTTTAAACATAACATTTGGGCAAAGGAAAGTGTGGGCCCCCTCCAACTACCCCACAACTGGGTTTACATCATTCTCAAAGCAAGAAGGAAATAAAGTGTCTAGAAAGGAAGGGGCATGCCAATTTTCAGAAGATTAGTCACAATTCAGACAAATTTTTTTTAACCTAGCTTACAGTGGATGTAGCGGAGGGGTGCATTTTAGGACACAGGAGAAAAACACTTATTTTGATCCCAACGAAATATGTCCTTGAAATATTCACATCGAATTTTGAATCACCCTGTATATTCGAAGACGTAGGTAGGCATCTTGGTGGAAATATCAGGATTTGTTACCGTGGCTGGTTTGATATGACTGAATGCACACGACTCAGTACCCTAGTATCCAAGTACCCAGAAGTGTTCTGCGTACCAACAATTCGAAAGGTGACGAATTATTCAGTATTTGATTCTGCATCTGAGACGCAGTGAATTCAATTCATTGAAAGTATATATTATAGCTTGATAATATTACGTTACGAATGGAATGCGTCCTCTGTATGCTAATGCGAGTAATTAACAAACTTTCCCCATCAAAAAGTTGTAAAATATTTAACCTTCTATCCGATGGTAATAGTGATTTTTTTCGAATATGAAATGTTATGTAGGCATACTGCGGGCAAATTTTAATTGTGCAAAAAATAAATGACCGCCAGAAGACATCAATTGCTTTTTGTTGAATTATGCACAACCTGCAGAAATTACGGCATTCATTCATCCTGCTGATTTGTTTTTATTCACGAAATATTCACATTTTTTGTCAAAAAATGGACTTGCCTTTGGCCTGATCCCCGACAATTCAACAACTGTTATATTTTTCTCAAACGAGTAATTCTTTATAGTAACGAATAACTTGATATCTTGTATTTCTTTGAGATGTCGTTGATATGTTAAAATATATTTGTCTAATTTTTTTCCCTTCAAGAATGGAAGGAAATCTGTCTCGAATCGAAACGATAGTATGGAACTAAAAAAAATCATATGAGCACTGCACAAGAAATTATTGAAGCAGAAGCTTCAGGCCCCAAATTTATTGCCTGTCAAAAATCAAGGGACAACAAAGAAGAACACTTTATGGATTGGCATTCAAATGTCGGACTTCATTCATCATTTTTTCGATCAAGGTGTCCCTTATTATTGATTGACTTTCTCTTTAAGATGTCTCTAGTAGTGAAATTTCGGAAGGGGATTTCAAATATCATTTCATTTAAGAAGAGTGTGCTTTGGACTGTCAAATAGTTGCTGATTTCAAATTACATCTCCTGTCAGTGAATACATTTTGGTGCGAGATTATAGTAGATATTTTTCCGATTGAAACGCCCTCTATCTTTTTCCACATCAATATTTGATTGAGGCATATTTGGTCCTTTCGCCATATTTTGGTCCAAACAATCCGAACTTAGCCTATGTTCCAATAGTTATGACTCGATGTCCATTGCTTGAGGGCACATTCCTTGAACATTTTCGAGTCGAAAGTGCCTTATACACTTTTGTCCAAAACAAAATAGTCGAGGAATTATGAGCAATTTCAAATTTAGGAGAGTTTGAAGATTGAAAAAGAGAGAATGTTGAATACAATAATGTACTGTTTTACCAATTGAGTTTTTTTTTCAAAATCCTCTCCGATGCTTCATAACACATTCTTGTTCTCCTAACTATTGAAGACGTTGCTCTCTGAAGAGCATCTGGGTCGTCTCGTATGAATGCAGCTGCAGTCATGATATTTTGAATAAGTAGTTCATCTCTAGTTTGTGGTTCATTTGCAGACAGTAGACTTTGCATGTGTCCCCAGAGATAATAGTCGAGAGGCGTTGAGTCAAGTGAAATCGGTGGCCAAGCAACTGGACCATCTCTTTCAATCCACCTGGTGAACAAAGTTGCTATTCAGATATAATCTTACATTAGAACCAAAATGAGGTGGTGCGCCATCCTGCTGTAACCACATGTCAACTCTGTTCTGAAGTGCAATCTCCTCCAATAATCCTGGTAACTTGTTTTGTGAAAAAATCAGATAAACCTCAGATGTTAAAAGTTCTTGAAAAACGAATAGCTTATAAGAAGACGTTGAAAATGAGTTTTCGCGGTTTCAAAACGATTTTCAAGTGCCTATGAATATGACTTTCTGGTATTCGTAATTCCATCTCTAGTAGACGTGGTTTCATCCGTAAACATAATTTGTCCACAAAGTTGTTGGTGTGCAATCAACCAACGACAAAAGACAATAGTCTGCTGGTTGTAAATGTTGAACAGATTGTATGTGATATGGGTACGAACCAAAATTGTGTAATATTCTCCACACTTTCATCCGACCAACATGAAGACGATTAGATTTCTTTATGCGTTGGTAGAGGGACTATTTTCGATCATATTAAGAATAGCTTCCTCTTCGGCAAGTTCTTGCTATACGGTATGTTCTGCAGTTGTAGCTTTAGAAAAATGACATCTCTTTCTGTCAAATGACGATACACCTTGCTGAACCCTTTCTTATTTGGTATTCTTCGACCAGGAAACAGCTGCTGATATTCCCGTACAGAAGCTCTTGCATTTCCGTCACAGTATCTGTAAATTGAGTGAATATCGACATATTCGTGATTTGAAAACATAGCCATTGAAAATGAATGTTATAACAACGTCAAACAAATCTCACCATAAAAATATGATAAAACAATTACATGGCCTACCAGATTTCTCTACTATTGAATTTTGTCCATAACTTGAGTGTATAAGGCACTTTCGACTTGAAATTGTTCAAGAAATATGCACTTACGCTATGGATATCGAGTCATTGAACACCCTGTATATCTGAGCCTCACACTGGCAACTTCAAACATCACTGAATCACTATGGCAAACATTCAATCTTTCCGACGAGTTGAAGATCATGATGCTCGATCACTTGCTGAATGTTGATGCAGAAACGTCACCATATAATTATATGTATAGCCGACTATTCAATTCATAAAAAAATCGTTCATTTGCTTCAGGCATATTTATCGAATAAGATAGTTCATTCCATTCGGAGCTATATTCGAATCGATTCATCTTAACGACCTGTCGCCTATTACAGTATTTTCAATTTGGTTATGCTCCTTCTCGAAGGTATACATTAAGATATTGGACAGTTCGTTGTCCATGGAGTTTGAGAATGTATGAATGTACCAAATCCTTAATTAAGGATAGGCCGGTAGTGTTCGTTTGCTTGGCACCGTATTTTCTTGGTGTATGGCTTTGAATATGCTAATGTAATGGTCGGTCGGACGGGAATATTGCGTAATAGCTTAATCCAAGGAAAATAGGTTGAGACAATTGTGTATGCATGAATAAGACTATGTCAAGATGAAAGTTGGAGAGAGAAGAGTGACAATAGGCTTCCACGAGCCGGCGATTACAACTTCTTATGAGCCCACTTCTCCATCAAGTTTTGTCCAACTTTCGAGTTTCCCCAAGATCCATCGAACCTCTTTAACTAAGTACAGAGACTTTATATTAACTCGACACTTCTATATTATAATAGGCGATTTTTTTATATTTTTTTTATATCGTCTCTTATGCTGGTTCCATCTAGCGGTTACTGGGTGTCCCATTTAAAAAAAAAAATGATAATTTAATTTCCACACGAATAAGGATAAGAGGATACTATTTAAAAAGATTCGCTTTCTTAAAATAATATACAACGTGGCCGAGTATTGCTTTGTGGATACATTTTATACTTCAATCGTTGAAAGATTATAGTCAGTATTGATCGATTCTCGTACCTACTTACCTCATATTATTTATTCTTGCATGGCTCTATGTATACAGTAGGAACGTAATGGTATTTTATGGGAGATATATTGGTGAAATTCAATTATATAGAGAAACAATATGAATAAATAAGTTGCCTTGATAAAATCTCAACAGGTTGTCAGATCACCAAGGTAACAAAGAACAAGACATGAATACACAAAGGTAGTGTGAAGTCCTCCATCAAAATAGTATATTTGTAATCGTATATTGATAGTTCCATGCTCGGCATTGTTAGCTTCAGTTAGTATTGCGAGAATAGATCTTTGGTTGAAATAATTCAATATTTAAATGAATAAATGAATATATGCGAAATGAACCTAGTTAATCCAAAAATCGCACATAGTAATTTTCATACCTATACCCAATGTGAAGGTAGTGTGAAAAGTTCTCTTGTGATTTTCACCAATCTAACCATATTTTGTTACAACTATAACAAATTTGAAGAAGTTTCTCGAGGAAGTTTTCCTAAAGAAAAAAATCCGATAAAATTTGCTTCTTTCAAAAATTCTAAAAAAGGTTCCGGAAAAGAATTTGTAAAATTGATATAGTTGTACGATTTCCAATGATAATTTCGTGACAATCAATATACAAATTTTCGAACTACCTCAACTGTAAGTTAGTAGTGAAAATTGCAATATGCGATTTTTCCGTCGCTAACTTCATTGCCAGCAAATTACTGTTGATAGAATGAAGCACTATAGCGCTGGGAATAACGCCTTAGCGGATAAATGCTTTCTAGCTAATGGCTTTTTTAACATTAAGAACATCTAGTTTGTAATGTAAATCGCTAGAATAAACTTTCTGGGGATTTAAAATAATATTACGAAGCTAATACAATGACGAAGTTATACTTTGATTTTCATTTTTATATACGTACGCGGATTCAACAACGTCTCGCAATTTTTTTTGTTAGGATGAAAAATTTATACAATGAAAAAAACATATGTGTTTTCGCTGTTGAATTATTCATTAATGAAAAGAGTTGAGTTGGGGTGACAGGACAATGATGTGGGTGGTATAATCGTCATTCACTTCGCCCGTCTCATACTATAAAAATATAAAAACGATTCGTGGTATGTATTTCATTTTTTACATGAGATACATCATTTGCAAGTTCTTAGATCATCATCACCATGTGTATAGCAAACATAGTGTGTCGAAAAATTGGTTAATCATAGCCGTTTGCTTTTCAGCTTTCACGTATCGAATAAAAATAAAAATTTTCATGTCCTCAGTATTTGTCTATTACAATGAATACGCACTATTATTGCCTCTTCCTGTATATTATATTTGTATGTATAGATCACAATGGACATTGAAACTAGTTGAAAAGAATTATACCAAGTGAGTGTTGACAGCCATTACTTGTATTCCTCAGCCACCTTCCTCAAACGCGTACTTTGTCATTGAAGGGAAATGGAACCCGTCCGAAATTCTGAGCGAATTGAATGAACTGCTATAACGTCGTGTCGTAGTCGGTGATCAGAATGATTGATTGGGACTCATATTATTAACATAAATAAAATAGATAACGATACTTGAAAGAATTTATGGGTATTTTGGAATCATGAAGAGATTATTCTGACAGTTTTTCATGTCTATTGTTGATGAATAATAAGAATATATTCGGGAAATAATACTCAATGATCTGGACATGGAAGATGATGATTGATGTGGAATATATAAGACATGCGGAAAGGACCATTCTGATGGATCCTGGGATCATCCGATTACTGTAGCCTGCAACTATTTTTCGAGAAATGCTCGTGCACACCTTGTATTCAAATGCGAGGATTATCCTCCACCTTAGAATGTGGATACAACCCTAGAAATATTGTATTACATGTTTTCTTTTTACTTTTTCCTTGAGCTCGATTCCCGATATATTTTATTGCGAATTGCTGAAAGGGAGAACGCTCACCAAAAGGAAAAGTCTCATTAGGGAAAATGGAACGTGTTAATCTTTTTGAGGGATCATGGAAATTCTCTTGGTACCATGAATGTTATCACTTGCAACCAGAATGTACATAATAGAAGAAACTTTCATATTTCCACACATACATGTCTATATTGCGTTATAGTAGCACTTTTTATAACGCATGAAAGGGAGGATTCATGGAGCATACGCTGTGTAAAATAATGTGATGTTTAAGATGGCCCTTCTCTCTCAAGACATGACACGAACCTTAATACATCACTGTTTCCACTGTGCAAAGGATTGGCTGACTGATTTATAGGATCGCACTAGGCAAGATTACAATGGCAGTTTAATTTTGTATGTCGAAAGAGGATTTAAGAGGTTCGTTCTGCTTTTCATGAAATGATCACCTTTTGGACTAATGAAAACACAATCATGTTGCACACGGTGATCAGTGAATCAATCCTAAGTTGGTGATATACGCCAAGGGACATGATTCGACTATCGAAACGCTTCCAGTAATAATTTTGCAGAAGAGGATATATTTGATGTTTTGACGGGGCTCATTGATTGTTTTGGTGGCGGGACACAGTCAATGTTTTGGCGGCGGGGAGATTCTATTCTACTTTTCGCCATTATTTCAAGTTTTATTATCATCAAATCCATCAACATTGAAAACTGAATAGGCACAATAGAATAAAATCAATTTCTTTGAAAATACAGAAGTCTAGAAGGTATATAGCACATGTGGAATCTTTTTATGTGTTTGAATCAAAGGCTTGTCCTGAAAAGATCGATCTTGTTGGGTAGGAATGGACGGCATTCCAAATAGGGATGATGGATCGCATCAAACAATTTTGTTTCAGAGCACGTACTTTGTCTTATCATTGTATAATTCGTCATTCGTGCGATACAATCGATCCTTTAAGGTGTCAAGTGGAGTTATATTATTTTGATTAGTGTAATG
Source organism: Phaedon cochleariae (assembly GCA_918026855.4). Taxonomy (NCBI): domain Eukaryota; kingdom Metazoa; phylum Arthropoda; class Insecta; order Coleoptera; family Chrysomelidae; genus Phaedon; species Phaedon cochleariae. The sequence goes on along the minus strand of OU896720.1, from coordinate 33,076,690 downwards.
TTTTCTCTATTCAGTTAGAGAGATCAGAGATGCGACTCATTGTGAACGAGGGCAGCTATTCCGGAATACAAATGTATAGCACGCATATCCTCTTCGGGTTTTCTTCGAAGCCCTTTTCTCTTCTTATTTCTCCCGATGCTCTGCACTCTTTTCTATTCGGAAGACTTGCTCGCATTTGCTTATACATTACGTGCCTGCTCACGAACGGATCCCTCAGAAATTTACGATATTCAGTATTTACTCCAGAATGCGTTGTAATCGCTCAATAATTATTATACACGGTGTCTGAAAAGAGTCGTGCGATTCTCGTGGGGAAAATTTGCTACAGTTCCTGCGCTTCGAAGCAATGGTGATGCGAGTAAAGAATCTCAAATTTCCAGAATTTCAGAATGAATAGTTATCATATAACTTTTTTTTTCTGTCTCTTGTAGCGCACGAAAGGGTAGCCCTCTAACGTTCGAAGAACATCTTGTGTACATAAGTAGAAAAAGGAGGGGAGGTAGATATTGGATTTCTTTTCAACTTTTGGAGGTTATAAGTTCTTGAGAAATACTTCCATTGGCCAATAATTCCAAAGCTTTGCCGTTCAATAGACGAATAGGTTTTGGTGAAGTGTTGTTCGACATATTTTAAGATTGACAACGAAGAGATGTGCTGACTCGGCTTGTCGAGTTCGTCTGACTGGCTAGTGATGGAATGAAAGCAGAGATCTCTGAAAAACATTTCCGGTTGAAGTACCTAAAGAAAAGTGCAAAGTCGCCGATGTATCTACGGTGTTCCCATTATGTCAAAGAGTTAGTGAATATGGCACCACCTAGGCGAATGGCTCTTCTCTGTATGGAATCTAAGAGCATCAGAGTATGTTTGGGTGCTAAACCCCTTATATGGGGAGAGTACTCTAAAACGGGCTTTATCTGCTCTTTGTACATCATGAGAAGTTGTTGAGGTGTAAAGTAGATTTTCGCACGGAATGAAAATCCGAGTTTTTATGAATCAGCCTTCGCGATGGATCTGATATGATTATCCCATGAAAGAGTACTGCTGATAGTCATACCGAGGAATGGTGGTACCAGACATTGTTATATCAGGCATACTGAGTTCCGCCTTTCTATAGAGAAAATACAGGCTTGAGTATTGGTGGCGTTGAATTCAACTAGGTTGTTGGTTCCTCAGGCTGTAATTTCATCGAGACCTTTATTGACAGCGATGACCTGGTTAGTAAGTTCTTCGTTTCCTTGAAAGAAATGGGAATTCTAGAAGTGACCGCACAGTATGAAGAGTACTATCGTTTGCAGAGCTGTGGATAGGGCAAGTGGTTGATCCCAATAGATCGTTGATGTGAAGTAGAAACAATGTTGGTGCCGAAATTGATCCTTTTGGTACGCTGGAATTGATGGCAATGGTATCAGACTATACTCCGTCCACCGCCAAATGGAGCGATCTGCCCGAAAGGAACCCTGATGAACGATGGCAAAGCTGAAGTGGTAAGCCGATGGTAGTTTGTGGAGGAGTCCTTGGTGGAAAATTACTCGGCTTGCCAGATTGTGAGTTATATTATTCCTCGTGTATTGGACAACACTCCTAACGATACCTTGCAATATCTGTTTTCATTATTGAAAAACTGCCCACTGTCTCGCCTGGATTGGAATACTATTGAGCGTATTTGTGTAATAACATACAAATTCTAATATAAAAAATTCTCATGTCACGGTGTTTGTTGCCAAACTCTTCCGAAACGGCTTGTCCGATTGGTATGAACATATTTGTACTTATTTGGTAGGTCTCAGATGGCGGATCCAATAAGGCGGACCACGTTTTGTATTTATGATCTGATTCTATTCAAAATTGGTATCTGGGGGTTTCAGGGTCGGAAATTATGATTTTTCAGTCAAAATTTAGAAATTCAAGATGGCGGATACAATATGGAGAACGATCTTTGTAATAAATAGTAGTTTGAAAAACTAATGAAGCATGATTTTAAAGATAGCCAAACTAAAAAGAAGCCAAATAATAAAAGTGTGTTGATTGATAAATATCCAACTGAAAAAATTGAAAAAATTTTTTCTAGAAATAATGTTTATAGCAAAACAACGTTTCCCGGGTCAATATAATTTGATGGTAGACCACTTTGAGGAAGACTGATGGTTTCCATGACTTACTCAAATAAACATCATAAAGTCGATTTATACTTACTTGCATGTATACTATGTGCCACGACCGATGCGTTATAGATATATCTACCACGAGTCAAGAGCTATCGAGTCGAGTGGCCGATGTGAGCGGCATACGGACGCATCACAGGCGACCAAAGTGGTAGAGGATTACTTGGCTTTTTTACTGTGAAGCGTGATCTCAAATGAGCAGATATAATACAGCCATTTTTGAATTGGTATTCATTTTCACTTTCAAAATAAGGGTTCAATTAATTCTACTCTATTTCTCTATAACTTTTCATTCATAAAACATTCGAAATAATATCTCAAACAATAAGTTGATATAATTGAACTGAGTGAATCAATATTTTTCGTATCATTTTCAGAAGTAATTCAATAGTTATATTTTTCAGTTCTACTAACATTTTGAATAATCATTCAACTCAATATCCTTGTTGAGTATTTCAATTTTTGCATGTGTATCCAGGAGCAATAATTCAATAGTCACAGTTTTCAGTTTTAGAAACATTTTAAACAATCATTCAACTCAATATCCTTGTTGAGTATTTTAATTTGTGTTCGGGATGGGGAACCTCGAAGACGAGTCGAAAACAATCGGCGTAATGTATTCATAACCGCGCAATAATCAAGAAGTTCTGTTTAAGTTTCAATGATGGTTTCAGCAGAGGAAGGCCTCAGGTCGAACTGAAAGATCTTCCCTGATTATATTTCGACGGGGATTTCACGAACCCATCACCAGAGAATTTTGCAGTAACCATTTGGAATTTTCGAATGTAATATAACAAGTATATTCATGATTATTGAAATACAAATCCCTTCAATTTTGAGGAACAAATTATGTTGCCTAAAACCAACATAAGTTGTTTCGAAAAAGAGTAAGGATTTTCAATAATCATCAATGAAACGAGTTGTATTTGTTGATATTATTTCACTGATTATTTCATGCATTAAGCAATAATCTCATATCATATTTCCATTTGTAGTCATGCAACTAACGATACATCGATTACTAGAGACAGGGCGCATCAAATATTGTTGCGCATCTAGTCTGCACGGCTCGCTCCGCGCTCGCAATATTTGATGCGTCCTGTCGCTAGTGCCAAGTTGTTAGTTGTTGGAATTTAAGGTCAGAGGTCGAGAGGTTAGGTTGATATAATAATTGTTTTTTTGAATTCCGATCATACAAAATTGGTCTAAAATTCTTCGACACAAATTAAAATTCGATGCCTATCACCATTTTGTCTGAAGTTCAGTGTTGAGTGCTATTCATCCCGGAATTCCCTGAATATGAAGATATAATGACATCCATGGCCATGACAGCCAGCTGCATTTAAGTCATTTTGATTCATAGAAAACCCCTTTTTGATTTATATCTGATCGAACTACCAATGAAGAAGCGAAATACGAAATTGAAAACACAGTCATGTGTGTGAAATCCTATACTAGTCAATCAACAGCCGAAATACAAAAACGAAAACATAATGTTTTCGATTATCTACACAGATATATTTCAGCCAATCAAAAACGTGTATTTTGAAATGAGTGGAATAATCACTATTACATAATATAAAGGGTGAGTCAGAATAAGACTGACAAACTCCATATACGGATTCTATACCTCATTTTTAACAGAAAACGTATGTCCTAAAATGCATCCTGTCTGACATACATGGTGTCATTTGTATGAAAAAAATCAGGGTTTGAACTAATTTTTTCGGAACCCCTGGAGAAAAAAAAAGAAACTCGGTGTACTATTACAGTTTGAACAATATTATCACATGCAGTTTCCATTTTTGAATTTTGATTATCTAGTGGCGTAGTTACGGTCGTATGTTGCCAGAAACTTAAATTTGAATACACTGGTTAATCTGGAATAGTAGGTAGTTATACCAAGTTTCATTATTTTTTCCTCCAGGGGTTTCGAAGAAATATTAGCCTTGATTTTTTTCTCACTTCTGACACCCTGCATTTTAGGACATGTTTGATGAACACTTTTTCATTTCAAAATAAGATATACGGAATTTGTCGGTCATATTCTGACCTGTATAATCCATGTAAATAATATACTGATTTCCTGCCGTTTCGTTGTTAATTGAATGATTCAAAGATCAGACTTTTTTTTTCAAATCAACTTCCCAATATTGAGTCATCATCTAATGTAGTATTATTTGATGGTTCCCTAACAGAGTGTGCGCGGATGCACAATTCCAGTTAACTGCCTCTCAGAATTGAGTTATGAGTTAATCCAATGAAATCTTCATCAGCCTATATGGCCGCGAATCGAAAGTTGACCAATTGATAGGCGATCGACAATTATTTTTGATACCCACACGACCACAATCGATTCGCTGAGCGTTTGCCGATGATATCTTGACACAGCCAGATTGGCTTTATCGTAAATGATGGAGCTTGCATGAGAAAGTAGATAAATTCAATCTGTCACATGAAACACTTTGTAGGACAAAGTGGATTGAGTGTTAGATTTATCGTTCGACTAATCCATCTAATCGGGTGAACTTATGAGTGAATCACTGATGGACGGTTAATCTTCATCGCAATTAAACTGCTCAATACCATACGAAAATATGTCAAGAATTATTCAATATCTCCAGAAACTTTTTCACTACCATTTAATAAACTTTGCACAGATATTGTGTAAAAGGTTTCAGTCTTCTTTTTGTAACAATACACAATTCATTTTCCAATCGTGTCTGTATATCATTGAGTATGGAGGATTCTGATTTTCTCATATCAAGTATATTGCAGATCATCGATGACATTGTAGAATGAATGTGAACCAAATATATTTCTGAAAAATTTCCGAGCTTCCACTCATCTTTACTGAGAACTAAATGATCTTCTCATGGAGGATAGATCATAAGTTAATCTATTCAACAAAGAAGCGGCATCTGAAATCCAATATATTGTTGCTACAAACTTCGAGGTTCTGTTTTTCACAAACACTCAGTAAGAAACTTGATACGATTTATTAATTATACATCTCTTCCTAATAAAAACACCTTTCATCAATTTACTATCGCATTCTGACTAATACTAATTTCATCGGGCTACTTGGCGCAATAAGATAGTTCTACCATGTTCTACTAACATTTTCATAACATTGCTAGATCTATCCGACGAGCTTTCCGAGAAGAGGAACGCGAGTCTACTTCGCAAAAGGTGGTCTCATAACAATATTTTCATAGGGGAAGAATTTCAGAATGTGTATGTTTCGAAAATAAAAAAAAAATCCTTTCGATATCATTTTCATATATTTCGAATAGCAGTGATACACATCATGTGTAATTGATGTTTCAAAATATGGTTCCTTTGGCTCATTTCAAGAAGGAAAGTTCATATGAACATATGCCCTGAACCTATTAACTTTCGAGTTATACTGTGTTAACATTTTTAAGAATGAATTCGTGTTCTACAATACTGTTTTGAATATTTTCATGAAATTCAACATGCACCTACTAAGCACCATGTGGTAGTTTTTAGGTAAGATGTGCTGTCTAATTTTTATTCAAGTGTCAAAATGTTTTTTTTACGCGAATATGGTGCGTCAGACGGAAAAAATTCAAGTCTTATTGTTGCAAAATGAATGAGGATTTCAAAAATGATCTTTATCTTTGAAAAAGCAAGGGCGTTCCGACTTTTTTAGAAAAATCTGCAGTATACATCCCATACGGACGAAATATTAAAAAATCCTGCTTCAAGAAATGCCTATTGGTGCTTAGTAGGTGCATGTCAAATTTCATGAAAATATCTAGAACACTATTGAAGATATTATGAGAAAACACATTTTATTCATAAAATTTCATCATCCTATAGCTCGAAAGTTTAGGGCATATGTTCATATGAACTTTTCTTCTTAAAATGAACTAAGTTACCATATCCTATATTTTTAGCCATCAATTTAATCACACCCTGTATTTACGCGAGAAGCGAGGCAGTCTATTCAAGCACCAGTTTTGCGTAACCTGCCCAGATGAACGAGTCTGTCCAAGATCGCATTTGATATAGGGTCTTGATGTAACGACTTATGAATCGTCGCATTCAGTGGGGACATTATAGATGTTTCTGTCTGATGAACTTATGGATGTTAGTGGTTTGTCCAACTGAACATGATATCGTACGAATGGGACTATCAACTAATGCAACTCCAATTAGAAATTTAAGAGCCCCCAAATTGCAAATGCAACATCATATTGGGCTCACGTTAATTAGGAATCAACTGAACTATACAGGTTTGTAAGATTTAATTAGGAATGAACTGAACTATACAGGTTTGTAAGATTTCTTATTAGGGAATGCAAATTTCACAAATAGTTGAGGTATACGTCCTTCTCAATATCCTGCTTTTGATCGGTAATAATGCGAATATTCCTAAAAGAGGAAACACTTTGAAGCTGTCTTGGATTGATCGTAGAAATCGATATTCTTGAATCGAGTCGGAGAACAAAGGAAAACAAAGGAACTGTTTAATTTTATCTCTTACACAACGTCAGAAGTGTACGAAATATGAAAATATGGAAGGGTGGAGATTTACTCCATATTATCTTGTGTGTTTTCGTATTCCCAATAAAGTCGACTTTACACGTTACTGAAAGCGCGCCCATCAATATAGTTGAATTCAAGTTGGCGGTGCCAATTTCATACTGTCATGTGTTTATTTTCCCAATCGGAATTTCATCTCTTGTTTCCGTCTCACAATGAAATTCATTTAATTGTTTGCCTATTGATTTCTCCTTGGTTTGCGAGAACAAAGAAGTATAAAAGTGTGAATGTATCGGAAGCGAGTATTCCATGCAGGAAGTTTAACAACATATCGACAAAAATAGTGCAGGAAATCATTTGGAAAAGCTTTAGGTGTAGTAGATATTTGTAAAACCTCGAAGTTTCATTGAGAAACATTATATTTTCATAAATTTGATATTGCATTGAAAACTGAAAAGCTTCAAGACATATTATACGACTTCGCAATTGAAAAAATCTCTTCATGTTGAAAACGGGAGCAGAATCGGTCCCGAAACGTCCAAAGATAAGTGAAAATCTGATATTTTTTCTATATACCTTTATTTCTCTTCTCCAAAAATTTTTCAATACAAATTGTCACTGACAAGCTAGTGAATTTTTCTTTTAGGCTCTCTGATAGGAAAATTCTTTGAACGCAGTGACATTTTGGGGCAAATCATCTGATTTGTCCTTACTACACGTATATTGAAATAATATTCATATTTTTATTTTATAGAAACGAGGAGAGAAAATCCCAAAAAATTTGGAATAATGAATATCATCTATGATTATGTACCAAAAAAGTGAAAATATAGTAGTCGAAATAATACCGACAAACTCCATTTCCAGATTCATTACCTCATTTCTGAATAAAGTTTCTATCAACGTTTGTCCTGAATAACATCCTGTCTCAGATACAAGGGTGTCAAATGTACGCAAAAAAATCTTAATTTTAATTTTCTCCAAAAATTCTTGTTTTAAAACTTGGTATAGTATTGTTGTTGTTTATCAAATTGATAATTTGAAGTATAGCTACGATAGTATGTGAACACAATCCCCTCATGTATTTTCTTCAGACAGACATCAACAATTCTTGATACAACTTTCAACTATCAAGCTAGCTTGATCGAGACATTCGAGTATCGTGTCATTACCATTAGGAAAGATGAATCCAAGCGATAGTGAAACTGAAATAGAGAGCCCTATCCCTGATGAGATGCGACTTCCTGCGCACAAATTCTTTGGTGCCAATATTTTTTGTTCATCCTCGGATGATTATACACGTTATTCAGAATTGTGTTGGTGGTCCTCGGCGTTAGAGTACCAAGAAAATTATGGCGAGACAACGTACGCTGCTGAGCCGTGTCATTTCCCAAAGAAGAAAAACACGTCGATTAGGGGTTGAGAGCGGTTTGAAAAGTCTCCGAAGATATTCAACGATTAATCATCGTGTCGAAAGACATGAAAGAGGACCGAACGCGGAAAGCGAACACGAAATTGTTGAGACCATAATGTAATTAAAGGGTGAGTGCATCGGGCGACAAAATTTTGCGGACTTTCCCGTTATCAATTAATGCCGCTATAAATAGTTACTCTACCCGACCGCCTTCATCTTGTGTTTATTAATTACACAGATATATTTTCCTCGGTTAGATTACATACAGATTTTCAGCCACACAACCAGAGATTTGTTCGGGAAAATTTGCCGAACGGAGGACATCATTCTCATCACTGCGAGTGTTTCATTATCCTACCTGTGCTAGCAAGTCCAATCGGTTGTTGGAAAATGAACTGACAGAATCATTTAACGTAATCTCTATTAGGATGAATATGAATCAATTCGAGATCAATATTTCGTATACTCTTCAAATTATCATGAAAGATTCATTTGCTACAAGGTGAGGGATCAACATGCGTTAATAACTATACATACTCTGATGTTGGATATGATAGTGTGAGACAATCGGTAGGAAATTGGAAATCTCTTGTAGATTCATTTCCACCCTAGAAACCTATCAATTCACAGAGTTTTAATCAATTGAGTGCCGATAATACAAGATGTGAATCGTCAGGTGATTTTAAGGAGAAAAGTTCATATCAACATATTTGGAGCAAATTTGGTTCCCATACGACGTACCGTTTTCACGTGAAAAAATAAAAATCAGTTCATTGGATTGTTTTTGGTATTTTGTTAAAATTAACCCACCCACTATGAGTAGAAACACAGTTTGTTTTGGGAAGATAATCAATTTTTTACTTTTACCAGTGATGTTCACGTTTTGTCTTGATTATTTTTGATGAACCTTTCCAACGTGGTATTTGTTCTATATGCTACTTATGAGTCTTGTTTATGTGGAAATGAAGCTGAAGTTTTCGATTGATGATCCGAAATAGGTTAAAGTTCTTTATTTTTGATGGTGGGATAAACTTTTTGAATAGCTTTATTATGGAGTTTTTTAGAAAGAATACTGTCTATCAAATTAACGTCGTATCCGTTGTTGACTGCGATCTGTTTTATGATATTGAGTTCTTTATTGGAATTTACTTCTGAAAGAGGGATATTCTCTAGCCTGTGCTGCAATTTTAAGTTGATGAGGATGTGTTGAATCATTATGAATAATGTGAGAAGGTTTATGGAAAATACAAAAATCATGTTTATCTAATTTTACTTATTGTCATGCAAATCTAAGAAGTTGGTTGACTCTTCTGTTTCTATTTCCATTGTGAATTTTATGTTCGGATAAATAGTATTAATATATTGTTGAAAAGTGTTTAATTGTCTATTGGTTCCTTTAAAGCATACTATAACGTCATCTACGTATCTATACCAATCATTTTATCAAAAGATTTAAAGGTTAGTTTATTTCATTGTACCAGTATTTCACCTGAAGAAGCACTGTGTTAGCGAAACATGTCGTGTGACTAAGAATTTTGTGGAAATCTCATCGATTGTGAAGTTTTTACATTTGCTATGGATTTTCATCAAGCAACGGCCGAATCAATTGAAAAAATCTAAGGGGTTTCAGGATATATTGTTCTAAAAAATTGTTCTAAAATTGTTCTTATCCATCATATGTTGATATACATTTTTCTACTTCAAATCACTTGAGGAATCACACCTTGTATTATCGGCACTCAATTAATTAACACTCTTTTTAAGTTCTCCTGGTTCACCTTGATGGAGAATTGAGAAAATATCTATGAAATCAATTTTGTCCATGCTGTCGGATAACTTGAAATGTAACTTAAGCCCCGACCTCCAATAGGTATTTTCAACTGGCTCCATCTCTTCAAGTACCTATTGCAATATTTTCCCTATCGATTTGTTTTCTTGTTGGAAATTGTTCGGCATAAGAAACTGATTTCTCGCAATAAGTAGTTTCACGAGAAAAGTAATGAAGATAGAATGGGACAAAGAAATGAATTAAATGAAATTGTAGGCAATCAGTGTGAACACAGAAATTCAAATGCTCCGGTAGGAAAATTGCAGTGTAACAATGGTCCGTTTTTATCTTATCCAGATAAAAGAGATAGTCGAACACATTGGAGGACGTGATATTCTTCTTAAATGTTCAACTTTCTAAGTAGGGCATCATTATTATCAGGTATTCATCACGAGAAAAGGTACACAAAGACATTGTCAGAGCTGATGAAGATACTCAGTACCATCAATACGATGGCAGGAGTAACAGGGCATTTACCATTTTTACAAAACGTACGTCCATCATTCATTTGCGTCACTCATACATTTTCACCTAGTCAATTGCGCTATTAAGAAGCGTTCATTTTGGAAACCAAAACGATTCATGCAAGTTTAGCTGTCCAAGAATTTGAATGAAGATGGATGATAATCGTTGCATGATAGCAAATTTAAAAATGCTTATTAATCTGGACCGATATATATTCGAATAAAGGTATAGAGTTAATGCTACCATGCTACCCTTATACTACCTACATACAAGGTGTCCGATGATTTTCAGTCTTCCTTCCATGTACTAGATATTGCATATTATATCAACATGAGACAATGTTCAAACCACTGAATTAATGATACAAAAAAAAAAACGTTGCAGAGATTTCCTGATGCGATAATTCAATGTTCTGCAGGCATTAGCCATCAGGTAAATAGGTAGTTCTTCTTCATTCTTTATCTACCACAGGTTTAAATAACTTCGAGTTTTTCACTCATTTCTGTTGTAATTTCGTCACAACAAGAACGTGTATGTATAACAATAGTCAGAGGAGAGAAGTCATAAATCAGGTTTGTTTGTAGGCATATTCCCGAATTCCCGCATAAATTTGTTACGGTTGGTGCACTTTCACAATTCCCAATTGTTCGTGGAATACGTTAGGCGTTTTCGCGAAACGGGATCTTTAATTGTTCATGTAAAATTTCATTCGATTTTGCCAGCGATTCCAAACGGAATATTTTACAGAATTTTAAAATATTTTATCTCGCTGTTTCCTTTAATTAGTGAGTTTCGGGGCACTCCCTGAAAATGGATTTCGACTTTTTCATAGCGTTGGCAAAATTTAATGCTCTTATCAGAGAGGTTAAAGGTTTTTACGTCGTACGGGTTTTTAATAAAGGTTTATTTAATCATCTCTTTCTTATTTATGTACACACGGTACAAGTCTGGGTCATTTACAGTGGGTTTTGTTGTACATATCACATTTGAAAAATATATTACTAATCCGTACAAAAACGTTAATTATTAATCTTACTATTATTGAAAGACCCATCATGCATTTTCGAGATCAGTTAGTTAAAAAGCTCTCATTATGATTCTATGAATACAGAGATTTCCGTAGCGTTTTCATTTCGCAAAAGTAGTTATAACTGTCAGGGCGCGTTATCTAGGTAACGAAGCATTTTTGGAGCCATGTTCATGCATGTGAACATTTTTACAAACTTCGCTCAGCGGAACCTCCCCTAGGAATTTGTCACCACAATACTGAAACACCCTGTATAGCTTATACCATAATTATTCGGATATGTGATGAAACATAATTAATTAGGAACGATAACTCATGATTCGAAACAATAGGTACCTGACAACAGTAGTATGAATGCAATATAACCTATGTATATATGCATATACAGGGTGAGCCAAAAATGTGTAGGCACCGAGCATTCTGGAGGTGATGTACATTAAAAAATGAGTATAGGGAGATATATCCTTCCGAAGTTGATGAAATTATGAATGAATGAATAATTTTCCCGCATAACTACTAAACGGTGAAAGCCACGAAATTGAGACGTCTTGCATAAATGTCTGTTGATGGAATATTTTTTTCTGATATACACTTCTACATTTCTGATATTGTTATAAAGGGTGTTTTTTCCTCGAATTTTTATTGGCGAAAATATAGAAGCATTTGATGGAGTAAAAAAGAATTGCATGAAAACGGTACTCACATCAAAATACAAAAATTGTAACCTTTTGCGAGATATTTGAGTTTTTGTAGTCACTTGATATCAGTAGATTAATTCATCGATAACAATATTTTTGGAGGCCATGATCAATTTTGTTCTTGATTTTGACATTTATGACATGAACATTGTTATTATTAATTTCCTTGTTCAGGTTTTTGCTTAGTTATATATTATTTCTGCATTTTCAACTGAGATTCAAAGAAATCTCTCGACGCGTTCCAAATATTCTAGAAAAAGTTTGAGGATTGTGCAAAGATTGCCTAAAAAAATGTTTCTAAATGAGAAATAGAGATGGTGTCCAGCCAAAAAATTCGAAGCCTTCTGCTATATTTTTACTGATGAATTTATCTGCTGATTATGATGTCACTACAAAAACTCAAATATCTCGAAAACGGTTACAATTTTTGTTTTTTGATAAGAGTAGCGTTTTCGCTCTTTCAAATGTTTCTATTTTTTTCTCCAAAAAGTGTACGAGGAGAAAAGGTGTCTTCCAAAAAATCATGGCCGACCCACTAAAAACACCCTTTTAAACTATTTCAGAAATGTAAAAGTGTCTCAGAAAAAAATATCTTATCAACATACATTTCTGAAGGAAATATCAATCTGGTGGCTTTTACCGTTTAGACTTTATGCGGGAAAATTATTTCAATTTGATCAACTTCGGAAGGATATATCATATCAATTAAGCCATTAGTATATTCATCAAACTATACTTATTTTTCAATGTACTATCACTCAGGGAGCTCGCTACACATTTTTGACTCACCCTATTATACATATTATATATCTGTTCGAAATGTAAAACAAGGCAAATTCCTTTCTGTTCAGAGAAAAATTCAGGAATCAAAATCAAGCGAAAATTAATCGAATCGTTTGTAGCCATTATTCCAAGAACGTGTAATACAGAATAAACATCCCTTTTCAGAAACACGCCCTACTTGGACAATTATATGAAGATAATGGTTATATTATACTGCATCGTAAGTGTTTTTGTGTCCCATGTATAATGTCGAGGTACTTATGTGGACCAAATGATTGTGATATATTCAGATAGATGTTTTGCGGCTCTAAGATAGAGCATGACGATTAACAAATCACTTCTTATCAGCTTGTTCACTGCATCGTTTCATTTCTTGCGAAATTATAGTCGCCAAAGATACATCTGAAATTGTTCTACCGTACTACTGTAATGAAGTTCTTTGAGTATTATTAATTTATTACTATACAGGGTATAATTTATTCGATGGCTAAAAATATGGGATATGGTTCGTGAGCACATTTCAAGAAGAAAAGTTCATATGAACATATCGTGGGTCCGTCGATATATTATGCCCTGAACCTCTCAACTTTGAAATTTTAAGAAAAAAAATCGTTTTCTTATCATAACTTCAATACTATTCCAGATATTTCCATGAAATTTGACATGCACCTACTGCCTGTTCAAGTGCCTACTACCAGTAGGCACTTGAACAGTTATGTGCTTTGGTATCAAAATTATGGTGGCCAGAGCTAAATCGACACGAACCTGTGATTAAACGATACTGTTGTCAATCTGAGCTGTGATGCTAAAAATCTAGGTATAGTTATTGATGAAACATCAACCTGAAAAATCTATCAGGAAAACTAAAAGTATGCTATTTCATGTTAAAGTCTTTATGGAGATATAAATACATCCTCCCGTAGGAAGAAAATTTGTACTATGTAGGCATGAACATCTTGGACATTGCTCTCTTATATGGCTCAATCGTTTACAATGTTAACAGAAATAAAATGCATAGTTACTTGTATGAATTTTTGATTCAAATTGCTGTCAATCTAAGGAAGGAATACTGATGATATGATAGTTTCAAGGCACAAAACATCCTTATTTCAGAAATGTTATATGTTCCTTTCACGAAATCACAATTCAGCGATTCACCACAGAATTATTGTATTATTGTTTCCTGTATGATGTAATTTAGTTTCCTCAAATTTACAAGTGAATAAATGCTTGACTAATCAAATTACCTCTACCGCTATAGAATACGAATAATAAATAATGAAAATGTACCTAAAATATCGAGTAGTACGTCGAATTTACTTCCATTTGGCATATCACCCTTAAAATGGGTTCATTGAAGCGGTGCGACTATATTGTGACACCTCTGATTGATATACTAAGTATCGTCGCTTATCTTTTCAACGTTTTGTGTCTATTATTTCTCCATTGAATTCTCTACAGATCAACTTTAGTGAAGATATATGTCCAGACATGTTCATTGAACTTTTCCAGTTAGAAAGTAACATTCATTGGCAGAAAAGAAGATTCTTCCCTTCTTAAGTTTTTTCCGATGTTTCTGCTTTGCGTACAAAAACAAAACATATCCGATCTGTATATTCAGAAGTTTGAGAAATGTTGAGTAGTTTCTACAGTAGCCACCTCGAACTTTTGTCAGTATATCCCGAGTTTAGTGGAAAGGTGAACCATGTACTGATAACAAAGTTTAATCCTTATACGGACGGCACATATTTCCTATAATAAAAACTATATCCTACTTTAGTATATCCGCGACTGAAGTTCGGTATACTATTTTGAGTTATGAAAAGGTCGAAAAAAGTGTCAGCTTATATATTCATGACAAATTATCGAATAAAGAATTAAATATAGGGAAATAAACAAAAAACATGAATTCAGCATTAGAAAATAAACAAGGGATGCGAGGATTGTCTTCTGATTATGTAATGATGGAATAAATATTTGTTATTCATCTGAATATACTGTCATCAAATGTTGGTCGTGAAATAATTTAACGAATTGTTTTTATTGAAACTGGGGGTAAAATAGCTAATCTCTTGAAATATAGATCAGTTAGTATAGTAATCATTCCGCAAAAATGTAATCACAGCAAATTCTCTCGAATCATTATTATTATTATTTGGAATCGTAGTTTGTTATTTTATGAGACCTGTTCTATACTCCCTTTGGGTGTGTATGTAGACACCTTGTTTTTTTTTTTTTCAGAAAATTATCGATAAAACGAACATTGGAATATTTGGTGAAGGAACATATTGCAATTTTGGTGGCGGAACTTGATTCGCCATTTCATTATGTCCCTTTTAATTCTTTCCAAAAATTGTCGGGTCTTTATGAACATTTCATCAACAATTTTTATTGCATTACTGGTATGTAAACGATCAATATAGTATTGTTTCTGCAACCGACACAAATACCTGAAATAAATATGTGAAGTAACCACCAATGCCGTGCCATATGTATGCAATGCAACAACCAATCCTTGTGGTGAGAATATTCTACCTGCATAACCAGCAGGTTTGTTCAATTTTCAAGGATGTTCGAATTGTAGTTTCAATATAAATACAACCACAGAGTGACATATTTGTGTATGGACCAGGTGGCCAGGTGCTCTAATGGCGAATACCGCGCCAGTGCCAGGTATAGAAACAAGTCATTGAAAATGGTTAGGTTAGTGAGCATATCAACAATAATAATAGCGATTAATTATTTCTCTTCACAGTCCACTGTGTTTGGCTTGATAATCAAATGAAGATAAACCATGTCGTTGTTTGAGACAAAAAACTATTGCTGGCCGTGATTATTCAAAAACAAGTCATTCATCCCGAGAATCTTGAAGGCTTTACTGATCAAAACAAAAATACTGAATTATTAAAAGATGTATACATATCTCCAGCATGGGTATAAAATGCCAAATCTGCCGAAATCGGAAACAAATCAGGTATGCGTCCCAACCCAAATAACCAACCGTAACAATGTTGTTTATTCTTGATGACCTCTCGTACATCCTTTTCAGTTCCTAGGGAGGTATATGCAAACGGAACTGGGCGATTAAAGGACGCTTCTAGTATTTTTGTACTCTGACAACCATAACATTCATTTGAATACGGCGAGTGGCATGAAAGCGAGATTATGGTTCGGAACATGCGCTTATGAAAGAACAATAATTATACTAAAAAACGCTGTCCTTGTTCATGAAAACGAGAATTATCGTTTTTTTCATGATCCCTTTCACAGGGTCTCTAAAAAATCTACAATGTGGTTTTATAATAATTAAACAATTTGACCTTCTGTCACAAGAGGATGATTGGAACTTTGGTTGTATTTCAGTTGGATCTTTCGTGAAGGGAAAACAGTCGGTTAATATTTGGTTATCATTCATCACTTTCAAATTTCGTGAAAGAAAAAAGTGAAAAATGTAGATACATTCCGAGATGCGCCTTTCCGTGTGCTTCTAGATATAGGTTGCCTGTAGATTGGTATATACAGGGTGTATCTGGAGGTAGATGTTTGGTATATAATTTTTTGAACTCCCCAGAAAAGTTACACCCTTTCGAAAATAAAAAATATATTTTTTCTCATTTTCTGAAGTTTTCAAAAAACGTGTTGATTGTTTCAACCCCTTCTAAGCATATTAGAGTTGAAAACATTTCAAAATGTGTAGTCTTATTGACAAATAATAGTATTAAACAAGTTTAGAGTAATTAGCTAAATATACTGGGATAATGAGAAAGAAAAACCCTTTTTTAATCAAGCATTGTGGCTATTTTAATTTAATTTTTTAATTTCTATGCGGGGAAAGGTTTTTCAGAAAATTATATACCAAATACATCACAGAATCACAACTACATTTTGTTGTTGTTATTTTGATACAATCTGTATAATATACGGCCTCTCAATATGTTACGAAAATATACAGTGAGCTTAGGATGAGAACATCCCTGTATTTCAGTCATTTTCAAAAGCAGAGATTCGATTTTTGGTCCATACGTAGACCTTCATGTGCCGCACTTTTGGCAATACTCAACCCTAGCGACATTAAACCCAGCTTTTTGCGATCTCGCGAAAAGAGGCAAATTCTCGTTATTTTGCTTGGCGTTGGTGATTCCGAGAAAATTCACTTGAAAATGTTGCCTAGAAATCGATACATACAGAATTTCAACGCATTATTATAATTTTGAATTAGAAGAGAAAAATATATTTAACTTCGTTATTCTTTGGATCTAAGACAAAAATATGTATAGATTTGGAATCCTCGTGAAATTTCACCTACTTTTAGATGATTTTCAATGTCATATCAGAAATTTTGGATAATTGGGGGGGACAAATATCCAACTTCGTTATTTTTTGGATCTAGGACAATAATTATACAGGGTGACATTTTGAAAACTTCCCACTCTCAATATCTTCCTTCCAGGAAATAATTTGACAATTCGAAAAGATAGGTAAATTTGATTCTCAAAGGGGAAGATTTTGAATGCATAATTTTAGTCCTCTTGCTTCTACCCCCTAAAACAAGTAGATGTTATCCTCAGAACCTTATATGTAAAGGGGGTCAAGATGCACATTATTTTGAATTGCTTCCAATTCTCTTTCCAACAGTACCATAGTTTTTTTTTTAATTAGCAGTTTCCGAAAACTGCCGTTCAAAACTTACAGAAGTAATTAGAGTATGCCTGCACTGAAATGCATTCCAAGTTTTCCTACCATTAGGACTGAATGAAGAGTCAATACAATAATACTGACCTGAAAACCATGCATCTCAGTGCACAATTATTTCTGTGAGTTTAAAACAGCATTCTTCGGAAACTGTTCATCAAAAAATGAAAAACTAGAGTATTGTCGAAAGAAGACTTGAACGCCCCTCAAAATAATGTGCATCATGAACCCTTTTTCATATGAGGTTCTGAGGGTGACAACTACCCCTTCTAGGGAGTTGAACTAAGAGTGCTAAAAATATGCATTTTAAGTATCTTCCTTGGAAATGAAATTGACGTGTCTTTTCGATTTTTCATATCATCCACTGGAAAGAAGTGCTCAACAGAATATGATAAACTAGGGTATTGTTGGAATGAGAATTGAACGCCCTTCAAAATGATGCGCCACTTGACCCCCCTTTCCATTGAGATTCTAAGGGTAACATCTGCCCCTCCTAGGGGGTTGACCCAAGGTCTAAAACTAACAATTTTTAGTGTCTTCCTTGAAAACAAAATCGACCTGTTTTTTCGATATCTCATATTATTCACAAGAAGATATTGAGGATAAGAAGTTTTCAAAATGTCACCCTGTATAATATCGATATTGCTTCAAAATTCATCGTTTCCTCCTTCTCTTTTTTATTATATATATTTATATATATATATATATTATTGCATATTTCTTTTCCATCTTTTTGAATTGAAATATTTCCTATTTCCTTCATTACTCCACAAAAATCGCACATTTGATCAATAAATATATCTGTTATTATTCCGAGGTTTATTTATACATAAGTCATTCGAAAAAGTAAGGAAGGGTGCGGCGCAGACACAAAATCTCGGCTGAACTAGTTCAGACATTCATGGTGGCTATTAACGGCCTCCACATGAGGCCGCAATCATTGTTACCCATCCTGGAAACACTTAGTGCGAGGAACAATTTAAGTCCTGCGCCTCCGTTCCACCATAATTAGTTTTTTTTTCGCCGCCTTTGCTGGATAAACGTAAATTCTGAGCGACAAGTAGTTTTTGTGTGAACACCTCGAAACTAAAACTGAATAAACTGAACGTTTTATAGCAAAAACTTTATAGCTGTTTTGTCAACCTCGGTAGACGGAACGAACAAGTTAGCCAGAAATTGGGTCAAAGTGAACAAAGCTTACCAAAGTTGAGAGCTGTCTTCTATTAACTAAATCACATATATTGTATTATATATTCTTCGTCAATATTTAGCTTCGCGTTAGCTTCAACATTTATACAAGAGTATGAATATGGAATATGTCGATGTCGAATTCGCATTTGAACAGATATATCTAACTAGTTTTAAGCAGCATGTGAGACTGAAATTTCAAGAAACTTTCAGTTTGACTTATCTCTAACTCATTCAGCTTCGAGTAGATACACAAAGATAAATATCTCATCATGTCTGGAACTTCTGCTGATATAATCGAGATGATCACTAATATTTGTACGCCGGGTTAAAGGTATCGTCACTTTCATCTTATTCAGACTGTTATCAGCCATCATCAGACATCAAAATGTTATGAATTGATAAACAAGGACATATACCACAATTTCACGAGAAAAATTGAACATGAGAAAGTACTGATTGATTTGAATATCATTCCTTTGTCGAACGAAGACAAACGCCCTATGAATGTCGCGCTCAAAATTAGAGAAATGCTGCAGTCGAATAAGCTATCCATGTTTTAGCTAAAAATGTCTATAATAAGTCACTCAATATTGACCATTTCAGCGTACATACAGTAGACCTTGGAAACATGAATATGTCAAATTTGTATAAATTATAGTCAAATGGACCTCGCCGAGTATTTTATTTCAGAATTTGATTCATCAAAATCAATCGACGCATTCCATAAAACATGGGGTGTTGCGGTTTCGAATCGCAAACATTATAGTATTGTACATTGTATTACTATTTGTTCCACCCCACACCTGTACTCTCGTATTCCTAGGACGATTTGAATTTTTTTCCCATAATATACTTCTCAAAATTATCTACTTTTTCGAGCAAAAAAATTATCAATCACAATTTCTTATAGCCTACTGCGATCACAAAAGCTCTAGTAAAATCAAAGAAGAACGGATTAGCCATTTTTTTTGAAAAATTCTCCTATATCAACGTTACAATTTCCGAATCGATTGCCATCATCAAAATCTTTGTAAAAAATGCCTCATCCGTTTTCTCCAGTTTTGCTGAAGTTTTTGTAATCGGAGTATGTCAAGAAATTGTGTTTGAAATTTTTTTGTTCGACAAAGTAGATAATTTTGAGTAGAATATTATGATAAAGAAAAATTCAAATCGCCCTTGGAATACGAAAGTACAGGGGTGGGGTGGACCGAATTGTAACACACTGTATTATATGTTCACGTTAATACAGATAAAGATACTTCCACGGGAAATGTTCTTCAGGAATCTCTGCTATTCTTCCACGTCTTCCAGCAATACCAGTCAGACGAACTTGACAAGCGCAGAGTTATCACTGATTATTTTTCAAATAAATCATGTGGATTAGATATAATAGCATGGGAAAATATCGCTGTGAAAAAATATACGAGATGTCAAAAACCCTACGCGAGGGTTTTTATAATAAATAATATAAACATATTCTTATCTTCTGTTTTGTTTCTGTATACTTCAATTACTCTGGTACTTTACTCATCCTGGCAGGATATAAATCATATGTTGTTGACCTCTCACATCGAAAATTGATAATTTAATCTATGAAGTTTCTGGCGAACAAGATCCCACTCCAATCTACTTGACCACGAATTCTATACCCCTTTTCCCTTCAAGTTAATGTAGCAATCAATCAACTAGAGCACATATTATAATCGAAGACTCATCGTTGAATTTTCGGCATTTGTAAACGAGAATGCGAATTAATCATTAATAAATGTCTCCGAATTGCTGGCGATTTATTCGAAATTATCGGATATTCATTTATTAATCGCATTGTTTTGATCGAAAGTTTCATTTTTATCATAATTATCAAATTGTTCAAAAGTTACAAGCTTTTAACACGCTTATATTAGCTTGTTATGTATGTTTCTATAAGTCTTTGTTTGTATGTAACGTCGAAGTGAATTGAAATTTCACACACTCATGAACATCCGATGACAAGACCATAGTTTAATAATTTATCCCAATTATCCTGATCAGGATATTCAGGATGGGCTATTTTTTTTCTCGAATAAAATGCTGAATAATGTATCGCCTCAAAAAATTCAAAATGTTCTTTCACCAAAATTTCAAATGATCGTTTTTCCTTCGATGAACTTCACAATGTTTTTTTATATTCAGAGACACGGCAGTGTCTTACACCAAGTACTCGTATGAATAGTTACAGAGACACGGGTGATTTTAAGTTTGGCTATCTACAAAAACGTGTTTCATTTTAACCATTTATTCTGAATGAAAACTGGGATGAAAATGATATATGCGTAAGAATTTTCATTATTTCTCGATCAGTACCCCCATAATGAACGAACACCCATTATATTCACAGTGAATATACTTGTCTGTGACAATATTGAGTTTGTTGACCTTTTTTCAAAGGCTTGCTTATTTAATGTTCCCAGTTTGACTGGACCATCTACTAACGCTTCTGTGGCTCTTTGGATTTGGCACTGTGAGTGTCAAGTGAATGGGAACGTATTTTCTTTCTGTGGTTTCCACTGTACTTCGAAAGAGATGAATAGAGTGTTCATTATTTTCCTCCCATTTGAAAAGCAAAACATCGTAAAACGCTTTCAGCTTGAGTACAATCGTACACTATATATAGGTAGCTTCGGTAGGTAGTTATTTAAATTTAAGGTCGTTTTTTATCTTTATTGCGTTTTTTATTTCATCGGTGATCTTGAGGGAAGAGGGGACAGGATCTTTTCAAACCAACATAATATATACGTAAATTAATTAAATCTTTTTTCATTCATATAGCATTCCATGGAACCCGCTTTCCAGTTGACATTGATAGTTTATTTATATCACGTCAACATAATTATATATGTTTTTCAATCGTATGAATTGCACTGAGAGGAATCCATGTCATACATCTGTGGAACATTTTACGTACCTGGAAAGGATAGGGAGAGAAGGTAGGTATTGTTTTTTTTCATCAATGTTCCAATGTTCTTGGAAAGTATTTCATTAATTTCCAACACTGTGCTGTGAACAAGTGAATTTTGGTAAAGAGTTGTTCGACAAATTCAGAGGTTAACGTCATAAAGGATGTTCTGTGACTAAACTTGTCGAGTTCGTCTGACTATAATATTGTGATGAGTTTTCTGAAAAGGAAAGAAAATGTTACGTGGAAGTGTCTATAGAAGGTCTCCTACTTTCTTGCGGTGTTTCAATAATAATGTCAAGAAACAAGAGTGTGACCTTACCATTCACTGATAGGAAATGATAGTTCTGATAGAGGTTTATATTATTCGTTTTATAAAGATTCTAATGCATAGAGAACTATAGATAAGTTGTTGAATTATAAGAAAGCTTGCATTCGATTTTTTTATACCGCATTACTCAAATAAATTGAACTAGTTTCTGCGCGAATATGTAGGCACGTAAAGCATACGCGTGGGAGTAATTTTCCTTCACGCGTTTTAGCTTCCAAATAGATACGGTCTATTCGAAAACCAGTGGTCAGCGGAAACTGACCCATAGATGGTTTGAGTTGCTTGTAATGATCTAACAAATAGGTGCCTTGTTCTCATTTCGAATGAATGAATTATCCAAGCAGTTGATTTATCACCAAGGGCGAGATAATTTATCCACAAGAACGAGTTAACAGACTACTTGTTAGACCTCAACAAAATTTGAATAATCGAACATCCTCTGTACATATAGCGACGGTGTTGTTCATCCTATTATCTGGTCCACTTCATAGTAGCTGATTTCTGACAATCGATGAAAATCATTTGAAGCAGATGAGTTCTTATAAACATCGATCGAAATAAGCTCCGATTTCGAGATATAGGGCATTGAAATTGAGAATACACGTGAAATTATGTATGTATCTGCTTTCGTAACGGAAAAACTTAGTTTATTATGCGACTGAAATGGTGCCAACATTGAAAACATATGTGTATTGATGGGTGTCTTGAAGGCACCCTGTATAATCGAAATTACTTTCCTGGTATGCGCCCTATGGGACAGTTGAAGTCTGCATAATATCATAATCCTGACTCAACTGATAACTGAGCTATATAGGAGACGGAAAGTGAGATGCAGGACCCTGTATGAAGGGCTTAGCCCTAGGAGATAGGCCGCTGTAACATAAACCTCGCATATGCACTCACATTCCTTTGGCCAACACCAGCCATCAATTAATTGTATTTATGCCTCCCTACCTTATATAAAAGAAATCACACCCAAATTAACTAGAATCTTTAACAACTTACCTAATATCAAAATAGCAAACAAAACCATCTTACCCATTAGAACCATTTACTCAAAACATAAAGACAGTGTTCCCACACACTCACGAACAAATGTAGTTCACTCCATTCCATGTCTGGATTGTGACGAACAATATATAGGTCAATCCAAAAGGTCCTTAGCAGATAGGATCTTCTCTCACAAAAGTGATAGAAGACTACATCCGGAAAGATGTGCTTCGGCAGAACATGTTAACAGTATGGATCATATAATGGATTATGGTGCAGTGAGAATTCTAGCAACTGAATCTAACAGAACTAAAAGAACTTTTATAGAAATTGCCCACATTTCCCAGGTCTCTAATGGTATGAACTGATTATCGCTTTTCCAGTAGAAAATGACACGCTGAATCGAATGAGACCATGATCAGCCCGATTGGACAGATAGACAGCTATTCTCTTTTATTGCCAATAGGAGCACTCCGGTAGGCTACTACGTCTCCATTTTCCAAAATTTCCCGATTTCCACCACAGATTCGTTCATGGTCTCATTCGATTCAACGTGTCATTTTTTACTGAAAAAGCGATGATTCGCGTGGATTTCGACCGTTTCATGGCACTTCCGGCCGGACGAAGATGGCTTGGTGACTATATCGTACGGAAGTCTTAGGTGGGAAAATGAAAATTTTTATTTGGCTCATTAAAAATCTGAAAAAATTCACATGGACCAATTCGATGTCGTAATGAACGAATCTGTAATGGAAATCGAGAAATTTTGGAAAATGGATACGTAGTAGCTTACCGGAGTGCTCCTATTGGCAATAAAAGCGGAAAGCTGACTTTGAGCGCCGATATCTGAAAAAATATCTGTCCTATCGGGCTTATCATGGTCTTCGATTCAGCGTGTAATTTTCTACTGGAAAAGCAATAATCCGCGTGGATTTCGGCCGTTTTCTGGCACTTTCGGCCGTCCGAAGATGGCTTGGTGTTTATATCGTACGGAAGTCTTAGGTGGCAAAATGAAAATTTATATTTGGCTCATTAAAAATCTGAAAAAATTCACATGGACCAATTCGATGTCGTAATGAACGAATCTGTAATGGAAATCGAGAAATTTTGGAAAATGGATACGTAGTAGCTTACCGGAGTGCTCCTATTGGCAATAAAAGCGGAAAGCTGACTTTGAGCGCCGATATCTGAAAAAATATCTGTCCTATCGGGCTTATCATGGTCTTCGATTCAGCGTGTAATTTTCTACTGGAAAAGCAATATTCCGCGTGGATTTCGGCCGTTTTCTGGCACTTTCGGCCGTCCGAAGATGGCTTGGTGTTTATATCGTACGGAAGTCTTAGGTGGCAAAATGAAAATTTATATTTGGCTTATTAAAAATCTGGAAAAATTCACAAAGACTAATTTGATGTCGTAATGAACGAATCTGTGGTGGAAATCGGGAAATTTTGAAATATGGAGACGTAGTTGCCTACCGGAGTGCTCCTATTGGCAATAAAAGCGGAAAACTGACTTGAAGCGCCGGTATCTAGAAAACTATTTGTCCTATCGGACTTGGTCTCATTCGATTCAACGTGTCATTTTTTACTGAAAAGGCGATGATTCGCGTGGATTTCGACCGTTTCATGGCACTTTCGGCCGTTTGCAGATGGCTCGGTGACAATATCGTACTGAAGTCTCAGGTGAGAAAATGAAAATTTTTAATTGGCTTACTAAAAATCTGAAAAAATTCACAAAGACTAATTTGATGTCGCAATGAACGAATCTGTGGTGGAAATCAGGAAATCTCGAAGAATATAGACGTAGTAGCCTACCGGAGTGCTCCTATCGACAATAAAAGCGGAAAGCTGACTTTGAGCGCCGATATCTAGAAAACTATCTGTCCTATCGGGCTTAACATGGTCTCATTCGATTCAACGTGTCATTTTTTACTGAAAAAGCCATGATTCGCGTGGATTTCGACCGTTTCATGGCACTTTCGGCCATCCGAAGATGGCTTGGTAACTATATCATACGGAAGTCTTAGGTGGGAAAATGAAAATTTTCATTTGGCTTATTAAAATTCTGAAAAAATTCACATAGACTAATTTGATGTCGTTATGAACGAATCTGTGGTGGAAATCAAGAAATTTTGGATAATGGAGACGTAGTAGCCTATGATGGGCTTGGTGACTATATCGTACGGTCTTAGGTGAGAAAATGAAAATTTTTATTTGGCTCATTAGAAATCTGAAAAAAATCACTTAAACTAATTTGATAACGTAATGAACAAATCTGTGGTGGAAGTCATGAAGTTTTGGGAAATGAAGACGTAGTAGCCTACCGGAGTGCTCCTATTGGCAATAGAAGAGAATAGCTGACTTTGAGCGCCGATATCTCGAACACTATCTGTTCTATCGGGCTGATCAGGGTCTCATTCGATTCAGCGTGTCATTTTCTACTGGAAAAGCGATAATTCTCGTTGATTTTGGCCGTTTTCTGGCACTTTCGGTCATCCGATGATGGCTTGGTGACTATATCGTACGGAAGTCCTAGGTATGAAAATGAAAATTTGTATTTGGCTTATTGAAAATCTGAAAAAATTCACATAGACTAATTCAATGTCGTCATGAACGAATCTGTGATGGAAATCGGGGAATTCTGAAAAATGGAGACGTAGTAGCCTACCGGAGTGCTCCTATTGACCATAAAAGCGGAAAGCTGACTTTGAGCGCCGATATCTAAAAAAATATCTGTTTTCTCGGGGTTATCATGGTCTCATTCGATTCAGCGTGTAATTTTCTACTGAAAAAGCGATAATTCGCGTGGATTTCGGCCGTTCTCTGGCACTTTCATCCGTTTGAAGATGGCTCGGTGACTATATCGTACTGAAGTCTTAGGTGGGAAAATGAAAATCTTCATTTGGTTTATTAAAAATCTGAAAAAATTCACATAAACTTATTTGATAACGAAATGAACGAATCTGTGGTGGAAGTCGGGAAGTTTTGGGAAAAGGAGACGTAGTAGCCTACCGGAGTGCTCCTATTGGCAATAAAAGCGGAAAGCTGACTTTGAGCGCCGATATCTCGAAAAATATCTGTCCTACCGGGCTGATCATGGACTCATTCGATTCAGCTTGTCATTTTCTACTGGGAAAGCGATAATTCTCGTGGATTTCGGCTGTTCTCTGGAACTTTCGGTCGTCCGAAGATAATATCTTGGTGACTATATCGTTCGGAAGTCTCAGGTGGGGAAATGAAAATTCTTATTTGGCTCATTAGGAATCTGAAAAAAATCACATAGACTAATTTGATGTCGTTATAAACGTATCTGTGGTGGGAATCGAGAAATTCTGGAAAATGGAGACGTAGTAGCCTACCGGAGTGCCTCCTATTGGCAATAAAAGCGGAAAGCTGACTTTGAGCGCCTATATTCCGAAAACTATATCCCCAATCGGGCTGATCATGGTCTCATTCGATTCAGCGATTCATTTTCTACTGGAAAAGCGATAGTTCTCGTGCATTCAGGCCGTTTTCTGGCATCTTCGGCCGTCCGATGATGGCTTGGTGACTATATCGTTCGGAAGTCTTAGGTGGGAGAATGAAAATTTTCATTTGGCTCATTGGGAATCTGAAGAAATTCATAAAATTTGATGTCGTAATGAACGAATATGTGGTGGAAATCTAGATATTTCGGAAAATGGAGACGTAGTAGCCTACCGGAGTGCTCCTATTGGCAATATCCAGAAAACTATCTGTTCTATCGGGCTGATCATGGTCTCATTCGATTCAGCGAATAATTTTTTACTGGAAAAGCGACAATTCGCATAGATTTCGGATGTTTTCTGACACTTTCGGCCGTTTGAAGATGACTTGGTGACTATATCGTTCTGAAATCTCCGGTGGGAAAATGAAAATTTTCATTTGACTTGTTAAAAATCTGAAATAATTCACAAAGTCAAATTTGATGTTATAAACGAATCTCTGGTAGAAATCGAGAAATTTTGGAAAATGGAGACGTAGTAGCCTACCGGAGTGCTCCTATGGGCAGTAAAAGCAGAAAGCTGACTTTGAGCGCCGATATCTAAAAAAATATCTGTCCTATCGGGCTTATCATGGTCTCATTCGATTCAGCGGGTAATTGTTAACTGGAAAAGCGATAATTCGCGTGGATTTCGGCCGTTTTCTGGCACTTTCGGCCGTTTGAAGATGGCTCGGTGACTATATTGTACTGAAGTCTCAGGTGGGAAAATGAAAACTTTCAATTGGCTTATTAAAAATCTGAAAGAAATCACATAGACTAATTTGATGTCGTAATGAACGAATCTGTGGTGGAAATCGGGAAAATCTGTGAAATGGAGACGTTGTAGCCTACCGGAGTGCTCCTATTGGAAATAAAAGCGGAAAGCTGACTTTGAGCGCTGATATCTAAAAAAATATTTGTCCTATCGGGACTATCTTGGTCTCCTTCGATTCAGCGTGTCATTTTCTACTAGAAAGGCGATAATTCTCGTGGATTTAGGCCGTTTTCTGGCACTTTCGGCCGTTTGAAGATGGCTCGGTGACTATATCGTACTGAAGTTTTAGGTGGGAAAATGAAAATTTTCATTTGACTCATTAAAAATCTGAAAAAATTCACATAGTCAATTTCGATGTCGTAAAGAACAAATCTGTGGTGGAAATCGGGAAAAAAAATTCCATATCTGGACGGTCGAAAGTGCAGAAAACGGCGGAAACCCACGCGAATTATCGCATTTTCAGGACAGATAGTTTCCGAGATATCGGCGCTTAAAGTCAGCTTTCTGCTTTTATTGCCAATAGGAGCACTCTGGTACGCTACCACGTCTCCATTTTCCAAAATTTCTCGATTTCCACCACAGATCCGTTTATAACGACATCAAATTATAGTCCATGTGAATTTTTTCAGATTCCTAACAAGCCAAATAAAAATTTTCATTTTTCCACCTAAGACTTCCGTACGATATAGTCACCAAGCCACCTTCGTACGGCCGAAAGTGCCAGAAAACGGCCGAAATCTACGCGAATTATCGCTTTTCCACTAGAAAATGACTCGCTGAATCGAATGAGACCATGATAGCCGTTCGATAACTGAGATAAAGCAGTGTCGATTGCGGTTAATACTTGGATGGGAAACCATTCGAGGAAACGCCGCGTTAGCTCGCACATCTGTAGCGTAATAACATATCATAGCTACAGCTACCATATCAATGAGCACAAGATATGAAACGGATATGCCGTCCTTCGGAGGGTACGTTAGGCCGGCGGTCCCGAGGCCATGGATGTTGGACTCGTTAAAAATCCCTACCTCTGGTTGGAACACCAAAGGATTCCACAAAATTTCCGGTTGGGGGTAGTGTGCTCACTGAGCGTCGGTGATTAGCCTCAGTGGAAGAAAACGGACAAGTTAAAGAAACAAAGGAAGAAGACGATCTATCGATACCTGTTCAAACGAGATAAAAAGCATTAATATTGCCCTAACGACGCCAGTGGTATCCATATCAACTGAAAACTACCACAAACGTGTTTGTTTACAGATACTAAGTATATCACCAGAATATATCATTTTTTCTTCAGTGGTTTTCAATTGAATGAAGGAAAATCTTTTTATTTTCAATTGAACACCCGGTATCTCGAGAACTAAGCGTCTTAGGACCAATGTTTATATGAACTTGTTATCTTATATCCAGGTACCATCTCAATCCGGAAGATTTTCCACACTCTGTAAATGAGCGAAGAAACAGTGGTTTTTTGAAATTCTTTGGGTCGTGCGCTCGATGCGCAGTTCGACATGAATTTTTTGATAAAATACTTCTCCCAAAGTAGGTTTTCGCCCCTCATCGAATCAATGTCGATAAAAAGATTTTGCAAACGGCAAATTGTGGAAGTGGTTCAAGTGTAGAATCCCGCAATGGCGTAGGAGCAATTTTTATTTCTCACTATTGTTGGGCTAACCTCATTATGTAACGTAATTTTGTATTCTCTAGTGGATGAACCCGGGGGACGTGCATTGAGGGAACGTGCTGGAGGATCCGATATTCAGAGTGCCTCATTCTTATGTGATGCATATTTTTCTCTAGTCAGCATAATATCCGCGACGTCCCTAGACATTCATTTCGTTTTTTTTTCTTTCATTATCTGATGCAGACGTCGCAAAATTCTGCTGATTCAATCCTATCATTTAGTTGTTAGATTAATCATATTATGTGTCATTTTTATTCTTGTTCCTTCTTCTAATCTCGACTCAGCGGTATCCGATAACCCCGTAGTGCTCCTCAAACCGTCAGGTTCATTTCAGTAGGGCCAAGACACAATTATTTGGTGCACTAATATAGACGTTATATTATATTCTGTTGAATAGTATGTGTTCCAGCTGAAACTAGTCACTCCGTTTATCTCCGAAGTCGTTGAAAAAATTGAAAATTGCTCGGTATTTATAATATTCCAAAGTTTAAACCTTGAATCTTAACGAGCATCAACTTTCAATTTTCAAATGGGACGGTTAGTGGTTATGATCACAAATCGAACAATACCAAATATGGAGAAAGACTCGAGAAACCGCGTTACTCTAACTATAAAAAATTACAAATATATGCCAGAAGTGATTTTGATAATGCCCGTCCTACTGATTCAAGCAATTGAGAGGTATCGAATTCAAGAAAAATCTTGATTTGATGTTCATGCTATTTATGATTAGTTTCTATGACTTGTACAAATTAGTTATGTTATGTCCGCAACTTTTGATATATATACATACGTGTTTACGTTTTTTTTCACCACTAGCTATAAAACCTACCATTATTCACTCATTTTCGAGGCGTAAAGGGTGTTTTTACTATCAAGGTAGTTTTCGTCATTTCATGAACCACTAGTCAATAAGGACATAGCCACCTCTGTTATAATTAACCTGAATTCACTGTTCTGATTCGGGATTCGCAGAAATGTCACTCGCATCTAATTGAAATCTAGTAGCCATGACCGTGACAGGATATGACAAGTTGTTATATGCTGTCATGCGGTCATGGCTACTAGATTTCAATCAGAATTGAAAAGAAGTGCTTTCATAGTGACACTAGGTCTGAATCTCAGTTTCACGAAATTATAATGATGGAAATATATTGCTAGTGGTAAAAAAAATTCAATATACACCTTGGTAGTGAAGAATATTATTACTGCGGGACCTTATACTCCTCGGCTGAAGCCTTAGGATATAATCTTGGTCCATGGGTAATACTGATATACTTTACTACCTTGATGTATGAATAACTAGTATTCATCTAATTTATTATTATTAATCTACAACTATGGATTAATTCATACATTGCTAACTCGATTTTCAACATTTAATGACAGATATTATTGTGATGAATAGAGTAATAAGAGAAATAATGACAGTAGGATGGCGTAATAATCAGACATCCCATCGTCTTCTGATGATGATGATGATGAGGTTATCTCGAACGGCTACGGAGATATAATAGCTGATTGATTTTTCAACTAGCTCCGGTAACTCCGCCAGCAGAAATTTCTGGGTCACACTCATGGTGTGTATTGAGTCTTGTTTCCGAGGTGACTACTGAAATGTTACAAAGTATTGAATTCTGGTGATCGCAAGATAGGTATTACTTTCAGTTCTCTTGAAATAACATTCGGTGATTTCACACCACACTGTTTTTATACTTTGCAACTTTGATGAAGTCATTATGACATTCAAATGCGTATCGAAACAGCTTCTATTAGGACACGCTGAATTTCTTCTTTCAAAGTAGGTAACGTCAAACTGTCAGACACTATTGACACAAAGTTTTGTTTGATTAGAGAATCTACATTCAAATGTTCATTTCATTCCATTGTTATATATTCTTTTTCTATTATTTGAAGTTTTTGTTAATGAAATAAAAATTACGGAGTACAAATGAATGTGAAATTGAAAAAATTGGATATTTCACATGTCTCATAAGACATATTGTCGCACTAGCTTTTTTGGTAAACTACTCGCTTCTCTCTTCGTACTCCAGACAAGGCATGGGACAAAATAGTGTTTTATAAAACTTGTAGAATGATAATATACTATTTACCACTAACCGAACCGATTCTTCAACATCTCGACACGTGTTTCGTGTTTCGCTAACGACGTTCAGGGCTAGATTGAAACTGTTTTGATTTGTAGTGTATGTTCCAGTTTTCGATTTATCCGATGATTGATCGACAGCTCCAACGTTTTACATTTTTGATAGACGGCTTCGACGTTTTCAATTCTTGGTGTAAAATAATTCGTTCCAGGAAAGCGCGTTCGAAAAGCTTAAGACAGTAAAACGACCCGGAAAAACGAAGTAGGGCCTAATTCGGAGAAAAACGATGACTGAGAAGGTGAAGTTCCGTCCCAACAAAAACACGGTCGGTGTTTATGTAAGGCGGGTCTCTTCTCTCTGTTTGCACTCCCCTACAGATCCCCTCATTCCGTACACCGAAAGTGGTTAGAACAATTATACCTCGTCTTGTTTTCTCTTTTTCACTGATTCAGTGTTGTATAGGGAGCAGTATAGAACTTTTTTTGACGATATATATATATAGTTATAGCAAAACTTATAAGTTTTCATTCGATCGTACACTTTTCCTGGAGAGTCGTAAAGATCCTGAACAGTTTACTGTTGTATCCTTTCTTCTCCGTTATTTACTATTCACTTCTTCCGGTTTACTATTTGGCGAGACAATTGATTTTGTATCCTTCAAATCGGATTAGGATACTGTCTGTTATAACTCAAAATATTCTGAATATGTGAAAACACGCCCATCACACTTGTTTTTCTTGATGCCAGCACACTATTACATACATTGATGCTGGATGCTCAAAAGTTCCCTCCCCTATACACAAATTCGAAATTTTGACAATTACAAAAACGTCGAATTAGAGAGACTAACAAAAACGTCAGATTATTTGATAACTATTCAGCGACGGTGCTTGAATTTTGAATTTTAGTATTACCTGATTTGATTCATCACAGCTTTGCGTTTTGAAAAAGCTAGTTGCCAATTTTGCCACAAATACGAACAAAATTTGTATTATTGAATAGGTTTTTTCGATACCTTTCAAAAGAGGGGTCGCTTGCCGTAGGGTTTCATTTGAAATTGTTAGTCACAATGGCCTTGTGACGTCATCTTTTACGATTTCGTCATCTATCATCACTAGTAGGGAAGTTTACAACCTTCAATATTCAGTTTCCAAATTCCACTTGTTTATGCACAATCGTTCAAAGATAAGAGGGGGGAAGCACAGTATAGAAGTAGTTTGTTGGTTTCGTCTTGAAGTTGTGACACTATTCTTCCCATCGTATCGGTCTGTTCGATCTATATGAAAGAATTTATTCGACAATAGCAGATCTAGATGTACATCAGTGATCGATCCATTTGAGATTTTCATGAATTTTTTTAGTCGCAGGATCCCTTCATCCATTGAGTATGCCAATTGACCTAATGGCAAATTAATAAACACGTGCATGTAAGGTTGGGTGCGGGGTCCGGCGAATCGATTTGAATTGCATCATTTCACTGTGCCAATATTCGATGTTTCAATATCAGTTTGTCTCTCCCATCTGATACACAATGCAGACAATTCGTGTCCCAATGTTTCATTAAATACGGCGGGAATCAAAATGTCCAATTTTTTTTTATATTGACAGTATGGTTTTGATTTTATATAATAATGGTGAAGTTGGCTATTTTCTGATATCGTCCTTTCTTCGAATACGTTTCACTGACAAACAGCCATACCATCGATACGCCCGAAACAAAAATTGAAGGAAAATTATTCGATTTGTGGTGGGTATGAGATGGTCAAAACGTGAATGAGATTGTTCGTTTTTTCTACTCATTGGGTGCGACTGTAATTCGAACGAAATAATCAATGGCAAATATCGGAAATCAGAATGCACGGCACGTATTAGAGATTTTATTTCCAGGGTAGAATTATATTCTGCTCACGACCAGCATTCGTCGTCTTGCAAATGTCCAGTTTTTCGCGATTATGTCTAACAAGGAAAGGAAATGTGCTCTTTCCATGATGCAGACAAAGAGTCACATTCCAACCTCAGCTTTACTATCATTATTTTTTCGAATAGAATGTTTTATATTAAACAGGGGTAATTTAATTGATGGCTGAAAATGTAGGATGTGGTTCCGCGGCTAATTATTAGATGAAAAGTTCATGTGAACATATACCCTATTGAATTTCGAGCTATAGGGTATCAAAATTTTGAGATAAATTTAGTTTTCTTATCATAATGTCAGTACTGTTCTTGATATTTTCATGAGATTTGACAGGCAGTTATGTTTAAGAGCGCAGGAGCATTGCTATTCACTGAAGTGAATGAAAAGCTGACGAAATATATTTGATTTTGAAACAAGCTACCTGCTCTTGGATCAAGTAACTTATTCTACTGATTGAAGAATGTCCAATCAACATGGATGGAAAGAAACAAGTGACCGTGGAAGGAGACGCCATCGAACTATTTGTATTTCTTTTCAATCATGATTTCCATTTAATAACACAGCGATGAAAACCTTCCTATTCAATGTGATTCGGTTTTTCTTCAAACTTCATTATGAGAATATAGGTAACTGATTTATTATTAAAATGCAAAAAACTTGAATACATATACCTACTTACCTCGTTACCATTTACATACCTCCAAATTCCAACAAGTGAGGCAGCCTCAGACTTGAACATCAGAGATGTTGCTAGTTGATGGAACCACCTTTGTGAGTTGACAAATTGATTATAAACGATCCACGAATACACACAATATCAGAAACCTCACAAAATATTATGCAGTAATGATAAGTTTATCGGATATTTTGTTTCGAGTAGCAAGAGTTGAATAATTGCAGGATGAGACAATGTTTCTGTGGCAAGAGAAAATAATCGCAATTGAAAGAAATTCATTTCAGAGAAATTTCAGAAAATTGATTTCTCAAAACAAAGAAATGTTTCCCCATGCAAGATAGTCACTCTCTGTATAAAAAAATGTATATCAAGATCACAGAATACCTTGACTCACAACTCAGTATGGGTAATCCGCTGGGCGCATCTATTCATTATAACGCCATGTATTTCATCTACTCCTATATTGATATTTATACAACGAATCAGCACAGCCGATTAGCCGCCGGTCTATTACGTTCCATCGGAGCGTTGCCAAGAGTGTTCAACAGATGTAGTTCAATATTCTGCTAAATGACAATAAATAATATACGTGTAATATCTCGATAGGGACAAGGACAAGGGACAGAGCAGAGTATGTGCCGTCATCATGGCCCGTGACAATGCCCAAAAGCACCTATTAGTATTTCGTATAATCGAAATCGAGCGGTGAAATCGGTGTGACCGTGCATCAACCACCCACCCGGCCAAAAATCAGGATTCACTCATCAATAATTATTATATGCAATCTCGCACACGACGGAAATATGTTGGGGAAGTTGTAATTAATAGAGGATCCTCGATAAACGGTATGGCTGCCATCTGGGAGAAGAGGAACTTGTAACTGGATAGAGTTTCGCTGCCTTCTTTCTTCAACTTTTCCAACTTATATTCTTGCAAGTTAATAAAAACTTCCAGAATAGTTCCAGACACTATATCAAGGGAATATATTGGAACAAAATATTAAATGAATATTTTTCAACTTTCTGAATTAATCTTGTAATTAATGAACAATAAATGCGGTTATACCGTTTCGAAGAAATAATCCATCCTCATTACCCACATGGGTGATAGCTCGAATTTTACCAGGCATGACGCGTAATTATATTAGGTCTTCGTGATAGTCATACCGCTAAAAAGTATTAAAAATCGGGAAAAATGTATTTGGTCTCTGAATGTTCTTTGAGTCATTATTGGAGGAAACAGATTCATATTTTATTGTTATGAGAATCAGATTTGGATTATTTGATCCCCAACATGATGAGTTATTATATTATACAACTCTCTAATGCAGTGAAATTCATTTCTTCTTCAAAGATCAATTTCTTCTGATTCCCTTATTGCAATGACACTGGACGTACTCACAATAATTAACACTTCATAGTGCTATATATATGATATATAGTTTGGACTTTGGATACACCTTCATAACTTGTGACTTATCAGACTATCAGACACTCTACGTATTCGATTATTAGTTCCGGTTGCGGTCTTAAAAACAACGACAATCAAGTAAATGCCGACATATCAGCATATATACACTGCAATTTGATAATTGTTTTTATCTTTCAAATCCCTCTTTTCTTCCACGATTATTTTGCATTATTCTTGTCCATCATAATATGTTGGAAATGGTTGACATTAGTTGATGATGGCTTTTGTATGAACAAGCCTCTACACAGTGATCTTTTTGAATCAAGATAGCTGTCTTTCTTGATTCATCATGAAAAATGATGCGAACGGAATGCAATAGAAATTCTTAGTATGCATAATGGGCACTCTACCAGCTAGAATTACTATAGGAATCAATAACTCCAGAAAATCAAAGTAATAAATTCAGTTCAAATTCAAAGATCTCTTGGAGCGCACAAAAGGAAATTCCTATGATGTTCAAAGAACATCGTGTCTACCTAAGAAGGATAGAGAAAGGAGGTAGATGTTTTACTTTTTTTTGTTGTTTTACATATTTCAAGTTTGACAACGAAAAGATGTACTGACTGAATGAAATGGTTCGCTGATGACTCTTTCATGCCTAAACTTCTCTATAATTTGAACACTAAATACATGTACTTACTTATATGCTCTGCTCGTGCCGTGTATACATTGAGGTTGACAAAGCTCATAAAATATATCCCACCATCAACACAGATATTCTTCAAACGCGTATTCAATTACCATTTGTATGCATTGAGTGCAAAATTAAAATTTATGTACATTTATCACATACAACTGGATATCTTTCGGAAGGGAAATATAATGGTTTCATTGATATACCGACTATTGTCTATTGTTAATTTTCATTTTATTCATTCGATGTTATCGTTAGGAAAAAAATCCAATTAATGTATATGTATATGTATAATCGGTATGTCCAATCAATCGTTGCATGAAACCAAGAGTTATGTTGTGTCGTTGAATCGATATAACTGGGTGTGATGATTTTCGCATCATCACCTCGACTTTCACCCCCAAAAATTCAAGCAGTAGGCTTTGTTTATAATTTTTCAAAAAATATATCACTTCGATTTGAAGTGAAATTATCCGATTCAACAAGGAATTATATCAAATGAAAAGTGTTATAGTATAAATGAGAACATATTATAATAAATCTCTGGTATTTGCAGTGATTGTTGGTTCATACAACATCTGACGAAACGAGACTGGAAATGGTCAATTCATCTTGAGTACCTATATCAGAGTGAAATTTATCGATCTTCATTGTTATATCTGAGTGGTAATACCTATTAGGACATTTTTCCGAATACTTTGGCACATTTTCGATGTCGACAAGGACGACATATGAAGGCTCACCGGTTTGTGGAATAAATCGTTTTCTATTTTGATTCATCCTCACTTTTACCATTTCGAGCTCTCCCTTCGATAGATTTTATCTTATTTCCGGACACGTCCACATCACGTGGAACTGATTAACATTTCCCAGTTTTCTATTATGTTTCCTTTGGGAGCGCGTGTGGCAGTGTCGCATTCGAAATGATATGGTGGCTGGCGGCCTGATATGCTGGCTTTCAATGAGAAATGGACTGAATTCATTTTCCTCGACTTCCCGGCATACATCAATCAGTTTGTCAGTTTCACTTTTATATTCAAAGTTTTCGCGATATTATTTTCAGTAAATAACCTCGTATTATTCCGAGAGGATACAGGGTGAGTCATAACTATTGGGACATAGCCTAAGGGCGGATTGTTAGAATGAAAATATGGCGAAAGGACCGAATATTCCTTAATAATGATTGCTCTGGAAAAGATACAGGGCGTTAGAGTTGAATATTTTTTTTTCGTTTTTGCTAATAATTCCACTGTATATTTATCAATTGTTATCAGAATTATTATTCTACAGTTTGTTACAGGGGCCTCACGTGAATAATTCCTGATGATGAAATCGACTGATAAATCATTTTGACGAAACAATTTTAGTGATTTTGATTGAAAACTATGACATAAACATCATTTCTACAAAATATTGGTACTCTTGTTCAAAACTACATCTTCATCCGTTTTCCAGAAAAAGGCAACAGTTGAAGTCTCTGAAGGGGGTTTCACATATTATTTCATTTATGAAGAGTGTGAATGAACTTTGGTGGGAGTTCATAGTCAACACTTTTTCCGGCCTGTACATTTTTCCACAGCAATATTTTATTGAGGCATATTTGGTCCTTTCGCCATATCCTGATCCAAACAATCTACCCTTTGCCTATGTCCCAATAGTTATGACTCACCCTGTATATACTCGTCATAATATACTCGTCTTTGAATACATGAAAAATTCACGGGAACAATTTCAGAAAGCTGGAGGGTTCGTTTCCGTTTTAATTTCATCCATTTAAAATAAAGAGTCCTTTTCGTTTTCACTTCCTTATTGAAAAGTTTTTCTGCTAATCACCTTATGAATATTTTACGGCCGCCGCTTCACCATCTCCTCAGAGGTTTCGAGTGACATAAGCCGTTATACGTAGGTATTCATAAATCTATTGCTCTTTGCCGACTTGTTCCTCCACGTAATCAACTATCTAAATTAATTGCCGGGCGCAAATAGTGAAGTTTTTTGAATTTTTTCAGATTTCAGTCATAAAAATAGAAATAACTTTCGCGATGCTCGTTTATGAATATTCTTTTCCTCTTCTGATATTATGAAATAAGTATCGGTGATCGAATCAATGATATTCACAAGAGTTTCCCAAACAATATTATCGAAAAGAGTTACTGGAAATCATTTGGATACCTTGATTCAAAATCTCGAATGTTTTACAAAATATTGGAATATAGTTTTTTTTTTATGTTCTGTAGTACTCCTGCGTATCCTATACAGGGAGGTCTGTACAAAATCTTAGCACATATTCATTCCTGGGGTCGATATAAGCCGATTTAATGCAACTCACCACCGTCCGAAATCAAATATTCCGGTGCTGCATGGAACATTAAAAACAGAAATATCTCGAAATCGGCTATCTTCAGCGGATTCTCACAAGAGTATCTTTTTTGCTTAAAAATGTTCAGAAAATTATTTCCTCAACAAATGAAGTGAAGAACTACACTGACAAAAAAGTTGTGGTCATTCTAAACCATCAGAAGTGCATTGAAATCCACCCTGTCATGGTCACAGTGAAAAGGTGCTAGTATTCGTGTTTCGCATCCCGGAAATCCCCCAAATATGAATTTTCGAAGTGATACAAAAACATTCGTAAATCATGAGAAATTCGATTTTTATCCTTCAATTTTATCACCCTATGTCTCGGAAACCGAGCAATTTCGGACTAAGGCAAGTTTAAATCGGCTCATTTTGAGCTCAGGAATATGTGCTGAAGAAAGACCTAAAATTAAAAAACACGTAACTCCGAAACTCACTTTTCATCAAATATTACAGGTGAGGCCGAAATTGCAACATCAGAATAATACTTTCATCGTCTCTGAAAGACGAAAGATTTGCATTGTACATGATGGATATAATTCCAGTGTTCAAATGCTTATCCTCGTTCTTACTGTGGACGGATTCTGTGCTCTTGATTGACTATTTCCGAATGCTGGAAAGGTTGAATTTTTTTATGTCTTCGGCACGAAAGGGAATCCCTATAATTTTCAGCAGACCCACCTTCCTCTGATTCTCATTATGTCCAATTTCTCAGAATGTACATAATTATCACCTTATCACCTTCCTAAGCATATTACCATGCCAACTATCAATAGATTCTCACCATGCCCATTTTTGACAAATTCCCAAAACTATCACCAGGCTAATTTCAACCATCAAAGACATATGAAACCTAATATGTCTTTGATGGTTGAATGGTCAATCTGTTCGCTTTTAATGTATGACCTCCAGTAATTTCAACGAATTGACCATGTTATTACACCTCAATATTTGACGTGTTCAGTGTCAGTATCAGTTTGATGGAATAATATTTTGCTATGTGTGTATTTGCCCCAGATTGAGACTTCAGTGAAAAATCATTCCCTATATTTTCCTATACATCATCTTTTTATTTCTATTCTTCAGTTCTTGAAAATGGCTCCAAAATCGGTGCCGAAACGTCGAACATCTACAGATTTTAGACGCGGTTCAACCCGAACTCCTAGTTTCATAAATATATCCAGTGCAAGGCAGTTTTGCATCTCGTGGAGCGCACCAAAGAAAATCTCTATGATATTCGAAGATCATCGTGCGTATTCCGAAGCTTCGCTGTTCTATAACTTGAATAATATGACGTTGTCTCATTATGAGTTCAGTTCAGTATCAATCAAATTTTGATAGTTTTCCTTCTTCATCATTCGACAGATTGATGGTAGTGGAGGTCGTCGAGGTTACGGCTCCTATAAGCCACTGTCAAATATTGTCTGAGCGTTGCATTTGATCCGATGGAGTTGATGTCTGG
Source organism: Phaedon cochleariae (assembly GCA_918026855.4). Classification (NCBI taxonomy): domain Eukaryota; kingdom Metazoa; phylum Arthropoda; class Insecta; order Coleoptera; family Chrysomelidae; genus Phaedon; species Phaedon cochleariae. Next base: position 33,037,079 of record OU896720.1, on the reverse strand, counting down.
AGGTTTTTTCTATTGAACTCGAATCTGTTATTGCGAATCACATACACCCATCGTCGTAGATAAATTGATATAGGGATATGTTTGAACGTGGTTAGTTTTAGCTATATATAGTGATGAATCCATTTCAACCTTTCAGTTGCTCTATCTTCAGTATTTCCATGAACTAATCAATCTTTCAGTTGAGTATTCTTTCACTTGAGGGTTGTAGGAAATTAGTTATCAGCTTGCTAATTGACAAGAAATGTCATTTTATGAACTTCTCAGCAGCTCATAAATTTTTGTTTGATATACCTACAGGAATTGAGCATGTATATAGAACACAGTTGAACACAATTTAGAGCTACTGGCATATAGTCTCAGTACTGCTGGGTTGTGACGGCCACATGGAATTTTAGTAATCATGATTTCGTTTGGAAATGGTAACGAACAATGGTGAACGTTTCGGACGGGAGCGTTAGGTCTCTGTTTACAGCAGACGCTTTTCGGGCCATTCATCAGATTAAACCTGATAAGTTTCCAGACCAGGTGCATGAGCTGAAACTTTTCAAACTTAAACTTGTTTGTTAAATTTCTCATATAGTTCGAAGCAATTCATCCTCATTCAGTGTTTTATTTATAACACTAATTTGGTAGATATACTTAAGATTTAAATAGAAATAGTTTTTCTTTACTATTTTTACTGCTAGAATAACAGAAAATTGCGATTGTGTCTATTTTTCGACAATTCAACCTAAATGGCTAATTGGAAGCATCAATCTTTCTCGAAAACTGTAAATTATATTCATATAATATTTGGCAGAAGGTCTTCGGTCGATAGCCATTAGAACATTGTTGTTCACTAAAGTACTTTCATTATTATTATTATATAAGTATTATTCATAAGATATACCTAGGTATTTACCATGGTATCGAAGAGTGAAATTATAAAATGAATGGTTGAATGTTTGAAGTTTATTTTTTATTTTTGAAACTTAAATATTTGGTTGTGATAGCTTTCCACTAAAACCCCAGTAGGACGACATGTTTCACTAACACAGTGGCTGCCCCAGATGGAATATAATTCTGGTATTGAGAATTGAGTGTTGAGAATTTTGTGTAAATCTTATGGTTTGATTCAGGTTTTTTCTGTGATAAAATGCCCACGAATCATCCAATCAGGATTCGTTTAATTGATATTCATTATTTTCGAATTTAAGATTTCGAATCTGTTGCTCATACTTCATACTTGTTCCTTTTTATCTATCTTGTGGGAAAATCAAATCAAGAATTCAAATCCAGAAGATATGTATATTTACCGTGATGCATCATATCGGTGTTAATTTTCACTGTTGAGTGATGGAAAATATAAAAAAAATCTCTAGGAGAGGAAATATGCCAAGATAGTGAAAGTTTTCGTCGGAAAATAAATCGAGGAACCATGCAAACTTTTTATTGATATACTAAAGTATTATATTCCTCTTTGTGCGATGAAAACTGCTCTTCAGTTCGATTGAATTATGAAAATATTTATGATATAGTGGCCAACAAACATTCTGCGTCTGATTTATAACTTGTTATATTTTCCTACAGATTGTGATGAAGAAGATTTTTTTATTATTTCGATTTTTTCGCTAGTTCATTAGGAATACCCTGTAAGAAAAATAATACGAGCACAACAAATCAGGAAAAAGTATTATAAATAATGATGATTGTCTTCGCGGATTATGAGCTCATTAAAATGAACAATGTTGTTTATTTTTTTCAGGAACGCACGATGTTCTGCCCTTTCGTGCGCTCCAAGCGATAAAAAAAATTGAATCGGCCTTTACTTGATGAAAATCCATGGCAAATGTAAAAATTTCACAAACGATATGATTTCCATAAAATTCACACAACATGTTGTGTGTTTGAGAATTTTGTGGAAATCTTATCGTTTGTGAAGTTTTTACAAATGTCGTTTATGACTGATTCATTAAACAACGTAGTTTTTCTTTGGTTCTTTTGAGATTTTGGATATCAAAAAGGTGGCTATTGCATCATGTGCATCAAAAGCACAAAGTGTACAAAATTCACAAATCGAATCTGTCTCAAAGTTATCTTTGAAATTCACTTGGAAAACTTTGGCACAACAAAATGCGCTATTAGCCAACTTCTTTCTGCCGACCATACAAGAATCACTGAGGTGCGCGTCTATTCTTCAATCGCATCATCCATACGGATAGGAGTTCTCAGGAGAAGATTCTGTGGGTAAAACGGAAATCAACACAAGTACTGGGAGGAGATCGGGAGATTCTGATGAAATTGAAGATTCCCAGAAAAATTGATCGATGTCTCGATACTGAAAATTGGATGAGAGGAAATTGTAAAATGACGGATGAAATTCAATTTATTCATGGGTATTTGCGTCGATGAATTGTTTGACCGTTTTCTTAGATTCAAAATATGTTCTAATGGTTAAGGGAGCATTTTTAATCGAACCATAAAATGCTCAGACTTCATTTGACCATAATGACTTCGATGAAAATCTAATGAAAGTGATTTAAACTGTTTGCATTATCCCTGTATATCTAACAATTTCTTTTAATGTGCTGAAAAGATAAATAGGCCAGTCGGAATTATGTCAGCTTGAAAAATGTGGGATGAAATAATTAGCGATGAAAAATGTTCCAATTTGAATGTGAAATTTCAGAGACAATTCATATTTTTTTAATACTGGGTAATTATTTTTTTCACAGCGAGGGAATTAAAAAAACTCCTTCGTATAAATAGTAAACCAACACTCATTCATTGCGATCATGTTGGGAGAGAAACTTGAAAACCTATAGAGGGGGTTCCTGAAATCGGAGCGACAAATAGAATGGGTGAAAAAAGACGAGAAACAAGACGAAATGGAAGTACATTTTTGTCGAAAATGACTATTTTGAAGAGTATTGAACTTCAAAGTTCCATGGAACTATTGTATATCATTGGGGCTATATAGCAACCGAACTCAAGTATTTGCTTTCGGCGAGGTCAGAAGCACTGGAAGAATTGATAACTTCTGCAGGATAGGTATATGTGTATCGAGATGACTATGGATAAATCCAATACATCAGGTGCGAATAACCCAAAGAGGTAACAAAATGGACACAAATAATTTGTATGGAATTTATTTTGTCACAGAAACAGAGAACAACATACCAATGTTTAATTTTTTTGCTCTCATTCCATTTCTCCCATCGAGGACTGCTAATGTTTCAAGAAGGAGGAGTACTTTTCCTCCGAACCTCCCATCGCTAATCAACGTCCATGTGCGTTTATTGAGATTAGTTGAGAATTATATCCATAACGTATCGGGCTGTGTGTGTGTGAAATGGTTGAGAATCCTTTTTGAAATATACCCTCTGTTGATTTTGGAGTGTTTTATTCAAGTCACCCTGAAATATCTTTTAGTGGTCGAGGCCCGTATGGGATGAGAAGAGACGGTACCGGTTCTACTGGCGGAATCCATACCGCTGGTAGGTACATACGTAATTGGTTGTGTAATGAATTCACATGCGAGCATCGACCATTGAAAATTCAAGATGGCGATTCTAATATGCCGGAAGAGTTGTGTACTTATGATTCGATGTTATCTGGGGGTTTTCGTGGTCGGAGATCATGACTTTCGTCAAAATTGGGTAATTCAATATGGCGGATCCAATATGGCGAATGAGCTTTGTAATAGTGGTTTGAAAAACTATTATTCTTATAGATTGCCAAACTCGAGGCCAAATTTGGAAGAAGTAGAAAATATATGAATAGTATAGTTTGAAAAACTAAAGAGATAGATTGTCGATCTAAAAAGAAGTAGAAAATGAATAGTAGTTTGAAAAAGTAAAGACACACGTTTTTATAGATCGCCAAACTAACAAGAAGTAGAAACCAGGATAATTAAAGTGTGTTGATGAATATTTAACTGAAAAAATATTTTCTATAAATACATGTACATAGCTGAACAACGTTTGCCGAATCAGCTATTATAATGAATAGTAGTTTGAAGATAATGAGTATAATACAAAAGATCATTCACAAAAGAAATTACTAAATCTAATTAATGGGTAACACTTCTTTCTGTCTCTGTTATTTAGGCGAGTGAATACTCTGAGAACATATTTGACTTCAGATGCAGAACATATCAACACTGTCAGTTTATATTCCGAACATTTATGTATATGTTGCACTTTTTGTATTTATCATATACGACGGAATCAAATGATTTTTTATATAATGTGTCGTGCGAAAATGTTTCACTTACCGGCTGTGAATGATGTAGTACTTGATGGCACTGTAGTGCGTGTTTTGAGGTGACGCCCACGAAAGATCAGCAGTTCTGGAAGTGAAGCTGACAATGAGAGGCCTGCCTGGGGGATCTGATACGTCTGCAACATAAAACAAATCGCCGTTATGTCGAAATCTGTTCCACCCAGTGTTATGCAGCACCAATTTTATTCTTGAAAAGTCTGTGTTGAGCAGTGCATACAAGCAGTCCTCTGAAAATACGCCGCTAACTGTAGCTTCGTCTTTTTTCATTCGTAAAAAACGAGAAAGAATCACTGGTTTGAAACATCAAACTGATGCAAATGTCATTTTTCACTTCAAGGTCATCTGAAACATGATACATATGGAATAGTTTTCTATTCGGCGACATCCTATAATTTTATTGAATTCAACGATGTGGGCTCTACTGATTCAACATTTTTCATTACTTATAGTTACTTCTAGACACTACTAGTTCTTATTAGACATCCCATAGTTTCACGCTCCATGAGTTCATTTTCATTGTCGACATATTTTTGCCTTTAATTATCAAACGTGAAGTGCGGTAAAATGAATATTGTTGGCTGAAACGAATAGGGAAACAATCATTGGCAAAAAAATTTCTGAATTTCTGGAATGGAGTAGGTATAAAAACAAACTCATTCGATATATGTTTCGTAACGTTAAGCAGTCCATAACATTAGATATCACTCCCTCTGTAATCTGTAATTGTAGTAATCCTTTTTTCTTTGCCATTACTACTACCCAAATGTGTTCACAAACTTCCTTTAATTCAATTCGGAACATTAGAGTGCTCCGCACTTTGCACCATATGCAGCTGACGGAATTTTTGAATTTCAGGTAATTTTCTGCAGGATGTCTGGATATCGACTGATTTGTTTATATTTTCATATTTAGATTCCTTTGGAAAAAATCAGTAACTCTCGGAAACAACAAACAATTTGCTTTGTCAGTTCGCTTAACCTAATGTATTCCATGATTCCAGTTATGATCTACAATATCAGTGGATATTGATGGTTGGTATGCTGAGTTTTTTTAAATCTCTTGGAGCACAAGTAAGGAAATTTTTATGATATTCAAAGAACATCTTGCGTACCTAGGAGGATTGGGAGAGTTAGTAGGTATTGTTTTATTTTTTATTTTTGAAGGTTATACGTTCATCGGCAGAGAATTCCAAAGCTTTGCCGATCTGTAGATCTGTGTTGTTTGACATATTTCAAGTTTGACAACGAAAAGATGTGCTGACTGGCCTGTCGAGTTCGTCTGATTGGTATTGCTAGTAATGGAATTATAGCAGAGAGTTCTGTGGAACATTTCCCGTGGAAATAACTATAGAAAAGTGGCATCACCCACCAGGCGAATGGCTCTTCTCTGGATGGAATCTATGAGCATCAGCGCATGTTTGGGTGCTGAACCACATCAGTGAGAGTATTCTGGCCGTATTTGTGCTTTGTAGATCATGAGAAGCTGTTGACGTGTAAAATAGATTAACGCACGGAATAAAAATTCGAGTTCTTGTGAAGCAACAAACACCAAGCATCGGTATAGTGGTCTTGGTAGTAATGGTGGTAGCAGACATCGATTCATCAGACATACTGAATTCCACCTTCCTAAAGAAAATACAGGCTTGAGTTTTGGTGGCGTTGAATTCAACTAGGTTGCTGGTACCCCAGGCTGTAATTCCTTCAAGTTCGGCGTTGACCTGTTTCCGTCGTAAGTTCTCAGTTTCCTGGAAAGAAATGGGAATTCTAGAAGAGAACACAGTATGGAGAGTATTATCGTCTGCAAAACTGTGGAAGGGGCAAGTGGTTGCTTCCAACAGATCATTGATATGAAAACGTAACAATGTTGGCACTAAAATTGATCCTTGTGGAACTCGAATCGACTGACTCCGTTACTTCCAAAATCAACCACATTTTTTTCATACAGATCTGCTCGCAAAAGGTTGAACCCACTATGGTTTGGCAGAACTGCGAGCACTGAGAAGGGAAACACATTGGTGGATCATTTCTTCGAAGGTCATAATAGGTATGAATATGAGTTTCCTCCATAAATCACTTGCATTCACATCTGGTCTATATAGCAAGTGGTGCTAACGAGCTATGTTTATTATATCATCAATTCCCGAAGAGTTTTCGAGCTGCTGATAATTATTGTTCACCACAGGAGCGGATCCAGCATTGTAGATTAGCGGAATATCCATGCGTTCATAATCATTAACGTGATTAGGCTATCGGTAGTGAGCACAAAGGAGTTGCATCATGTTGGCAAATATAGGTATCGAGAGAGCGTCGTCACACAGAGTCCACTAAAAGTCTTCAACTCGACCAACCGTTGAGCCCGATGCAATTATATTTACAGCCATGAGAGAGCATGAGGTCCGACTTTGCCATTAATGGAAAAATCCAATAGGTAGCCAATACCTACCCTACATTAGAGGGTATCAAATGAACCGGAAGTTAACTTTCAGTTCAAAATTTTTATAATCGAAATATTGGCATCAATATCGAATTAATAATGCAATTGTGATTTATGCGGAGAACATAAATAATTGCAGTTGAAATGAAAATTACAAGAAATGGCGGGTCCGCTGAAATGCAGTGACAGATAGATAGTATGAAAACACCGCCATTGATAGAGTATTCTTCTAGTCAAGTACAATTTTGTATTTGACAACTTGGTTTCGAAATAAACCTCACTACTGCTGCTGTTAAGATACATTCCCAGTATGCTATAGAATACGGAAATTCAAAAACAGTGGAACGGCATACATTTTTTCGTTCGAAGATAGAGAAATGCTCATCATTTATTTGAATAGGATACGATAGGATCAAATTGAATTCGAACAGTAGTATATGAATAACGAGACAACATGAGGGCATAGTCTAACAAAACATCTCGGTTTATTATTAATTCTTGAAACATTTCAATTGGATATCCTCAACAAATATTCGTGTTTTTACTAGCTTTCGGATCTCAATTATTATATTATTCATTTATCAAATTCACAATGGTAGATCAGTGAAAATGTTATAACCATTCACATATGAGATAGTTTTGATAATTGGCGGGAGCTCTGAAATGCATCCCCCAATTTATCGAATAAAATTGTATTTCACCTATACCATAGATCTCCTATACAGTTAGCGAATGTGTTTTAATCGTCCTAATTAAGGGAGGATGATAATACAAAAATAAGTTATCTTAGTTTTTTTCTGCAGTTAGATATTTATGATAACCGTACATTTCAGGCTATAATGCCATTTCGGGCTAAGCGAACATGTCTTGAAAGGTATTCTTGAGCTTTTCATTCTTTCATCATACATTCGTTCCACTAGGAACTAATTATATTTTGTGGTAAACATCGCCTACCTTGAGATTGAATAACCCTTCTAGCTCCGAAAGTTGCATTTCGAATAATGCCTCTGATATAAGTTGACAAACTCTTTTATGTATTTATCACTAACCTTAACCATGTTTGATTTTTGCTTCATATCATATTTTAGACTACATTGCTAACTCGATGAGATCTTTACAGATGTGTTTACAGGAATTGGTAATTGTAAATATAGGGATTGGAAGTTTCACGAGGTAATCACCCTTTAATCATGACAAGCAACGCCAATCTTGTTCCAGTCGTCAGGGATTGAGCATTAACAAAATGTCATTTCGGTAGTTATGGATACTTACATTATACAAACTTTATAATATATGTTTTCATGGAAGCCTTAATGTTTATGCCTGAAGTTAAACTCGCACTTCTTCGAAGTTTGTAATTTATACTTCACCTAAACGTTTACATGATATGAATACACTCGAAATCACTAAGGCATGAGTTACAACGAAAGGGAGGAATATAATGTATAATTTGCACTCATTATTATGATCCGTTTTCCTTGTTTTCTACCTAGTCGATGATTTTTTATGTGAAACGACTGATTTTCGACCTCTATATACATAGTGCATATGTGATCAACACCCTGCAAATTGATATACTGGTTCATGGTGTTTAATGTGGAGATAATTATTACTGTAACAGTTGAGAAGATAGCTTGAAATATTGGACTATATAATGGATTTGTGGTATTGAGAAAAACTTCATCAAACTTTTTGTCTCTCCGATTGTTTATGATTGACTACAAGTCCACTGTATTGTTTTATCAACGAATTGATTATGATATAGTATACTATACTGGTCTTGATTTCCGTTCAGGGTGTCCTGAAATTTCATGGAAAGATTTCAACTAGAGATTCTAGGAATAAAAATAGTGAAAAAAGTGGGTCGAAAATGCCTCCTTCGGGGTTATAGCTATCTGAAAGAGAGCATGAAATAATGGTTTTTCGTAAATATTTTCTAAATATTCTGAGATAAAATAACCAAATTTTGTACTTAGCCCTAACTTTCAATGCCCATTTTGAAAATGATATTCATTTTTCTACATTTCGATCAAGGGCGTGGGAAATAGGTGGGGCTTGGTGCACTTCTTTCACCAACTTCTTTGTTAATGCAATTTCCGGCAATTTGACAAGGGAATATGAAAATATGATCCTTTTTACCTAAAAATGGTACTCCTGTTCTGTTTCGATAGCACTCACCATTTTCGGAATAAATCGATTTTACCTACCTACCATATTATATTTCAATGTATTCTCATTATTGCACCCTCTATGTTTTGTATCAAACATCAAGAGATGTTGAGAGAAGGGGTATTTTTCATCAAACCATAAGTTTTTGGATAATTCTGTACCCTATTGAGGAAAAAACACAATTTCCATCACACAGCAAAATTTTAAAATCGATTCATTTTGAGAACGGTGATTGCTATCGAAACTAAACAAGAGTACCATTCTCAGGTAAAAATGTTGATAGTTTCATATTTCCTGGTCAAACTGCCGAAAATTGCATAAACAAAAAACTTGAAAGAACAAGTGCCCCTAGTCATTTGATAATTGGGCATGAATAGTTGGTATATGTACAATATTTGGTTATATCATCACAGATGGTTTCGAAAATATTCACAAACAACCATCATCTTGGCCTCCTTTTTTGCTATAACCCCCCCCCCCCCAAGGAGCCCTTTGTGGACCCATGTTTGAATGAAGTTTTTTTAAATATTTTTAATCCTAGAATGCCTGGTTGAAATCTTTCTATGTAATTTCGGGACACCCTGTACCCTGTATATACATCAGTATAGGGATTTATCGATAGATCGCAACAAAACCGATGCGGCTTCCTATGTATGGATCTAGTTGATTAGGATAATTACTAATGGGTCTGCTCGTGTTACTAGTTCACAGCGAATTAGTGAGTACTCAGAGATGATGCATTTCTATGTAAAGTAAATCATTGATATATACCTGAACGGGCAACGCATCCACAATTCATTAACTGTTGAGTGATATATACATCAATACAATTGGTGACTTCGACAGGAAACCCTACTGATTCAAATCTAGCCGTTAATTATGATTAGGACCTGATTCAGGTACCTTCAGAAGGTACCACTTCATCACGTTTTATGGAAAATCAACCACAACGACGAGTGATCCGCCAATCTATACAACTTCTCGCTTGTATTCAACTCGCCACACCGAATTCTATTCCAGATAAAAAAAAATTGATGTGACGAATTCTAGAGAGTTCTGCTCGATTCAATAGCATGTTGTTAATTATTTTATATTCTGAAATATAGTATAGAACACGAAGAAATAATGAATTCTCAACTAGATATACAACTAAACAAAGCACAACTACATTCTACAACCATGAGTTGTCTATGGTAGTTATTCTTTGTCTTCCATTGTAGTTCTTCTGATGATGGAAACATAACTTCCGAAAAGTCTGGAATTTTTTCTTTTCTCGCATATGACGACCAAACAAAATTTCCTTTAGGTCCAGAGACCGTATCAATATACTTTTACCTTCAGAATTCATAAGAAGGAAACCTGAAAAATATATTTCAGCAATCTGTATCTTCCTTATGCAGGGTGGCCATTTGAAAATAAAACAGAGCCAATTCTGGGATCCCCAGGTCATTCACGGAAAAACGCTCGGACCTGTCAAGTTTTGAGCTCTCTTATTTGTTTATACAGGGTGAATCTGAAAGTGAGGTATTCTTTTTAACAGGATATATATATCTCACTAGAATGAGTTGTTTGGCAAAATACTGTGATACAAAATATTTAAGGAAACGGAGATACAGGTATTCGAAGGTTTGAAGAAAAGTCCAATTATGAAAAATGTTGTTTCCATTTTCACAAAAAAACACAAAAAATACGTATTCGATCAATTCATCTGATGAAATAATGCAACTGTATGTATCTCATGCTAGACTAATAACGTATTTTTTGTGTTTTTTTGTGAAAATGGAAACAACATTTTTCATAGTTGGACTTTTCTTCAAACCTTCGAATACCTGTATCTTCGTTTCCTTAAATATTTTGTATCACAGTATTTTGCCAAACAACTCATTCTAGTGAGATATATATATCCTGTTGAAAAGAATACCTCACTTTCAGATTCACCCTGTATAAACAAATAAGAGAGCTCAAAACTTGACAGGTCCGAGCGTTTTTTCGTGAATGACCTGGGGATCCCAAAATTGGCTCTGTGTCGTTTTCAAATGGCCACCCTTCCGTTATATATTCATATGCATCCACAATGCATATGAATATTTGACCTCGAAATCGATTCACATTTGAGCTTGGACATCTTGTATAACATTTTTTTTTTCAACCCCAAAAATATCAAATTGTGAAATTGCGATCTCACATTTCAGTACCAAAAACATGTAATAGAAATTAGGAAAGAACATTTGAGTTTGTGATCATATATATGAGATATTTTATATTCTCTGAAGTCTAATATTCTGTCAGCGAAATCTAAACTCCGTGTGGAGCGAGGTCGAGATGCTGAAGTTTCAATATAATTAAATGGATCGTGCAACTTGATTCTATAAAGTTCTGGGTAGTTGAATTCTTAAATAAAACTCAAACTTTTAGGCACGTCCAAACTTGTATAATATTATGTGTCACTCATAATTATCGTAGTAACTTCCATGTGTTGAAACACGATTAATATATTGTTTGTCCGAGAGGAATAATATATTTTCCAAGAATCGCACCGGAACTCCCACAAAAATGAAACTGAATTTGAAGTGACTTTTCTAGAACGAGATAGGTCTACCAGCTTGGGTCCAATATCTATAAAATGAAATAATCTTCTGTGGGACATGATTTATCAAAATGAGAAAGAGGAAATAATAATGGAGATTTATATTCGATAACTATATTGAACATGCAAATTGAATGACAAATTTGTATTTGTTTTCCACAAGAATTCCATAATTTGATGCAACTATTCATAACAAGAATGTTGTTTTCATCTCACTGATTCTGATGCTGCTCGTACAGCCCGTCCCCAATCAAATACCTTGTATATGTATATAACTAGAATATTCGTCGTCGCAGTTGTTGGCAATTTTTTTTTCTGCCAAGAGACTGAAAAGCCTCTGTAATATATCTAGGGATTTTAAAACAACCCACGTCCAAATAAATTTCAGAGGAGCCGTTACTCATGCATGAAAATAACAATGCTACAAATTGTCTCTGCGAGAAGATTTTCCGAAATTTATTCGCCGAATATTTAGAAAGTCAATTGATCCTCCCAAATGTATTCATTTCATTAGAATATTGAACATCAACCGGAATACATTATCCGAGCATTGATATTATATTCCCATAACGAATGACAGCGAGCACTCGCTGGACATTATCATTAATGTTTCGATAAGTAATAACAAAAATCGAACGTATGTTCAACTTACCCAAAACTCTCAGCTGGGTGACTCCGTCTGGCTCAGGTCTTCCGTTAATGAGGCAGATGTAATCGCCTGTGTCGGAGGCTAGCACTGGATGAATGGTCAGACCGTAATCTTTTGCTAATGATATGCGATGCTGCTCGGTGTATACAGTTAGGGAGCTTTTCGAATATTCCAGAATTTTTTTGTCTTGAGTCAGAGACAGCCATTGTAAACTGTTCACTAGAGAATGCTCATTTGCTCCTGCACATGGTAACGACTGGTTGTGGTAAGCCTTCACAAAAATTTGTTCCGTTGGGGTGGTCGAGCTATCTGAAAATTCATACAGCAAAGGTTATATCGATTTGACACAAGTATTGCAGATATCGATGGATAACTTATTATACAGGGTGTCCCAAACTTACATAGAAATATTTCAACCACTGATTCTACGAAACTAGTAAAAAAAGTTCACATAGAGATGGGTCTAGAAATGGCTCCCTGGGAAGTTATAGCTATCCCAAGGGGAGCCCGAGATGATGAATTTATTTCAATATTTTCTAAACCCTCTGTGGGAAAATGAATGCAATTTTCGGCAGTTTGGCCAGAAAATATGCAAATCTCATCACATTAATTTATGAATTGTTGTTCAGTTTCGATAGCATTCCCACGCCCCTGCACAAAATTTTGGAAAATTCTTAACATTTCAAATGAAAAGTTAGGCACATGTACAAAATTTGTTCACTTTATCACAGAGGCTTTCGAAAATATTCACATAAAACCTTTATCTCTGGCTCTCCTACACATGGCTATGAGTCTCTAGGGACCCATGCTTATATACACTTTTTTCACTATTTTCGTTCCTGGAACCTGTGGATTAAATCTTTCTATGTAATCACGGGACACCCTGTATATGAGAACCCTGAAAATTTGATTCTGGCAGTTGAGTAATAATTCATTTCGTCTCTGAGTATACCAAATGGAACAATTCAATTTTCCATCTGATTCGAATTGAGTTATCTATATCAGTTTTTATGAAAACTCTAGGGAAATAACGTTAATTAAACTATTCTGATAGCGTGATTCGTGGCTCTCTGCTCTCAAGGCTATTGATTAAAAGAATCGTTAATTTATGATACATATAATGTTTTTTGCTATATAAATATATGGGTTATTGTTGCTCTTACTGCGTGAACATACCATACATTGTTTATCCATTAATTCGGATTTTTCATTCCTAGCAATCGAAGGCATATCACATCAGGACTTCGAGGTATTCGCAAAAAAAAATTTATCGGTGCCAGTATAAGCTCGACTCGTCAAATAAGTCCTAGGACGAAAGGGAGAGGATGAAAGGGGTTTAGTTCTAGAGTATCTGAACAATTCGGTTCTGCAGATGACGTCGATTTCATCAAGTCATGAAGGATATGGCTGACTGCACTTTTGAACTAATACCATCATTCCTATCGAACGCTTGAGATTCCGTTTTCAAATTGACAGCGAGTTGATGAGCACCTTCTTTCCTGCGGTCATCTTTCAGGAGCCAGACTATATACATTGTTTCACTCTCAATCAATGAAAACACAGCAGCGCTTCTATTGCAGTCCATCTGGTCCATGACCTAATATTAATAATCATTATTCATTGTCATGATCAAACAACGAAACAAAAACACAATGAATTCCGTATGAACGACAATGAGAAATGTCTCTTCAGAATCCGTATTTCATTGACACTATCGATATCCGAAATTCGAGAGCATTGTCGTATTGCATGAGGAGATTTTTTCATCTCTTGGAGCGCTCGAAAGGAAATTCCTATAATATTCGAATGTTCGGATAACATCGTGCGTTCCTAGGGAGGATAGGGAGAGGAGGTAGGTGTTGGAATTTTTTACATTAAACAAGTTGCACATTTTTTTTTGCAATTGCATTACCTCGTCGGTCCCAGCACTGGGACCAAACTCCCCATAAGTCGAAACTTGTGCGGGGTTAGGTATGCATACAAACACAAACATCCATGGCCTAACTAGGATTCGAACCTATGTCTCGGTGGGAGTCCCCATACGAACTCAGCGCCTTCACGCTCTCGACCACCGAGCCAAGAAATGAAGGAACACAACGCTTATGCGTATCCATTTCTCCTAACAATCAGTGACAATCAGTCTATATCTAGGAGACTTTGCGCATTCTTCCTTACCCTTCGTTATGAATACCTACTCATAACGTTGTATCTATTATGTACGGCAATAAACGATTCACTTCTTGAATCATACATAATTATTGCTTATTGCTTTTATCATTGTCCCAGGAATTTCATGAATTCACGAATGGTTACAGAATAGTATACGTTTCCTGGCCTCATTGTAGGTAGCAAAGTCTTACTTTTCCTCCCTAATATTTCCTCCCTATGGAGGAAAACTGAAAGTGTCGTCATGGTACGACATCAATGAAATGATAGGGCATTGACGACCTGAACTATATTCTAATATACAGGGTTATTCACGTTATTCGACACGAAACATTGTGGCTAAAACATTTGTTTTTTTCTCTCGGATGAATAAGGGCCTATCAGCGCTACGTTTTAAAAATATTTCCATGTTGTACATGGTGTGCCACAAACATGAAATGTATCAAAATTGCTATTTTTTTAATGAAATAAGTACCCTCTATATTATTGCATTTTTAGATTCTCCCTGAAAAGCTGATTCCATCAATTCATCACAGTTGGGGTCTAACGGAAATGATTATAGATATATCAGAGATAGGGTGTTCAAACTCGAGATTTATCAAATTTAGGATTCTTTGTGCAGAATGTATTCATTATTGGTCGAAACGGCTTACATGATTGTCCCTATCTCAACTTTTGACTGACATTCAATTGGAACAGATACAGGGTGGTTCCCTTGTTATACAAATAGCTATTATTTTGAAATTTCTGGTCCAGAAACAATAATCTAATGATAGTGATAGTCGAGGTGACAGTGAAATATAAATGAAGAATGATAATATGCATGCATTGATATTGTAGTAGTAGTACCAGTATGTATCAAAACCACGTGGATTCTGAAAACGATTAGTTATTGTTCAAGAGGTTTATTCCGAGGGATCGATTGGTATTTTTTATATCATATACCTCTCTACCGAATGACTCAAAAAGCTATCGTGTGCAAGCAGTAATGGGTGTGTTTAGAAATCAATTTATTGTGGAAAGTCTCGTTCAGAAACAAAACACATTAATTATTGTTGGACTTGATTAAGATTCAACATGCACACTAGTATTGACCGGATAGAGACAAAATAACGTTAATTCCGACAATTGACACATTTCCTTAATTTTCAATAAGGATGATTTCAACTACCTAAAAAGGAAATCATGAAAATTATTCATTATTTGTTCATCATAAATAGAGTAAATAGAGTGGATAAAGTCTACTCCTGCGAAAATATTCAGCAGATTTGGAGAGTTTTTGACGATCTCAACTTTGCTTAGCTGCAAGGCAAAAAAATTATATCTGTTCGATCTTCTCGTATGAATTCATCAAGAAACATACTATGAATTCTTTCGCTCTCACGATTTCAGTATTGTTCAAAATCATATAATTCTCAATGTATTTCTTAATATATATATCCATTTTTTGTGTTCATAAATATATCTGAGAATTTTCCTCTTCAATACATATCATACTGATTCAAAAATATCGGAAACCAAAATTAAATACCAGGAATTGTGTCTGGGAAATTTGAAAAGGCTATAATATAGCTCAGGTGACATCAATTTGCCATTTGCAATAAGATAAAAAGAGCCAACATTTCATTTCTCTGTCCTATATTCTCTTTAAGTAAGATTTAGAGGAAAAAATACCATAAATATGCATGAACATTCGAGAAGTGTCAACACCCTTATCCAGAAATGAAAATAAATCAAAGAAATCGTTCACTCGGAACTAAGGGGATTTTTTGCTGAATCAGTATATTTATCTGTCGAAATGGCTCGATAGTCTGAAACCTTCTCAGAGGGGTAGTACATTTCTCGTAGATGAAAATTTCAGTAACTACCTGCAGAACTTTACTGCATCGAAATTAGAAGGGCGAAAATCCACTCATTTCTAGAACTTGTCTTCGATATTTTTTTCACAGTATCGGTACATACATAATATTTACATGTGCAATGATGTGTCAAGTCATTCGTTCGACCACAGTGGTGATACCAGGATGGTGAATGGTTGACTCGACTCCCATCAAAATTCAACGTGGTAACTTTGTGGACAGGTTCGAAACGTGACCGATATTCCCAAACAGCTGGTTGGTCAGACTGATGGTCAGACTTCATATTGAACGTATGTGCTCGGTTCAACCACAGACTTGACATAACCTCAATCAGAATAATCCCAACGATGTAGTCCAATGATCAAATTTCGTTTAATGAAAATTCATATTACCAATGTTCCGCGTTTTTGACGTGGTCATTTAATTAGTTCTGGCAATTAATTATGAGGAGAACGTGATTCTGAAAATTAAATCAATTCACGAGCGCTGAAATGAAATTGGTCGACCATCTCAGAAGCATCTCCCGAATTCATTAATGCTGCTTTCGCAACCATAAATGATGGTAACATGTGTAAGGAATTATTCCTTTTGCACTCTGCTGTCGAAAGCTCCAATAGAAAATGATACATGGAAATGATTCAGTCGGCGGATAATCCGTCTTCTACGCAAAAATATTCACTTTTCATTCAATTCTTTTTGCATTGCATCATATAGGATCCATGTACGGATGAAACAGAAATTCTTAATGAAATTGCAATGATAGATTGTGTCTTCATCGAAGAGTATAATACCTACGCTCGATACAGTAAGTAATAGATAATTTGTGACTTCACATACAACATAATTATAATATATTCTACTGTTCTATTTCTCTCAAGCTCGACCGTATAGGGGTGTGATGTTTGATGTGACATGTCAGACCAATGTAGGAGGAAATACTGCTTCAATATTGTTAGATTTATGTTCATTCACGTAAATTTCGGTATAGTACTAATATTTTACAATTTGATATCGTAACGAGTAGTTCATTTGCAGAGTTGATAAGGCTTCAAGGTCCTTTGATTAGAGAGGCTTAGTGCCAAATTCGGTCAAACGCTACAAATATATATATCGAATGCAATAGCTCTATTCCAGATGTACATGATTAATTCTAGGTCACCTGTTGATTTCTGTTGATGAAAGAGCGATATTTCTGATCTCAAACTATGTTATTAATTGCTGAATCTCTTCTGATTTGCTTGCAGGTATTTACCTATTCCATGAATATTGAAATAGGGAGAGTAAAAGGATTAAAAGGTTGTTTGCTGATGGGAAATATATCTTCCCTTTTTGAGAAATGGTTCTACTTGTGCACATGGTCGAAAATATTTCCTTGTTGTACGAGAAAGCAAAGAACTTGTCCCAAGAAATGATGTCTAAAAAAACCAATATTCCAAAACGAATACGTTCAATAATAAGTTGCTATAATATAACTTCTGACGTTGAACAGATTTTTTCTTTGGAATCCATCAGACCAGACTCTTTCCTAAACACAATCATTGACAAAATTGTAGCTCCATTAGAGCAAACTGGTTTAATATGAGATTTCTGGTGAAACATCCAATTGAACTGGCAAATATAGTCACACTCTGATGATAATTGTGCATCAGTACCTATATATCGGTGAGAGAACAAAATATTGGTGGATTGGCTATTCGTTCGCCATAATTGGCGCTCTAGGATTTCGAGTGCTCCAAAATCAATCTCTTCATTCCATAATATTGACATATGTGGTCAATCGACGTTCTCTGTTCATATACCCCCACCGAGAATTCACTATGAAGAAAATCATCAAATTATTGCATTGAAGCTGTATGAAAGTCGCATTATGAAATAACGTCTCGTATGAATGTGGCACAAGAAAATGTGCTCGAGCCAGCAATTCTGGATATTTCATATCGAGTAATTGGGAATACGCTCTTATCTGCCATTTGCTGAAGTTTCCGATATCAATAAGTTCTAATCGGTTATTTGGCTGAAAAGTTCCACATATTATTCGATATTGTACTAATTGGCTGCAGTTTTTTGAGTAACTACTACGGTATTAATAGTATTCGTCGTCATTGTATATAGTATTCTTCCCTAGAATGCCAGACGGTTAAAATTTTTTAAGGATATCAGCAGCCATTTCTCATTCCGTATGAATATTCATTCCTTGAATGGGAAACTTACTGCCGAGAAATGCTAAAATCTTGATTGGGTTTAAATGCCATTGAGAAAGCGAGGCATGTAAAGGAGTACGCTGTACTTCTGCTCCGTCCCTTAAAAACATAATCTGCAAAGTAACCTATAAACTAACAGCTTCCAAACTTTCTACTAATCTCCTCCTAATGGACTTAGTCATATTAGAAGTGTGCACAGTGAGCCTTATTTCTGAGCTTATTCCACATAGTTCGAACAGATGACGTTCGTATAATTGAATCGCTCGGGGTGTTTTGAAGAGAGCATGATCGATCCTCTTGTCATAAAAGCATGATACAGATCAAAGCACCCCTAGACTATCACATCAGGCTCTTATCAGAATTATCATAAAGATAAAATTTTCTGAGTCTGAGAAGGTAGGCATTGAATTTTTGTTGGAACTTCTGAAGTTTGAAGTTCTTGTGATTATTCTCCCAGGCAATGTTATACAACATTGACTTCATTAAGTTTAATCCCCTAGTATTCAATTTATATCCGATGACATTTTCGGAAGGAATAAGTTCTTCAAAATCGACAAGGCCAATAGATTTCAGATTATCTTGTCAGTTCTGGAATGAGTACATGTAACATGTAATGTTGTGCGGATGTTCATCTGGTTGATAGATTGGAATGCCGTACCTGAGCAAATAAAGTTTTAAGTTAGCGAAAACGTGGGACAAAGAGGTTATTTTGTCCGCTTCAATGGGTAGAGGAAATTTTAATTTGCGCCGATGAATCAAATAAACAGGCGCACTGAGGAAATGTCTGTTCGCTTAGTCGTAAAGCGGACAAGCGATTACTATTAAATCCGCAGACTTGTCCATTCCGGAGAAGGAAAGAGCGCGAGTAGAAGGAACAAAGCTACGGGTCGCTTCGATTACTCACCGAAGTTCCTTCGAAGGATATCGTTTTGATTGATGGCCGAAAGACGACATGCGAACAGCAGGAGCGACCACCACCACCACCACCACCAGCATAACGAAGTGTTCATCGTGCTTTAGCTGGCTTTTGGCGTGGCGGATAGCCACGGTATACGAAGATCGCGATTACATGTTAATGACGATGAGGTAAATGCACGGGACACGGTGGCACGGTGGCACAAGAGCACTGGAAAAACACTGATGCGGAACCGAGAAGAGCAGACGCACGAGGATTTCCGATGCGCCCTGGCTCAGACTTTCGGTCGCGTGTATAACACCATTTCCGTTCCGATTCCGATGAGGCTTCCGGGTGGTGCGGCTGTCGCGCAGTAATGTTGTCGACTGATGAATAACATGGCCAGAGGCTTTTGCCGCCCCAATCGGTGTTCTCCCTTCTGCACGGTGAGGACTGAGGAGACGGTGCAGACTTGCGCCCCTACGACGAAGCTGCGCGCAGTCGCCGGTCCCGCACCCGTGGAAAGTTCGCTTTAACGAATCCATGTTCCTGCAACTAACTTATATAGGTAGGTACATGGAAACGTTTATCGGGAAACCTCATAAGTAACACGTTGAGATAACCCAGCTTGAGGTTCATTGTATACCTACAAAACTCTATGGGATACACGCATTCTCTTCCCGGTTCGCTCTGAGGCGCGATGAAATACTATCCCGAATTCCAAGTAGACGCTATGAAATGTTCAATTTCGTTCTTTTTATCAGGCTGGAAAATGCATCAAAATGATTTATTTGGAACGTGCGTCCAATAATAGCTCCCAGCTTGTTCATCTGTGTTTATGCGATGCTTCGCCTAGCGAAGACGGAGGGTTGTCTGGAGAGCGCTGGAATCAGAAACATTTTTATTCCTCTTCTCTGGGGAGGAATTAAATAAACTCGAAAGAGCTCCTCAAGCATATCCGAGATATTTAAACTCCAATAGATACCCTACTTCAAGAGGAATATTGGCGAGAGAATGTAGCCCGTTGGGAATACCAACTGATAAACCGTCTCGGTGAATTAGACGGGACTACGTCAGTCTCATGCACTGATAAATATTACTTCTCAACTTACTCTTCACTCACATACCTACCTCAATTCTCTTCCACATCGATCCAGCATAAAATAATATACTTGTTTACGTTCATCTGAGCATGTTTTTACTGGTTTCTTTTTCATTTCAATCAGAACATTGCAGGCTCATACAATTTTTGATGAAAGAAAGGCATCATCAGAGCAAAAATATATAATGGGAACCAGATGAAAGAAACCATCGAGCATTTTGCATGCAACAATATTCTTCATATTACTTGAGAAAACTTTCATAGAAATTTTATACTAACCTTCGATGAGTATAAACGTACAACATTTGAAAATTATAAAAAATTCAATTACATGACATCTGGCTTCGTGAAACATTTATCACTCATTCAGCTAGGGAAGAAAAAGAAAGTCGGAGGATCGCAATCGAAAATGGAAATGGAATAGCTCCGTTGTAAGGTGGTGAGCGATTATAGAATGATAATATGTCGGAACAGGGTAAGTGATTTTCGAGGAACGATACTCGGTCGGGGTCTCGCCATTTCGAATCTCACAAAATGCTCGTTGTCAGTGAAAATAGCTCGACGGTAACTAATATATTTAAGATGGGAGCATCAGCGCCTTGCAGCCCTCCTAATGTCGATAAAATCGGGATGAACCGTAATCCGTATTGCTAGGTCATCACATCGATCTCTCGAACACGTGTAGTTGTTCTTTACTTAGTATTCTATCTCCGTACATTACTTATTCCACATCGTCTCACCACCATTTCTACCGATCGTTTGATCCTTCCACTTATTCACTTCAGTTTACTTAAACCAGTTTGGACATATATTATTATTGAATAATGCACCAAAAACTGTCGACTGAATTGATAGATTTTTTTCTCGCATAATTTCTCTCTTAACTGTGTAGCGAATGGAAAAGAGCGCCTGCAATATTTCATCAAAGTTCCTCTCTTGGGGAATATCCTGATTCAACCAGCATTTTCAGAAAATATTTCATCAATGAGTCATTGCACCTGCAACCAAGTAGACATAGAGTTCGATGCTCACATACATAGAAAAGCTGTGGTATAGTTCAATTGTTTGTTTTGAAGTTGAAAGTGTTATTTTGTCGTTACGACATGTGGGAATTGTTGGCACAAGCATTCAGTACATATAATAGCGGCGGCACAAATAGTAATTCCATATGAACGACTTGTGTTTGAGGAAATTTTTATCAGGAAATTGAATGAAAAATTCAGGTAAGAGATTATACGTAGAAAACTGATGGATAATGTTAACACGAAAGGATTCATTTTTGCTCGATTTCTTAACATATTCTCCAATCTCCTAACAACTGGAAACAGATTATCAGTTCCGTGGTCCACTCCTTCAAAGTTTGGGCCTGTTCGTTTGTCATGCTCACCCTGCTGAAAAGTGATGAGAGCAATATTTGATGTTCGTTTGTTCCGAGCAATTGATGACTGAGTATTCGTTTGACTAGAGCAAGTTGCCATAGATCACTTGAAACAGGATTTATTTGCTCCGCGAATTTTCTGGGAGCAGAAAAATCAGATCAGATCGATCAAGTTGGATGACAAATAAAAACACAGGAAATGGAGAAAAATGCAACAATAATGTATAAATATGGCAAAAAAAAGTAGAATTGTTAACATTACCGAGTATAATAGACGCGAATTCGGATATCATCCTCAAATAATGTCAACGGTTTCATCATTTTAATCACTTATTCTTTTCTCTCGATCAACATCAACGATCAAAACATACAATCAGAACCAAATCTAAACAAATTTGGAGATCACTCAGATTAGGCTATGTTCAGAAATAATTTGTGCTTTGTGTTCGTTTGTGTGGAGCAGTAAATCAAGCTTTCTGTTAGTTTTAATTGAGCAAGAGATTAATGTTCCTACTGGATCATAAAAAATCATATCAGTAATGATTGTTTGAGCATGTTGAGCTTTTCGAACGAACTGGCATTCTATGTATAATAAATCGCTTTCAAGAAACGCAACTTCTTACTGATTCAACCGATTTCACTAATCTGTAGACAACAATGGTCACGATTTCAATTAACATCTTTCTCTCCTGGAATCACCTGGGTCTGCTTAAATCGATTTTGTGAAGTATCACATCCTCAGGAAACGATTGTGTACCAAGAGAATTTCTCTCCCATCAGTGCTTGCAGAAAGGCTGCCACGGTATCATGAGTATATCCTTTCGCAGAAAACATGTTAGGTTTAATATATGACGATACATAAAGAAATTATTATAGCCTTTTCGGTATTTCATATGGTAGTTGGCTGGAGAAACACCCTCAGACACGCTATAAATAATATTCATGTGAGATTTGAAGTTGATGACAGTAATAAGTACCTATTCCAAGTAATGTTTGTATTATCCCTTTCTGGCACAAACTGGTCCTTATATTGAATGCTCTTTATAGCAATTTTCCAAGTCTTCCTACGAATTCGGATATGTCTCCTATTAATATATCCCATCATCGCTTATTTGGAAAGTAACATTTTGATAATAGGTATAATATAGACCTAAGCAAATCTCAGATTTGTCCAGATATACATGGCATTTGTACGTTCGTGTTGCGATTAGTTTACGTTGAAATATAGTTGTTGATTCGCTGGTCAGATTAATGCAGCCTAATGCTGGATGAACACCTGCCCGCTCTACGCTCTACAAACCGTCAACAAAAATTAACTCTCTTCGATGATGAAGATTATGAAGAATGGTTCACCCGCTATGCCATTAACAAGGCGAGATATCTTGATTATACATTTACACCTCTTGCATCAAAGCCTCCTCTTCACATCATCTTTTATAATAGGTGTAAGATCATCGCTTGTGCATGTTGTTTCTATTATAGTCGTGTTTTAGAAGGTTGAAGGTTGACTACATACAGTGTGTAACAATTTGGTCCACCCCACCCCTGTACTTTCGTATCCCTGGGACGATTTAAAAATTTTTTGTTTTTCATAATCATCTACTGAGTCGAGCAAAAAAAATCGCTCTAGGAATACGAAAGCACAGGGGTGGGGTGGATCAAATTGTAACACACTGTATCTGTATACTGATCAATCTACCAGATCTTTTTCGAAACAAAAATTCAGGTTAACATTTCGAAACATTAATCTATGAATTGGTCGAAATTATACCAAAATCGGACAAGAATTAAGGAAGTTACAGGGCGATGAATTGGGCAAATTTGTTTCGTTGCCAGCTTTTTTTGCCGGTGAGTGTATATGTATAAACCTCATCAGTATTGATTTTTTCTTCCGCTTGTGTAGAAAATGGTGATGAGCCTTTATGGTCGACTAGAAATGGTTAAATTATTCTGCCTAAGATGTATTAGCTGATACCAAAAGGTATCGAATTACCATTTTATGTTCGTTTTCACACTTGCTGAATTCTGTTTGCATTTTTTATACAGGGTATTTCAACAGTTTTGCAATAATATTGACAAAATTCAGCCATATAACTTCTCTACTTGAGATGGTCTACTCGGCACCTACCTTATTTGTCTCTGAATATATTTTTCTGATTTCTATATAAGGGAAAAAAACGGTGCCTCATCTGTATTTTCAACGAAACAACCTATCGATTAAATACTATCCCCTTGAATTTGCTAAATTCCAAATATTTCATTCATATATTAAGTAAAAAAATACCAATAACCCTCATACCATGCCGATTGGGAGTATAATACTGGGTTTTCCATAAAAATCTATGAATCAATTATAGATTACGACATTAGAGCAGTAGTATAGCAATACTATTCAAGAATCATTTCTTGATGACGTATGTATTCTAGGAAATTATCGAAAAATGGAATTGTATTCCTATTACTATGTAAATATGTATAGTCATTTAGTTCAGTTCATTGTACCAGTATATCACCTGACGAAGCTACTGTGTGTGTGTGTGTGTGTGTGGGTGTGTAAAATTCTGAGGTATATTATTTGAGTGTTGTATAGATGTGTCAACATTATAATAATATGTCCTAATGAATAAGAATTTGTGTGTGGTTTCCGGAAAGATAAAGGCTCCAAGAGAGGAATAAAAAGGACTCTCTGGATATCATTCAACTTAGTATTTGGTCTTATTTCTCATATATTCATAAAACACAGATATCACCGTAAAGGGAGTTCTGAGAGAACATACTAGTTGTATCTTTCAATGTCTGAAAACTACAGTCTATCAAACTACGACATTATTGGTATATTTCCGTATGATTTTCGTTTTAACAAAAACGGCCCTGCTTGGTTAATTCCATAAATTTCTTGAAATAAATTTGGCGAGATTCAATTTATAGGTGTGTGTCCAGCACAGCAATAGAGGACAACTTTCTGCGGAATCAAAGCTCGTTGCCATGCAAAAGGTTGTTTCGTTTATTCCCATTGGGCTCGACTTTCGACCTTATAGGTACCGAGGTTTGCACGAACTCCTCTACTAGAATACTAATATCCCGTTTTTTTCGAATTTCTGAACATCAGAAATCGAGAAAGGATACGATGTCTAATTTGTATTTTCAGTCACATGATACGTGTTCAATGTTTTCCTTCATGAATTATTTGAATAGGGATTAAGGGCTAGAGTATTATTTCCAATCAATACAATTTTTACTAATACATTATCAAATTTGTAATCTATGAACCTAACTAGCTGATTTGTTTTTATGAGCAATTCGTGTACAAATAAATGTGGAATTGATAACGTATAGGATTTTGACGTTCGGCAAAACAAAAGCACCTTTCTACTTCATTTGATAAATTCGAACCACTCTCCGAAAGGCAATAACAACACCTACTATCAATACTTCATCTATCCAACTTTATACGTTAATTATAATTCTCTCTTGAATTTGATTGATAAGATTTCCTGTAATCTCTGAAATAACGGAAACGGCAAGAGGATCTTATTCTCAGATTCAACCCAAGCACGAATTTGACAGTGATGTACGTGAATAATTCTGGTGATGTATCATATAAATATAATATTACCATGGTTGACAGTGGGGTAGCGTTAATATACCTAATTGACGACCTTCATCGAGCACTCCTCCGCAATAATATGTCCTTGGTACTTCTTCTACAAGTCGAGATCTCCAACAACAATTATTTTTTTTATTTTTATTTATCTGAAAATATTTACAACGTTTTTATATATTATATGTAAGTTGATGTACAATACGATCTAAAAATTGAATCCATCAAAAAGGGTCATGTCCTCATCGTCGAGTCCAAGTACCTGTAAAAAAATCATCTTGTGTAAAATAACAGTGGTCGCCAACGTATCGATTGCGATCTGTATATCTCGCAAAGGCAATTTCGATAAAACACAGTATATAAATTTGAAATTTCAAGAATAGAATAAGTAAAACAAATTCATGTCGAATATAAATATGCATTATTTCATTTAGGATGTCTTACGGCGGTCACGACTCGTTATTCCATATTTATTAAAGTAGCTCAACACATGGGTTTGCGACCACTGGAATGTGTGGATGGCATCGGCTTAAGTGTTTTGTTTATGTCATCAGGGATCAGCTCAATAAAAATAAGATCGAAATCGCGTGGTGATATTAATTTTTTCGTTTTATTTTCGCCAATCCTAGGAAATATGAAGTGCTATGTTCTTTGGTGTAGGAATTCCACGATTAATAATACTAAAGATGTTTCTTATCATCGGTGAGTTTGTGGGTGACGACTAATCTATTATGTTAATTTGCTTTCAACAGTTGAGCAAGTATTTAAATCGAATCGAATCATGCATGTTTTGTATATTCATTCAGCTGTGAAGAATTTGAGTTCAGGCGTGAGGTGCCATACCTGCTCATCCATTTCAGACGATTATGGATTAACACTTTACTCATTCAATAATGATTCTAGCATTTCTAAGAATATGAGAAATTAATGGTTTGTGGCTATTAGGAGACCATTGTACCTTAACCATCCAGGAAGGATAATTATGTTCAGACCATTTTACGCCAGACGGCTTTCTTATGCTTTCAGGCAAATCCACGATATTGAAACCACATGCAAATTCGCCGTTTTTTGAAATAACGTTCTCAAATCTAACTATTTGGATGCTATGAGACCTGAATAACGGCATATTTCATTCGTTTCCCACTACTTTATGTATGGTTTATCAACCTTCCATAGTAGACCTCTCCCAACCTTTTATGCTTCGATACGCCCATATTCCTCGGATTTATGAGTGTAACAGGACATATCCTAAATGCGCATGAATAGATTTTACCAGTTCGATCTCCTGAGTGACTCACATTTTTTCTTATAGAACTGGCAGTCTAGATTTGTATATAAGTCGGTGTATAGACAACGTATTCGCGATATTCGGTATTCGTGGTATGACTGAAAATCTCAAATTGGTACTTTATAATATGAAATCGAGATGAGATGATATACCGGGTGACACATGGCATCGGGCCACCCCTGTAACTTCTTTATTCATAAACGAGTTTTTCTGAAATTTGGTACAGTTATATAAGGAACCATTTCGGATTTGATCACATCCAATATGGGGGAATTCCGGTTTTTCCGGAAATGCCATCAACTTTGTTTTTAATGGAACACCCTGTATATTTTCTCATATTCAAGTTCAACAGGTCAAAACAAGTTACTTCTTTATGTCGAATGTCATTTTTTTCAAGGTCAATTTTTGTACCGATTCCTTGCGACTTCCGACCAGCATGTTACAAATACCGAAAAGGTCACGGAGATATTGACCTTGAATGTTTCTCCAAGTCCCTACATATGCGTACTCATCATTACTCATAACTCATCCATGGTGCTATGAAAGTATGATATGCTGTCGAAATAATTTGATGTCGATAATTATGACTGACTGCAACTACCATTATGTTATTGAATAAATAGAGTTTTTATTACCTTTGAAACGGTTGTGATGTATGTTTTCGAAATGCAAGTTTCTCTACAACGGTATAAGATATCGATCAAAATAAAGTATACTATTTTTGTAGGAAAATGATGAAAGAATCAAACGGTGGAAGCAAAATGTCAAATTTGTCGCCTCTGTCAAAAATGCCTCCATTAAGGAAAACATTCGTTCCATCCTGTCTAAAACATAATCAGCCGTTTACATATCGAAAGGATCATTAGTATGAGTTAATTTAGTTGTCAGAATGTCATTGATACCATGGCAACCGTTTAAAAGTTGGTCAAAATATATTTTTTTATTCAAACTTCCAAGGTCAATAACTCCGTAACGAAGTTCGATCGACATTTTTTTATTTGATGTACTGACGTTATTTTGGCTTACTCCATCAGCCCTATAATTTACGGCATGACCTTTCCGGACACCCTTTATATACCAACAAATGAATGCATCGAAAATGTAATGACAAAAACCTTCGATAAGCATTCATGCTTTCTATCTTAAATGTTCTTGTATTTACCTCAAAATTTAGTCTTGTAGAATTAGTCATGGTGCATATGAAACACTCCATGTATGAAATGCCTGTATCAGCAGCGGTACATTCACAGTCGAGACACTGAGGTGGCATTGCTGACCTAGCTAAGCTCTTGGCAAACACTGTTGACATTTTTTTCGCATTCTTTTTTTCTGCCTCCAAATATTTCGCACTGAAAATCGTACCTGTAAAAGAGTACGAATTGAAATTTGGAACTGGAAAGCAATCATATCGCTGACAGGAGAGCTGATTGTCAGCCATTGAGAATCTAATAGTTTCAGTCTATTTGATAATCATCATCATCTAACAGTACTGATTAAATGGAGTTTCCCTTTGAGTTGGACCGATACTCTCTGTGTGTAGTTCAATCATGCATCAATGTTTCCTCAATGTATTTGCTGACGTCGAAGTTGGAGTTGAATGAAAAAATGGAATTAGTACTTGCTCTAAGTATTCGAAGAGTTATAATTCCATTTAGTATTCAGTTCATTGAAATCGGACAATAAATAGGGCTTTTCGTCAATCAGCTTGTATGATCAAATGTCCACCTTGGATAATTATAAAATGAAAAGCTTGCAATTTTGAAAAAAAATTCTCATGTAGTCTCTCATAAAGTCAGTTTCAAGAATTCTCCATAACTTCATAGGTGTTCTATTTGAAAAAGAAAGATGGATTCACTTCAACTAAACCGGAGATGGTGAAATGGTGAATTCTTGATAACATCGTAATAAGAAAATTATACTTATGCACTATCGCGATGATCCAAATTGCATCTTCGAAAACAACAGATTTCACGAGTGATAATATAATTGAATATTCTAGGTATAATTGCTAATACAGCTGATACCTGTGATAGAATTAAATCCGTATCTTCATAAGGAAAATATATTTTGAGAAATCATCGTACCAGGTCGATTTTTATTTTCAAAGATCAATTAATTTTTTGACATAAAAGTTTCCATCCCCTTGTCAACCTCCTGGATGGAAATTCATATGTAAAAAATTCCATTTTCAATAATAAAAATCCACCTGTCCAAGAATTATTCGAAATATATTTTTGATATCGAGATTCTATTCCATTATAAGTTTTCCCACTGTATACCATTATCGTTTGACTCACCATTAGTTTCTAGGGCCAGAGATAAGCAAGGACCCAAGGTAGATTTAGGGAGAATGATTGACTTTCGCAGGGGCTGATCTCCCAAAAGACTTCTTATGTCTCTCTTGGTGTAGGCGTACCGTCTATCAATTCCTGAAATATGTATTACACACTGTTTGGCATGATATCAATAATAGAGATGAGTGATAAATATCATAAGTCCTAAAAATTGAAGGAAAACCGTTGCAATTTCTTCTAGTGAGCGTATAGTTTGGAATTCTACGGAAACCCTTTTGATTCCCAGTAACAAAATCATATATATATATAGGGTGTCCAGAGATTAAACCGACAAAACTTATGGGGTTATAGGGCCTGTCAATATGATGGCAGAATGCCATATACATAATTATAATGTCCAAAACCGCTTCGTTACTGACATACAGAGTGATTTTTGGATTTTGACAAAAATCAATCTAACATACTAAACACAAGGATTCAAAAGTAAAAATCGAATTTCTTCAAAGTTTATGAACACTTTTGAACGTATCACTTTGAAAATTGGTAGTCGGGCGGGGGGATCTTTGGGATGCGGAACCCGAGACGGACACATTCTCACTGTGGCCATTAGGGGGCGCTTACCAATGCACTTCTTATGGTCCAGAAGGGCCATAACTGAGATTGTGCCAGAAACTTTGTCAACAAGTTCCTATAGTATTTTTCTCGTAGCTTCATAATATGATCTCAGATTTTTGATTATTATTATACAGGGTTATTCTCTCAATAACTAAACGTAGAAAAAAAGAAATAATGTTCCTGTCCTGATATTGATTTTGTTCATAAGGCTACTTGTTGAAGCATTTGAGTTTAGTTCATGTACCAAATTTGAACCCAATCGGGTTATCCCTGTATTCAATATGGTAGTTTTTTTTTGTCAAAATCCATGAATCACTTTGTTTGGTATTAGCCAAGCGGTTTTGGACAGTCGTCTTCAGAGATCATGGCGCGGTTGAACGGTGTCAGCGCTCTTATTGCAGGAGTTATTAGGAATGCTATCATCGTCCATATGCGACATGTTTTCTGAAGACGACTGGACATATGAATATGGCATTTTGCAATCATATTGGCAGTGCCTATAATCCCATGAGTATCGTCGGTTTTATCTTCGGACACTCTGTATACAAATCGGTTCGATTATTCATAGACAACGTTGGAAATACAGAGTATTCAAACCTCAAGAACAAAATTGGTTATGGATTGAACACATTTTTGTTGTTTTCGAATGAATGATTCACAGAGAACCCGTTCTCGCATCCCTTCACGACTTTCGAGGTCGGAGATTATGATATATTCTTAAAAATTTGGTGGATCCAATATGGCCAAAGAGCTCTGTAATAAATAGTAGTTAGAAAAACTATTATGAAACACGATTTTATGGATCGCCAAACTCGAGGTCAAACTGAATAGAAGTGAAAAATTGATAGTATAGTTTAAAAAACGAGATAGATTGTAGAACTTGGAAGAAGTAGAAAATGGAAATAGTAATTTGAAATACTGATGGAACACGAATTTATTGATAGCCAAACTAAAAAGAAGTAAAAAAAGTGTGTTGATTTAACTAAAAAAATATTTTCTAGAAATAAATGTATATAGCAAAACAACGTTTGCCGTGTATCAGCTATTTTAATAAATTGTAGTTTGAAAAACTAACGAAACACGTTTTTATAGATAGCCAAACTAAAAGAAATGAGTATGAAAATAAAGAGTAGTTTGGAAAAAAATGATGTTCATGGCAAAACAACGATTGCCGGGCCACTAGTTATAATTAAAATATCTATGTATAACATCGCATCAAATTGCTCAAATTAATACCAAATGATTTAACAAATATCTAACTACACTATTCCTTTCATTTGTTCTCGACATATACCTCTGGATATACTGAATTCAATACGCGAATCTCGACGAATGGATCGTAGTCATTTCGTAGAAAGTCCCCTCATAGCATTTGATGCGTATTATTAATTTGACGCGTTTTGAAGGGGAGGTTATCATCGTTTGTGCTTGGGGGCCTTCACGCTCGAAATAATAAATCCGCTTATCCTTATGTGAACCAATCGTCTTTGTGAGACAGACAAAGAACTTGCACTTGAAATAGTTTTATCGATCTGTATTCAGGTAGTTTTTTCATATGTAATACCACAAGTGATACTATTTTGCCGGAAATATTCGGCGATTGTTGCGACAGCTTGTTGTCTAATTATTTCTCGAATAACATTGTTCATCTAAACTTTCAAAACGTAGGCGAGAAGTTGTTGGAAAAATGTCATGAGCGAAATCAAAGCAGCAAGCTGGAGTATGACAAACGACGGATATTTCCGGGAAAAATAGTATCACAAGTTGTATTCGTATGACTATTTCACAATACAAAGGGGTGGGGGGGGGTAATGGGGGTTGAAACTTCCCCCGCAGACGATCGAAAAAAATTCAGTGTTACAATCAAAATCAATATTGAGATTCACAAAATGATTTTTATTCATCGCATACCTATAACCTTGTATTTACTCTATTTCCTCCTAAAAACTGGAAAATGCCAAAACCTTGGCCAAAACTGCAGCGTGCAAGTTCGTTTTTCATTCTGACAATTCAATTTATGTGTATAAAATTCCGTTCGTCGCTGTGATTTTTGTCATTATGACAGCTAAAAAAGATTGCCCTTTTACAACCAAAATTGTAAACAAATATTTGATGGTGTTAATGTTATTTTTTCCTCAAACTTGATTTATCAGAAGAGTTTTCAATCAGTAGAAATATCGTGATTTAGTGTCGTCTTCTAGTGGAGAAATTGAAAAATCCATCAACAATAATGTGATTTAGGTATTCATTTAATCGTCTCACCAAATTACACTGAAACATTTTTTCCAGGTGGAACTAAACTTTAAATTTATAATTCGAGTTTTTTTGCCCTCAGGAAATTCCAATTTCCAGTTGAATAAATCTAACTGAATTGAAACCTGAATTCCCCCTTGGAATTGAGCTGTATACGCTCCTGCTGTTTCATGATTGAATCAGACAATAAACGAGCGCCTCACGAGAGTTGCGCACTCTGCTTCCGTCATTCTGGCTTCCAAGCTAATTGACGTTTCAAATGTCGAAACTTTTATCGCTGATAAATTAGGTTGGTTGATTACGTGTGAGTCAATTCGGCTTCTGTATTGGTAGACCAAGTTCGATAATTTTCAGTGAACAAGAAATATCACTGTAATACAAGAGAAACCGTGAAAATAGTCGATTCTGATTGGTTCTGGAGAAAAAGAGTGGAATAGTCTAGATCTCATAATGGGTAGTACACTTACCAAATGGAATTTTTCCTTCACGGTCCTTTTGAACAGCGAAGTGATCGTTCATCAAAATGTGTAGTGAAATAGCACTTTCCGAGAGTAGTTGATGAATGGTTGAATAGTCGTGCTGAAAAGTATTTAAATTCAGTTTCGTGAATGCTGATGCTATATCAAGAAAATTGAAATAAAAACTACCGTAACAAATTTGAGCTGGGGCACTACCCCTCTTCGAAACAATTTTCAATCATCTGGCTGCTGATTTTGGGCCCTACTATTATTATTATTCTCCCCCTATAGAAATGGCAAATTCGCGGAGCGAGGGCTTATTAACTACTGCATGCAGTCTTCAACATATCGAACATAAATTGGCCTATACATAATATTTTTCATTTACTTATACAATGTAGATGTTCACAAAATACATGAAGGTTATTTCAAATGAACAAAAATCGATGAAACTTGAGTTCTGTGGATGAAACCGAAATCGAAGGCTCATTCTGAAACGTAAAATTCTTTTGTGAGAGTCACTAGCCACTACTCACATGAATGTACGTTCACAAATCTGATTGAAAGGAGAGTATATAGGGTGTCCCAACAAGAGCGCCGGATTTGAATATGTCGCCAGTTTGTTAAAACGTGCTTCACGGTGATTTTGTTGACAGTGGTCACGTACAGACCACGCAATTTAACAACAATTGTTCGGTCCCAATAATGCGCTTAATGAATCGACAGTGAGGCGTTTAATTGCGAAATTTGATACCAAATTTGGTTTCAAATGAAAAATATCACTGTCGATTCATTTGGCGCATTATTGCGACCGAAAATTTTCGTAACTGGCGAACTGTTTTCGCAAAACCTTCAACAGGGTTAGTTGTAATGTGTTCTTACAATAACTAATCGTTGTTTGTTCGACTGCTCCTTCATATTCTTGAATCGGGTGGTGAGTGAAAATTGTCAAAAATATATCACCGTACTCACTCGTATTAACGAAATGGCGACACACTTGAATCCGGCGCTCTTGTTGGGACACCCTTTATAAGGAAATAGTATACATCCGTGTCGCGGCGCCTCTTTGAATTTGCACAACATTTTTTACAAGATTGCAAAATCAATATACGATGAAAATTTGGACAATGTAGTATTTTTTGTGAATTGTATTGAATCCCAATTGTGAAATATGGTGAGGACGGAAGAGAACATATTAGACGAACCAGTTTCAGATACTTACAAGCATATTGTTGTGGTTACATTCAGAGCAGGGTATCAGAACAAAATTTTTCGAAACTCCAGTTCTGAATATAAGACTATATGCAAACATAATTCCATTGAAGATATCAGCGTTTCCATTTCCTGAAAATATTTCGTTATTAAGAATCTTTCGTGTGGTCATAATATTGGTTAATATACCTAAAGGCATATTATCAAAATATGGCATGATGGATTTCGAGTCGGCAAATGTTTTTCCATCGACTACAATACTTCTTGGTTCATCGAAAACTCCATCTCCTCCGAATGTCACAACGGCGTATTTATTATTTTTGATATTGAGTTCTCCCAGTTCTTTCTCTAATAATTCAACTAAAATATCGAAATTTCGAAGTTTTTTTATATCCCTATTGCACTTCTTGGTTTCTACTATAAAAACGACATCGGCCGTCTTCGGCACATCGCTACCATGTAATCGAATGAAATCACCTTCTTGTTTCTCCGTTCCATTTAGTAAATTACACCTAAAAAGAGAAGAACTGATTGCGAAGGTACAAAAAGTCCTAAGTCTCTACCGATATTATCACCTATTAAATTTCAGTTCTTGTCACACAGTTTCATTCCTATATCAAGCGTTTTAATTTTTGGCGAACATTTGAAATGCGAAATGCTCTTTTCACTGCATCTGGGGTATGATGTTGGAAGATGGTTGTTGATTGCTCTAGTTTGCACTTTGCGATAATAATCTATCTCTATAACATGTGCGTTATCCTTAGATTTCTGATTATAATAAAATCGTGGTATCATTCGTTTTAGGCCTTTCGAATTGAATAATGTTGAAAATCAAGTTAAATACTGAATCGTTAACAGTTTCGCGTTATCGAAATTGAAACTTCAGCAATAATATTATCGAGCAGATTGAGCAGTGGATTTCGACTTATTTTTGGATGTATGACAATTTCAACTGATTGGATTGTACAATATATATTCCGTTAGAGTGTTTCGACACGGATTTCATTGGGAAGCGAATGAAACACATGCACATCGATCTTCCATTATGGTAATCGATACTTACTTTACACACGTGTCTGGTATTCTGAGTGGCGTATTAGCATACGAACATAGGTTAATGTAAGACACTGCAGACATGCAGGCCTCCTCTTCGCTGCGACTGTCAAGGCACATCGACAGAAAATGATCTTTCGCTATTCTCGGGAAGCAAGTGCTCAGCTGGGACACCTTGCTGGTGAAGAACTCCTCGCACATGGCCGCTATTCTTGGTGGATTTGAGACCTTCGGTTCGTCTCTCTTCGTGGAACTGCTCTTGCAGCTCTTTTCTAATGCCCAGCTGTTTCCGAATATTTCCAAACTGGAATTGATCGCTCTGTGGTTATCGAGAGTCGATAGGTCGTCCGATGGCTCATTGTTATACGTCCCCCAGAGTCCCGCTGTTTTTCCATAGTACCACCCTAATATGGACATATACAATAGATAATATAGTTGTTCCTCATAGGGTACGGCATGTTAGAATTATCATTATTAATGTTATTGGTTATAATGGACAGGTTGGAAACTTTAACTGGAATAAATTCGCTAGCGGAGAGGTGAATATTTTCCCGACATACGTTAACGTTTTAATGTATTGACCTACATTTTGCAAGCAATATGAAGACTATAGCCCTCCAGGGGTAGCTCGACATATTTTTTTCAAATGCAACCCTATAGCCTGTGACTCCAGAGCTTACTGATCAAATTTTAGTTTTTAGTACTTCGAGGGTTGCATAAAATCAAAATATTACTTCAAAATTGACTTTACTTTGAACGTAACAACAACTTCTCAAAATTTGTGTTGAATAAATGTTATTCTGGAATTGTTCCTATCCGTCATTCGATTGCCTCCTTACGAGCAACTCTCAGAAGTATTGTGCGAGCAAGGAATGACAATACTTGACAATTTTTTGGCACAATGATATCTGCTATTTTATGTCAGTGTTTTTACACAGTCGCAAAAATAAATTAGTTGGTATACCTTATTCACAGTTCTAAACGAAGTGTTGTTGCGAACTGGTGAAAAGATGCATTTTTTAACTGTATCGCTAACAATCGGAATTTTGATGAAAACACGTTGAAGATTATTAAAACTGATAATTATGTTTTGAATTCATGCAACCCTCAAACGTACTACAAATTAGAATTTGATTAGTGCGCTGGATTGCTCTTTCAACTATCACCTTTCCTATGAGGGGTTGCAAGCCATAGAGATTCAGTTGAAAACAAAACTTGGGTTTATTCAAGCTACTCCCGAAGGAATATATTCATATTGCTCGCAAAATGAACGTATATAACTACATTAAGACGTTGACGTGCCCCGCGACTTTTTAGAAAAATCATTCACCTTCCCGATAGCGAATTTATTTCCAGTATGTCAATAACATGTCGATATGTTATTCATCCCTGTTGTAAAACTGGTGTGCTACTTTTGATTTGAATGTTTCTGATTATTGTCCTTCTGTTCTATTGGTTGTTACATCGTTTCTAGTATTTTCTTCGTATATTCCATTTTAACAAAGAATGAACTATACGGGATCTTGAAATATTCATTACCTGACATCTCGAATGTACACGTGTGGAATTTCATATTACATTCCAGAACGAATCCTAGAGTACTCTCCACCTTGAATAATCCAGCTTCCCTGAAAAGATACGTCTCTCCTATTTGAGCAGGCAGCAATTCCAGTTTGGCATCATCGATGATGACTTTCTAAAATGTGTCGTTTTTGTTAGAAACAATTTCCAAGGAAAAAAAAAATAACCACCTCACATTTTCGAATATATAAATATGTACTATGTGTTTTCCGAGTATCAAAACTAGTTCATTCGTTCTGCCTATATCGTTGTAGGATCCTAGCAGAGTGAAATTTCGATCGACATAATCAGTTGCCAATAGATAGGTACATTTTCCTTGGAAATGATAATAATTTTTGTCGAATGTCACAAAATAATTTGATCCCGTTAGCATCGCATGACCTGAAACGGCAATGAAGCTTTACTTGTAGGATTTTCTTTTTTAATTCAATCACTCTCACCTTTGAATGGTGGGAACCATTGGGAAGGGTCTGAGAGTGGCTTGAAATCATAGTAAAATTCCCAGAAAGATCCTTGAGCGACTTCCAAATAATGTTTTATTTCGTATATTCTTTTGATTTCTGGAATTTCCTGCAAAGTATTCAGTTGTCTATCATCCCGAAGATTGTTCCAAATCCAAATGTTCTCATATAATGCAGTATGCAAGTAATACTTACTTTGAAATTGGGCGTCTCGTTGAACGCGTGCCACGACATAGGCAGTTTCTGCTCCCACACCATTATGCCGTCTTTCGGTTCGAATATGAATTTCGTTTTCGGTTTCCTGTGTCTACAAAATAAGTATATTTCTTTATAATGCCCATACCCACTCGTTCATGATACATACCTATTGTCATATTCCAATGCAGTCACGGACAAGTCACAAATTTTGGTATAAACTAATTTCATGACTTTGTGAATTCTGGTCTCCATATCGAAGTAGAAGTAATAGTATCGAAAGTATTCGTAGGACTCGTACCATTTATTCATTAAGTATTTAATCGAGGGTATTTCTCCTATTTGCTTCAGTTCAGTCATAATCTCATCAACTATATCCATAATTTCTTTTCCGAAAGGAATGGAATTGATGTATTTTTCCGTAATAAATCTCCAGCCCACTTCAGAATACTTGTAAATACTTACTAACGTGTTATTGCCTGTTATATCTTTATAAAAATTGTCGATATCGTGGGAAAATTTCGCAATCTTAGCAAAATACGGTGATTCTATGATTTGGTTTTTTCGTTGATACAGGAAATCTGAAACAAATTGTTGCATATCAGAGTTCAAATATTATAAAGAAAAAAAGATAATTTACCTAAAAACCCTTTAACTGTATCCCATCCGATCGATTCGAGGTAATGTATCATCTTTAAGAATGTTGGCTCCAAACTGGCCAAACTTTTGTGCCAATAGTCCACTATCAAACTGGAGATTTGCGACCACAAATTCTCCATGTACTGTATGGCTGCAACGTGCAATTCTTTGATGAATCTGTCGTATTTTTCGACTAACCTCTCAATACCAGTCGAAAGATGTTCAACTGGATCTCCAGTGATTAGTTCGTGGATAAATTCAGTGGTTTCTTTGTAGTAGAATTTTATCTATAATGAAAAGGTTATAAAGATGGAGATTCGAATTATAGATAAGATGGTTATGTTGAGCAAACCTTTTCGATCACCCACAATACGCTCTTTTTTAACTTTTGGCCAGAGTCGCCCATGACGGACCAAATTTCTTGAACGATCTTCGGCAGAGACTGAAAATGCGATTTGAGAGCCAGTTCGTCAAACATGTAGTTGACAGTCGAAATGATGTCTCTGATGTAAAATTCGTTAGCTTCGTAAGAATTGTTCAGAAATAGTTTGAGCTCTTCGATATCTTCCTCGATGGCGGTGAGATTCCTGAGATCGGTTAAGAAGGCTTGGATTCTTGGCTTCGCTTCCAACCAAATACCGTTAATTGCATCCAAGCTTTCCGCTTTCACGTACTGCTTGGTGTTATTGATGCCTTCGAGAGTGTCGATATAAAATTTCATCACAGCTCCACGGACATCGCTCTGAAACCGAAAAATATACCTATATACACTAAATTCCACAATCATCATTATTCGAAGAGGTTGGGTAATTCTTGTTCAGATAACAATATTCGAAATATTCGTACACGATCACAATCAAGGCAAGTGTCAAAACTTTCCTTGAAAATGTTTGTTACCCTTGCGTGATTTTTTTTGTTATTTTCCGGCTCTCCGGAGAGATCAACTTCAAGGCCCACTTTCGATGGGTTATGTATGTACAATCTACACTCACCGGCAAAAAAAAGGCCACCAAAAAATTTGCCCATGTCCGATTTTTGTGAAGTTTCGGTCAAATCATAGATTCATGTTCCGGAATGTTAGCCTAAATATTAGTTTCCGTGAAACCAAAGTTACTCTTTCGCCCTTTACTTCTTAACGCCCTGTAGCAAAATTGAGTTGATGAACTTGGCTTCATGCTTTGGGTTGAAGTGTTATAATTTCTTAATATAATATTCCTTGATTTACGTC
The DNA here is from genome assembly GCA_918026855.4 of Phaedon cochleariae. Taxonomy (NCBI): domain Eukaryota; kingdom Metazoa; phylum Arthropoda; class Insecta; order Coleoptera; family Chrysomelidae; genus Phaedon; species Phaedon cochleariae. The sequence goes on along the minus strand of OU896720.1, from coordinate 32,998,499 downwards.
AATATCTTATTCTTAGGAAAAGATACGAGTATTTTAAGAAAGTATGGCATTATCCAACTCTTATTAACAATAATCAGAACATACATGAACTTATTGATTAACAACTTGAAAAATTAATAGGTATTACTTATTTCTACCTCATTTTCTCAGCAGTTACCGGGAAAAAAACCTTCTTTACAATGAACAAACTATAAGCAGACCTGTTGTCAATACCGAGTATGCCCTCCTCGAGTTTGAATTACGCATTTAACCACCGTTGCAGCAAGTTTATCAAATTTCTCAAGTAGTCATGAGAAATTGCCTAAAAAATTACCTTGAAGGGCGAATCATATAGCTCTTGAATAATCTCTGAAAAACCAGGTGAAGGTGAATGAACCTCTGGAGTTCATTCCTAAGGTGTTCCATAGGTATTGAATTGTTGTTGAAAAAATTTAAAAAAATCCATACTTTATTGAAACACTTGTATCTTCTTCTGAAAAGAATATATTGACGTGAATCTAGAACCATTGTGTTAAAAAGGGACGAAATAGGATCACACTCCAATTCAGAACATGATGAAGCAGAAGGTTGGAGTATAGTTCTGAATTATTATCAATTGAAATTAAGAAAACGTTCTTTTTTAAAACACTTGTATATTATATTAAAAAGTGGCAATCGACTCGAATCAAAACCATTGTGTTGAGAAGGAATCACACTTCAAACCAAAACATAATTAAGCTGAGTTTAACCACTCACCTTCGCCACAGGGCGTTAAGAAGGTAAGGGTGAAAGAGTAACTTTTGTTTCTCAATGTATAATGATCGAGCGATCAGCTTTTCTTATAAAATAGAATAGAAAGCATTAATTTTCGAAACATATTACATGTTGTAGAAAAGGAACTTAGGCTAACATTTCGGAACATTAATCTATGATGTGGTGGACATTTCACCAAACTCAGACAAGAATTGAAAAAGTTACAGGGCGAACAACTTGGCTGAATTTTTTGGTGACCGGTGTTTTTTGTCGGTGAGTGTATTTCATCATAGATCGAGCGTGTATACAGGGTGTCCCAAAATTGTTGGGACATAAAGCTACCACGTGTAATATACATGTCAAAATAAGTTGATTGGACTCAACCTATATAAATTACAAAATGTACCGTTTGTCCGTGAGACGAGTTCAGAATTTACTTACAAAAATGTATATGGTATGTTAATACGGTTCTCAATTTTTTTTAGCGAGATGACTGATTAATTATCTATATTTTGTTGCTCTTGTGAAAAGTTTGTATTCCGAATAGTTCCGAAGGAAAACAATGTACTGAATAATGCTAACAGATATTCCTAGTGGAAGTTGAATACCATTATAATACAAAATTGGGTTGACAGTGGAAAATAAATGTTCAATATCACGCCAACATTCCTCAATACAAATGTTAATTCATTTGTTTCCACTGCCACCTAAATTTTGTATCACATATTCATTGAACTTTAACTACAGGAAAATCTGTTAGCATTATTTATGAAAACAAGATTTCCCTTTGGAACTATGGAGAATACGAAATTTTCATAGGAGGAAGATAAATAATCAATTAGGTATCTCGTTTGAAAAAATTGAGAACCCCATTACCAGTCAGTCAGTCAGTGGGTGAGGGTGGTTCCAACCTTTCTACATTTTTTTTTTCGGGTTTCTTTGATTTATGAAAAAGGGGTTATCACCTCGAATGAACTTTTGTCAAATCTCATCCAATTTGTTTTGAACAGCTAACAAAAATGTGTTTTTATCAATGTAAACTCTGAACTCGTCTCACGGACAAACGGTATATTTTTTCATGAAATAAGTTGGGTCCAATTAACCTATTTTAAACTGTACTACACGTGGTAGCCCTGTGTCCCAACAATTTTGGGATATCTTGTATATACATTGTATGTATACGTACCTGGAGGTCGGCGATCAACTCTGGTCTCCACCGTAAACTAGACATAATCAATCTCGAATGATTGAGCTTCAGATAGTAGGCAACATCAGAGACCCTCTTGTCCTCGTATTCGCGCCAGATATCAAACACAGCGCTTCGGGCGTCTGGAATGACGCCGTACATGCGAAGGCTCTGACTTCCGTCTGTGAATTACGAATAATAAAATGCTTTCTCTCGAATCACAAACATCAGATATGGCGGGAATGGAATCGCAGATCAGACATGCTCACTATATTGCATCAAATCCGGACACTCTCTGATACGTCGTCGTTAAGTTCTTTTTTTATCGCTTGGAGCGCACGAAAGGGAATTCCCATAATTTTCGACGAACATCGTGCGTACCGAGGTAGGAAAGGGAAAGGAGGTGAGGTAGGTATTGGATTTTTTCTTCAACTTTTTGAGATAATGAGTTTTTGGAAATACTTTCTCAGGCAATTTTTGGACTTTTGGATGTAATAAGTTCTTGAGAATACTTCCATTGACAATGAATTCCAGAGCTTTGCCGTTTTACATAATAGACAAACGAGTTGTAAAATAATCATGGTTCAGATTATTGCATGTAATTGAGGAACTTGAAAACACGAAAAACCTCTCCTAACATGATTCTTTCTCAAATGTTGCAAATGTCACAAGCTTGTATTTAAACATACAGGAATTCTATGCGGAAATCAAAATTTCCTAAAAGTTTTGCCCTTATAGGAGCAAGCCACCCCTCTGGGACACTGGGTATAGCATCAACTGAACCAGAATTGCGCTCGTTAGTAAGTTGTTATAAGATTCTCGAAATCTACTCTGCCTTCGTCAATATGGAAATTGTTTCCATCAAACTGAGAATATACGTCATCGTATCGTTTCCTTCTACAGATTGTTTGTAGAATCATTACATATAATAGTATTCAGGAAGGATGGCATTTGGCAACATCGCAGTCACGGAGAGCAATCCCACCGTTAGATAATTCGGCGCATAATGAATTTCAGTTTTAATGCTGTTCTGATTATCCAGCGGAGAAGTACGATAGCCGAATCATGTTGCCATTCACATGCCCTATATCTAACGATTCGGAAAACAATCTGTATATTATTTGTATTTTCATCGTCAGTGTTTTTACCTTCTGTCATGTTGAGATTCAAGTAGAGTAACTTCTGTTGGAAATTAATATAAAACTCCCCTTCTGTATCGTTTGTATCATAGGCGGCCGACATGTTTGCTGTGTAAACAGGATATTTTCCATCATATCTTCCCCAAAAATACGATTTCCCACTAGCGATATTGTCTTTCTGTAAAAAAAAATTCAATTCTGTAGGTATAATTTTAATTTTCTTCGCATGTGCGAGATCCAATATTTCGATTAATTTCAAGTCAACGAGTAGGATCAGCCAGGATAAAATGGATACACAATCATTCAAATTTGGTACAAACAAATCATATATTTACCTTCAATTCAATTTCGTTCTGGTCCATGTTTATTCTGGCCGAAGTTTCTGATATCGATAGTGGCAAATATGATCTCTGGTAATTTGTGACGTGTTTCGTACCAAAAGAACTCGCATCCCAATAGAAATCGCCTCTGGAATTCAATTTCAAATTTGTCGCATTGTGTTTGGCCAAAATATTGTACGTGTAGTTGTAGGTAACCGAATCAGAATTATCGTTAATTTTTCCATCTAACGTCAACCTTTGATCTGGATTCAACGAATAGTCCACTATTATATGACCATCGATTGCGGATTTATTGTAGCCATATTCACTGCGGAGGGTAACATCCTGTAAAACACATTCTATAATACAGGTTCTTTCTTATTATTATGTATACCTTCGAAGTTGTATTTTTCCTATTCGATTGTAAATGATAGAAACATATTATGTATATTAATATTTCACGGTGATTCTGAATGAGAATTTTACCTATTCGTGCAACGGCAAACTACATTTTTCAAAACATATCTGATTGGCTTCCCTCAATAATTATTATTGTAATATACCGACCGACTATACACAAAAATAATTGGTTGTTTCGTTATTAACAATATATTTTGATGTATCCTTATGCTCATTGCAGAGTATTCCCGCGGTTCGCCCAAAGTAAACACCTTATGCTCTATTTGCGACATGTAAGTAAACTGAAATTTACCGTGGGTATTATTGATGTACAAGTTAATAATACATTCGCATAAACTAAAGATTTGCTTTCGTTCATTTCTCCTATTGATGAAACCAAAATATCAGCGTATTAGAATTTGTATGTAATGGAAATAACTGATATACTGGGAGACCCATCAATAAAAAACCGCTCGAACAGGTCGATTTTAATTTGGTGGGGGACACATTGTTCTGTAATGTAATCCCAAAATCGAAACCTTGAAGCAGAACGGGCATCAACTCTAGATTTTCAAATGAAACACCCTGTATTTTATTCCATGATAGGTTAGTGATTATGATTACAAACCCAACAATAGAAAGTTCGATTGGGTTTTCTCAAAGGGCTACGGAGATGTGAGTGTGACGGAGAAAATTCTGCTGCCCACTCAACGTTCTGGCGGAGTTACTGGTTCGATCCGATCTCTGCGGTCTCACTTATGAAGAATGTTGTTGAAATAATTTCAATCGGTTATATCTTTTTCATCTCTTGAAGCGCACGTTAGGAAATTTCTATAGTGTTAGTGGAACATCGTGCGTACCTAAGAAGGATAGGGAGAAGAGGTAGGTGTATTTTGAACTTTTGGAGGTTTTTGTTCTTGGGAATACTTCCATTGGCAAAGAATTCCAAAGCTCCGCCGTTCTATAAACGAACGAGTGTTGATAGAGTGTTGTTTGACATTTCTCAAGGTTAACGACGAAGGGATGTGCTGACTGGGCCTGTCGAGTTCGTCTGACTGGTATTGCTGGTGTTGGAATTGAGCAGAAATTTCTGAGGAACATTTCCCGTGAAAGTATATCTATAGGAAAGTGAGATGTTGCCGACTTTCCTACGGTGGTCTAATGGGGTCAAAGAGTTAGTGAGTGTGACATCACCCACCAGGCGAATGGCTCTTCTCTGGATGGAATCTAAGAGCATCAGCGTATGTTTGGGTGCTGAACCCCATACATGAGACCAGTAATTTAAAACTGGCCGTATCTGTGCCTTGTTTATATCATGAGAAGCTGTTGAGGTGTAGATTTTCGCACGTAGCCACTTGAGAAAACCTCATAAAACTTGGTTTTGTTGGGTTTGTAATTATAAAACTGACCGGTCATGGAATAAAATACACGGTCTTTCATTTGAAATTAGAAAGTTGATGCCCTGCGCTTCAAGGTTTCAACTTTCGGATATAATAAATACAGAAAAATATATTCCGAGCCAAATTGAAATCGTCCTATCCGAGCGTTTTTTTATTGATCGCATCACAACGGAGAAAACCTGGGTGGAACTTTTTCGATGGGCCACCCGGTTAATAAAATCGATCGATTCGACACGGTTGTTGAGTTAATCATAGATATCAGCAATGTGCTGAGATATCAGAAAATTATTATGGGTATGGAGTATGTAACAAAGGCTACACTGAGGGTATAATATGTGCTGAAGAAACTCTCCTGATGTATATGGTCAATTGGTGTGTACACAAACACCAGAAAAGTTCATGTACTACTACTTCAATATTCAATAGGTCAATAGATGTGAAAAATATTTGTACTATCTCGATATTTTCAACTGATGAAGTCACAAAAATGGAAAATGGTTAACGAACTGATCACAAAAAAGTCGAAATATAAAAAAATATTGTTTTCTTTCGTTTATTTCTCGAAATCCAATATCGAATAGGGGAATGCAAGCTCGACTGCAACCATTTGCAGCGGAGTAGTAAGTTATATCATTTATTTGAACGACCCGAAAGGCGGGGTCATCAGCCCGACGAAGTCCCATGAATTACGGGTTACTATAGTATAGTACATACCCGTTCGAAAGAAGGATGTTTGATCATAAGTAATAATTGTTCTCGATGAGGCGAAGCACGTCTCCAATCCAGGCCTGCTTGCACCGTTTTGATATCTTTGTCCCACATGAGAGACACATCGCTCGTCACAATTGAATCACTTATGTTGTAGAAACCTTGAGCCGTGAAGCTACGGCGAGGGTAGGTCACGTTGATTACGACTTGCTGAGCATCGTACCTTTCATCCTGTAATGAAAACGACAGACATTTTCGTTCCTGTCTACTCATTTTTTCCGATTCCGATTAGATATGTGAGAGAATATAGGGCGAAAGCAAAATTATGACAGTATGTTAGTTTTCATCATCTTGACCACCCTCTTTTAGAAACATTGTGTAAATGGGTAAGAAGAAAATAACATTCGTGTTTTAATGGATATGTCGGATCGTTTTTTCCTCGAAGGAGAAAATAACGATGAACCTCTCAATAACAAGAAAGGATAGCGCATTTTTATTACCAGAGTTCTATCGAAGAGGTTCAAGTCGTATTCTATCCAGTTAGAAGGGCTTAATTCCAAACGGGAATGCTGCTTATATTCTTTATCTATGACGTCATAGTCGGTCCAAAATCTAACGATTCTGTTCGAATGGATGGCAGTAATAAAGTACTCTTGACCACTCCGAGACGTTCGAATATTCAATTCTCCTTTTACGTTTAGCCTCGATCGGTTTTGCAAATGGTAAAGATGCACATGTTTGTTTTCCTGAAAATAAAATAATAAACATTTTACCCACTGGATCTTGTATTAAATGGAAAAGTTATTGGTTTTTTTTGAGGCGATTTTCCAGTGATATAACGTAACATACAGAATAGAAGTGAAGTACTTGACAGAGTTTCTATAATGACTGTAGTCTCGTAGTGGCCGTTGAAATCCGGTTTGATTTGCCGAGATCTAACTAATATAACACATTCGTGTTTTCAATCTGACAATCATCACTCTTATAGTTTATAGCACAAAACGGCAAACGAAAAATTAGATCTATGGCCAATGCGATGTTATAATCATTAATAGCAACCCTGTACTAATTGGAATGCTTTTCTTCTTCACAAAATTTCCCACTTATACTCTGCATTTCGTTTCAGTATGTTTTATTCGATATGAGATTCCAACAGCTGTTTGAATATTTAATGATATATATTCACTGGGAAGAAGGGAGGAAAATAAGGTCACAATTTGGTGTATTAATTTATGCGATGAAAATCTCTTTGTCGAATATTCATGAGGTGGAAATCAGATTATTTCATCGGGATATTGTACCATTTAGTAACTCAAAAATCAAATAAACAGAGTGGTTCTGAACTCCACCTAAATAGCAGACAAAAATGAGAGGGTTCATATTTTCAAAATGTCACAGCAAAACATCGACTACAATGTTGAAAAAATCGTATCTCAACATGTTATATTTCCTAAAACTTTTCCTTGCATTATTTTAAAAAACGTTCTCATTCTCACTGGAACTAATGTGACGAATACTGTTAGTGGAAACTATTCAATTGGAAGCAGCGGATGGTTGATTTTTCCTAAAATGACAAGAGAGATCGGCAGTTTAGTTGTGATGAGAGCACAATAAATCGTGAAGAATGGAATGAGGCATAAATCTCTGCGCAAGAATAGTCCATTTCGGTAAAAAGTTAGCGACGTAGGAAAGTTTGAACTGGCGATAATTTATTTTTGTGCGGATTAGGAAGAAATCGCAATGTGCCACTAGTAAAGCGTGCTCATGAGTTGTGTCCAGGGAACGTTTGTTTTTCTCGGATGGCCCATATTTCAAACGAACGAAGGGGATCGCCCCACGCGGCACACATTCATCACTTACGATATATGTATGTATACATATATACACCAAAGTTTAAATCAATAAATGTTTCTGTATGCACTCTGATGAATGTACATACATATATACACATATATTATCGTCAGTCAGTAATCCCAATTGAACTATCGAAGTTATCGTTCGCTATCAGTCAAGACAATATACGATCTTATTTGAGGATGACAACTTGCAATAAGAGGCAATGATTATTCATGAAGGAAAATTCTTTCCGTCGTTGATGGTCCCAACAGACATATTAAAATAATAACAATAATATAATTTATTCATAAGAGAATAAATGAATAAATAAATAGAACTTGTTACAAAGAAGTCAATAAATGATCTAAGTACTCGATAAGTGACCAAACACTTGTTTCGAGAAAGTAGAATAAAAATGACAACAGCACTTACTGATACAATAAAGTTAAAACAATTCATGATTATGAAATTTGATACAACGCAACTATATAAAAAACACAAGTAATATAAAATTGAAGGTGAATCCCTGACTTTACTAATTTTCAAAGTTGAAATAAGGAATGAATACAGTAGGTATCTAACGAATGATAATATAAAATGAAATGGTGAGCAACGATGAGTATAGATTAAAATTGAAATAGATCGGTATTTATTAGTAGACTTATGTGAGTATACACACAGATATATGCATATCAATTCACACAGTGGATGAATGAATGAATGTTTAATATAGTGATTTTTCAATTAATTCACTGAATGTAAATCTTGATGTTTCGTGAACAAATGTTCTTAACTTATTTTTGAAGTGATTGATATTTATCAAACAAATGGTATTTTATCGAAAAAGAGAGATCAAATCTTCAATTTTTCACGTAACGATTTCACAATATTATGTTACATTCCCTATATGGTCTATGCACATAGACCATATATGTGCATATTGACTATACCTTCGTCTAGTTTATCGGAGAGATTGAGACATTAGATAGAGAAGTGGTAGGAACAATGATGGAAAATTAAAAGCATTCGTCGAAGTTTAGAAAGGTTGCAGCTCGAAGAACGAGTATTTGGAAGGCATTGACAGAGTGCTGCTGCAGGAACTCTACTACAGATTAGACGAAGTTTCATGTGGGCCGCGCTGATTTATGACGCTTCCTTTGTGTCACGTGACTTTCGGCTCACATCTAACAGCTTTAGTTAGGTACAGTCAAAGGAATATTATTGATTTTCTTCCATTCCATATGGAATGGATGACGGTGATCTCTAGAAGATATTGGATCCATCAATGTAGTGTCTACTGCGAAGGAATTCGAAGTGTCACATATGGCACGAGTGCTGTGATATATAATTCAGATTGATACACATTAGTTTATCCCGAAATTAGCGCCTGTGATTTGGAGATTTAATTTATGGGGCTAGAAAATTTCGTCGATATCGTCTTATTTTTTGAGTTATTGATTGTCTGTCTGTCGAAATACCTCTCATCTGAAGAAAACTGATGAATTCAGATTAGAATGATATGGTAATTTCTCTTCAACAACTCGATTGCGAAAGAAAATCGACAAATTATCCAGCTGAAATGAAAACTCCGGAGTGGACAATTGTCCACTCCGGAGATTTCATTTCAGCTTCCTGAATCAGGTCCGAAGAACATCCTGTTCATTTCTAAGATGACGATACTGCTGATTCATTATTCACTTACCAATGAAGCAGCATTGATTCCATCTTTTGAAACACTGTACTCGTGCCTGTAAACGTAATCGGCTCCAATAGGAAACATCCTGTTATTCAATTCCACATGGATGGTATCCTTGTCCGATCCTGCTCTAGATTCCGACAGGCAGGTGTATTTACCTTCCAGCACTTTTTCTCCGTTATAGTCTACTTTGGCATCTCCAATGCTGTTTTGTGCTTTTTTCTAAAAAGTATGTCCAATTCTGAATAGCTTTCGTCTATACAGCAATCGTGTATCGGAGAGAACAAAGATGAAGCACCGATAATATTGACATTCATCATTGATGCGTCCAAAATAATTTCCATGCCAAATCAGTGTAGGTGAATTGATACGACTTGACGAAAAGTAAATGGACATGAATTGAATTTGATTTGACTTCACTATGGCCCAGGTCAATAAATTGAAAATAATCCGTTATATTATTGCAGTACCTAATAGTTTGTAGATACCAAAATAATATTCATTGTAAATCAATAAAAAGTACTTACGTCATACACATAGTTAACCAATGCAATATGCCTTGTTGACAATGGTAATTCGATAATCAAGTCACCTTCCATTTTGCGATGAAACAAAGTGGGTCCATTTTTTATGTGGCATTTGTTGTCCAAAACTGCATTATCGCCATCCCAGAATACCTTGATGTATCTATTGTATGCGATTCTGAAAATGAAAGCTCTCGACATCAATTTGCATGTTTCACATCAGTTACAAAATTATTCTACTTTAGTAACCTTGTAACAGGTATTTCACAGCTAATTATTGGTTTATATTTTTTATTCTTGTCTAGACGTTGCGGATCTCAATCAGTCGTAAAAGTATACGAAATGAATCAGGATTGTCTTGTGGTATGAAAAAGGTACCATATACTCACGTATTCGTTTCTGTCTTGAAATAAGCACCGGTATAATTGAGGGATCTATGTGGGATAGTAATATTGAACATTCCATTCATATTGGCCAATTCTTCATAATCCACTGTAGCATGTGCAACTGATCGAAACTCAGGATAGAATGCATCACATCTGGAATACAGGTGGGAAAAATATAATATCATCTTCGATATTTGTTATGATACCTCTTTCTATTAAGTTCGTATCTCAAATCGAAGAAACTGAAGAGAACTTCGTTAAGTATTTTCTAACGTCGAGAAAACGTTATTTCATACATATTTTCTGATTCTAGCTGCTCTTTCGGTCAACTAAAATTTTATGAGAAATTCATTTGAACCAGTATTCCTTTCACTTGTGATACTAAATTTTGAGGTTTGTATGTTAACTCATAACACCCTGTATAGGTATTCATTTTTCATTATTGAACTGAAAAGTTTGCCACATTGATATATTGTGGTCAGAACTAAAGCTTCATCAGACTAGAACATCTGATCAATTTTAGGAACAGCCGAATTCAACGTTTCAGACGAAAATTCGAACTTGAATTTATACTCACGTTAAATTATGGTGATCGCCTGAAGATTTATACTTAATTTCCGTTACGAGAAGTTGCCTGTCAATAAACTTGGGGGTTTTTAATTTGTAAATTAGGTCTAATGTTTTCCCGGATCTTTTGAGGTTCGCAAAGTTATTGAACCGTTCGCCTTTCCATTCCAGCTCAATATTCCCTGATAAGTTCGTTTTGTCTTCCATGGATATCTGAAAGAATATTTATTTTGTTTCGACGTCTTCGGTTTTTCGAATTTCTTTCGATAATTGTTCGTTTCACATACATATAATAATCATCAGTATAATCATTTAAATCATTATATATTATTATTATAGAACTTATTTCTGTACTTACGTCTCCCCACATTCCGTACTTCTTCAAAGAAGAGCTTGTTCTATATTTCAACAAATACCCGATATTTTTAATGTTCTTCGTGTATTTCAGATCTGCTAATAGACTATGGACTTCATTGGTTTCATCAGGAACTCTTATATGTGCTAATAAGCCCATACCTCTTTCTGGTGGTAGAGTCAAAGTCATGTTAGTTCCAGATCTATAAAAAATGCCGTGTGATTGAAAATTTCCACCCGATCATGGAACATTCTCACCCCCAGAATTTATCAATTTGGATATCTCCCCCAAGATTCAGTAATTGAAACGATTCGTCGGGATTTTTGTAGAAGGCTTTCATAGATGATTCACTAGTATATTCCCTATTTTCGAATCGACCCACAGTTTGCACAAACATATTCTCTAGAAATATCCATACTATACTCATACTAGCATTTCCTCTCGCATCTGTTACTTCGAAGAATCCTTGAATGTCGTGTTGAAGTCCTTTGACACTGAAAGTGGAATTGAATGTTTGAATTTGGCGAATATATCCAGAAATCGAGTAGCAATAAATACCTAATATGAAAGTAAATTTTTTTTTCAAAATCTACAATGTGACAGTTGTGAACTAGTTCATATTTTATACTTACGAGTAAGTTGCTCCTAGCTTAGGGTTTTCCAGTTTCGGGATCGGAGTGTAACCTTGTACGTTCAACTGAATGGTATTACCATCAGAAATGGCTTGCGAATTGATAGTAAATTCGTCATTATTGGAAGTATCAACCTGCAACGTATAGTATCCCAATTATTCCATACGTATGAATAATTCGCATGTTCTGCGATGAATTCTCGCATTCCACTAACCAAACGAAATCAATAAACTGATTCAGAATGGATTTGACTCACCTGCAAGTGGAGATCCCAGTTGAATTTGTTTTTGAACGTTAAATCAGCACCAAACCGAGTGAATTGTTCAGAGTATTTTATATTGCCCACCAATTCATATTTACCTAGGGCAGTTGGATTCAGCTGGTAGTCAAGCGTGATTGGAGAACTATTGTCCTTCGGACTGAATTTTATCGAAACCTTCGATGGCAATGTGCTAACCGAAACGGCATCACCTGTTATTACGTACAACGTATCTTTGATTTTCAGATCGCCTCGAAATTCTCGTCTGTTCTCAGACGCTCTCAAGATTTTGCAAATAACTGATATCGGAAACCTATAAAACAAAGCAAACTATCGACATCTGCTTTTTCAATAATGAATTATATTGATCATCAAATAACCAACCCAAGAATGATCGAAGGAGTATCTCGCTGAATTACTGTCACACCTTTATTACGAACCTTTTCCTATTGACAATAATTTCAGAGTTTGCTGTCAGAACGTCATTTTGCAAAGTAGCATTCAAGTCGATATCTATTGGATTCATCCGAACTACAGTCCAAACGGAAGATTTCACAGTCGATATATGCACGTCTAAACCAGCAGTGGTGTTTTCTAGGCCCATGAAGGGGGTTTCCAACTTTATCATTGTGCGGAACTCGTTTCGAGATCGTATGAGCCATGCCGCCTTGAAGTATATCTGAGACAGGAGATTCAGATTCAATAACATTAACTTCTGCCTTATTCATAGGCTGAAATCTTATTTGTTCTACTCACATCTCCTCGAATTTTTTCCGGTATCTTCAAATTAATTTCCAAGTGGTTATCAGTGTCCGAAAATAATTTCACCAATCTCAAATTACATGGAGGAATGTATATGGATGGAGTTGTCACATGGAATTGCGATGTCAACTCTAACAAGCCGTTGTCAATCTGAAAGTAATTGTATGAACATAATACATTAGATCCTAACATGTATAGTTCGTACTATGTAGGTACCTATCCAGCATCAAGGGTGATCATGGAATCGTTTGAAATATTGTTAAAGATCGAACACAAAATTATCATGGAATAAAAAAGTGACACATCTTCGTATGGCGGTGAGTAACTGTAACTTTTCAATTGAGAGAAGCGGAACGCATCGAAGGGAATGAAGGACAAGATTTCAGAATTCAATAACAGAAGAACCGCGCCAACGAAACAGGAAAGTGATAAACGTCGTCTCACATAAAAAATGTATACAAGAAATGGAAATGGATTGTTCCTTGTCCGAACATGGTTCGTGTAGCGCGATAAGTACCGATTTGAGGGAAAGCTCTGGCCCAACTGACCCGTAGGGACACATTCTGCCGTCTAGAGTGATAACTAGCACCACTCGTAGCTAATAATATATTGGAGGTCGAGCAAGACAAAGGTGTTTGGACTTGGACCTACCTTTACTCTGGCCATTTCCTACCTTCGTCAGCATAACTTCTTTCCGCTGCATTTTCGTTTTCATCCATCCTCAACTACTATACTTGTGTCGACCAGTACATCCCGACGGATTGAATAGGAAATGGATCGATTGCCGAATTCGGCCAATGACCTAAATGCATCCAGATATTCTCATACGGCCAATATATCACTTATTCTAATTGGAAAAAATTTGAACAAAAACATATGACAACTTCTGTCAAACTACCCCAGAAAAACCAATCCCAACTTCAATTATTCAACTCACACCCTATAACTTTTTCCGTTGATATGTTTAGTGCCTGCAATCAATACTAACTGCAATGACGTATCACACTTGGTATTTTGACAAAGGTAACGTACTACCAAAGTTAAAAACTTCAAAGGAAACAGATCATGTTATGTTCTTCTTTTCAAGTTGTTCGTGCATGCGTCTTTCAGTCAGTTTTTTTTTGACAGTTTAGTTGTTGGTGCCCGCGCCTGGAATTCATGCAGAATGAGAATTCCTTCACAAAAATGACAACTTATGTGATGGCAACAGGAAGGGGCTCCATCACATTATCACCACATTGTCACCGAATACCTCGATCAATATTTCCCAGTTAGATAGGAAACCGAGGTTCTATTAGGTGGCCTACACGTTCGCCAGATCTGATACCGTGAGCTTTTTCGGTAAGGGATTATCTGAAGAAATTCGTGTTTGAAACTAGATCAATCGATCTGAACGACCTAAAGAGAATATTGCACACGCTTGCACCACAGTAACGGCTGAAATGATAGGCAATCTCAACTGATAAGGCGATTTGAAGAATGTATGATAATGACGGTGGACATTTTGAGCAGCTGTTATAATTTTTGTTTCTACTAAAATGTTCGTCATAAACTTCTGTACATTAATGTTTCACTCCATTATTCTGTCAGTTGAACATCAGTCGAAACATCAAGTTAGAATAGATTGCACTTCACAAATTGACTAAAAAAATTTATAGGGTGTAACTTGAATAATTGAAATTGGGGGGGCTTTTCAAGGGTAGTTCGACAGAAGTTGACTGACTCAACGGCTTCAAAGTCAAATCTATTTGACAAAAGTGTAATTTTTTTTTCGACCAACATAACTGAGATATTGGCTGCATGAAAAGATCTGGGACACCCGGTATAGGACCCCTTCCGCGGATTCTTGCGTTATCATTTATATTGATGTTTCGAGACCACAATTCGTTCAAGTGAACTGGTAAAATATTCATTTGAGTTTTTTATTCTCTTGTCATGAACGAACAATATTTTTTCATCCGAACTTCAGTCCCAAACAGAATTTTCATTACCCCTTGAGAAGTTTTTAAATTTGTCTAGAGAATAGATGATATTTTTAAATACTACTCTCACGCATTCTGAGAAAGTAGTGAATTCCGTGGTCGACTCGTATAAAAATTGGTATGTGAGTAGAATAATCATGTTATTGTCTTGACAAACAGACACAGTGATATATACCATATAATTTTCTTTATCATGGTTTGGAGTTCAATGGCGTCGAAAATTATAAAATATTCTGAAGGTAATGGAAACGAATGTCATTATGTTCACCTCAGTAGTTGTGTCCATGGATATGTCACTTCCATTCGTATTAAATAATAATTTCGTTTGATAGAAATTCTCTTCCGCCTCGATCGCACCAAACAAATCCAGCTTAGGGAAAGCCTCGAAAGGTGTATTAATTCGTAGGGTAACGTTATATATCCTCTCTTCGTTTCCTTTCGTATCCACCAAATATTTGGCGAGCACTCGACTCTGAAAGGTATGGCGAATAATGAATTCATGATTATATTGTTTTTTGAAAATATCAATAATTACGTACCTGAATCAGTTTTGTTCGATTTTGGTAGTCAAAATTGAATCCTAATAAGTATTTTTGTCCAGCTTCCACTTCTAATTCCATGTTGGATGTAATGTGTTCAAACGTTGAATACGGAGTAGTAATTTCCAATGCATTCCTCATTTTCAGTATATCCTATAAATACAGAGTCACTTGACATTATCTCGTCAATTCATTATCAACAAGGTCTACTTCAGTTTTTGTGAGCTTTGCCAAGTCAATTCTGCAATTGAAATGTTTCTGAAATATCTTTCGACCTCGTATATTTGGGGCCATTAAGAGACATGTCACAGAAAGAAGAAGTACAAAAATGAAAGTAATACATCACTTCTATCAGACGTAGTTATCTTCCCAGTTCGAGAAAAGTCGTAAAATTGTTTGAAGCGGATTCCAGATCGACACTGAAATCAAACTTTTCCAAATATACTATATCACCATTGCTTGCCTCCGAAGTGGTATCACAATATGATATCATCTTGATCCGTCCCTATATATAGACAATAATTCACTGAAAGTTAAGTTCCTAGTTAATAGGTTTGCATTTGAAAACTCCAATATTCCGAGATCCCAGGTAGGAAATCGAAAATTGGTTCCTTTGGCAGGAAAAATATGCAACTTCGTTATCCTTAGGATTCAGGACAAAAATTGTTAGTAAAGTTGGAATTGTCGTGAAATTTCACGTGCGCCTAGATAGTTTTCAATGCGTAATTGGCATTTTTTGAATTTTGACGGCAAAAATATGCAACTTCGTTATCCTTTGGATCTAGAACTAACATATGTATATATAGATTCGGAATAATACCCATGAAATTTTATTTGCGCATTGATGATTTTCTGCAAAGTTGAGCAGTTTTTCTCCTCAATACTGCTTTAAGAAGTCAGTTCTCTACTATAACTGATTTCATAGTTATCAATTGTTGAATTCACCGATTTGGAGGCATGATCACTTTGATTCAATATAACCAAGTAATCACTCTTTTATATCGAGGACTGGAACCTTTGGCACGATAATAACCACTAACCAAACCGACTCTTTAAACGCCTCGACACGTGTTTCGCTAACTATGTTCAGGAGAAGATCAAAACTGTTTTAATCTTTTCCTGAAGATGCTAACATAGTCAGCGAAACACGTGTCGAGGCGTTTATAAAATTGGTTTGGTTAGTGGTAAAACAGTATAGTGAATCACTCTTATATTCCACTGATTCTGTTGATAGAATATAATATAGAGTGATCATGAAGATTTTCATAATAAAATTGACAAGAAGGTATTTAGCATTAACTGCCGATATTGATTCTAATATCGTTTTCCACTCGTCGCACTAGCTCGAACTTTTTCGGCACTGAGCGCTTTTTGCGTGGTCCACTGTGAATTTCAAAAGCGAACTTTTGTCGAGCAATGATTTTTCTTCCTCGATGCTCGCTCAAAGTTTGAGTTTTCAGAACCGTGCTAGTGCCACAGTGCGATACACTTAACCTTCTATATTCGAGTGGGATAATATTTGGAATTAAAATGATTATGAATGTGTCATTGAAGTTTATTGGAATAATTTCGTTACGAAATAGCATTTACCGCAAATTCAAATCACAGTCTATGAGTTATAGATGTGCAGGTATCGCAAACATTAACTGTTGATTCAGTAATGATGAAAAAATATACTAACTAAACTAAATTCAAAGCTAAATCACTACTGTCGACATTCGATTGAACATCATTGACAATGAAGAAAACATCTTTATTCATAAGACTATTGCTGGCAGAACTCACGAGGAAATCACAAGGTGGATAAATCCATATTATGTGGACCAGCGAAACCAAAGGTATTATTAATCTGCTATCACTATCGATAATGTAACTTTCTGATTGACAAAGCAATTCTGACATTTCTGACGACAAGGAAAAGATTGTCGCACCAACTCTCGATTTCTATTCCACTGCTCTTTGCTGGAACCGCACTATATTTGGAAGAACCAGCCAGGGCCACTTGTGCTTGCTCTTTGCTAGCGCGCTTTGTGAATCGGCGAGTGGAAAACGCTTCAAGTGTATCTACTCACCGCATATTCGAACTCGTCAAAAATATTGGCTACTCCTTGTGGCATAATCAGTTTCGATTGTAGACTGTAGACGGTTCCTTTTTGTTCAATCTCCAATTGACCTTTCATCGTTGGATAAATGATGATATCCAGTTCTATTAAACCTTCCCAGCTGAAAATTGCTGGGACATCTTTCCCGTCCAATGTCGACTGTTTGCTTCTCGAATAAACATTCTTCAGGTGAACATTCAGCGCCTCTAAGGGCTTCGATTTGGGTTGGCAATAAAGTTTGGTGCCGAGCTAAAACCGTTGGTATACAAAATTCAACTATCTTTTCCTATAGATGATTGGGTCTGCATTTTTCTCGCGATTGTATGCTGCGATTTTCGATGAATTTGAATGAACGTTCAAGTGGCATCACAGCTGTCTTGTGACCTCGTCAAAATATCATTTATCGTTAAGTTTTTCGAAACCTACCAACTTGTTTCAGCGAGTGGTCTAAACTAAATTAATTAATTACCTTTAATGCTCGCCGTTTTCTCTCGAAAATATTTACAAAATTCCTGGTTGTTCATACACGTGAGAATCATTTCATTTGAATTTATTCAATATTGTATTATGACATTTCAGAATTGAATGAAGAGTTGATGTCTTTCCGTCAAGCATAGCTTGATTGATTCCTCCATTCATTTTATGTATAGGACCGACAGACATACGACATTTCTGATCATACAAATGCTGAAACTTTATCTCTCTAACTTTCGCCAAAACACGTATTCTTGTTTTCCCCCATCTTGCCCTTTTCATTACCTAATGTTCTATATAAATCTCACACGAACAACTCATGACTGACATAGAAAACCACTGTCGAGTGTAGTCATTCATTTGGTTATCTACTCCGTATCGTATTCTCTGTAACATTCGAAATGTAAAGCAAATTGCTCTTCCTCTACAGAGTTACTAATTAAAACAAGAATTATATTAACATATATACATAATATATGCCCTTGGTCCACTCTTCAATGAAATAAATGAACCGAATAACAGGCGTTCCGTATTTTTTTATTAATATGATGAATTCTATGTACAAATATAATAGTTCTGACACCGCGAAATTCATTAAATATCAAACATACCATGCTCTTTATTAGTGTCGACTGTCGGTATGTGGAATGGCAACGGCGCATATATTTTTAATGATCGACAAAACTTCTGGAGTTCATGCCTCCAGAATGTGAATATGGATATGGCTCAAATGTAGAGTATTCTGGTAGGTATATCGTTATGATATCAGACAAAATTATCTTCGATAGCCAATTTTCGATAACATTCTTCACTCATCTTTACAAAATAAATAATCACTTATTATGAAGTGTTAAATCTCAGATATTATTTATCTAGTACCTTAATAACTGGATTGGACACTGCACGCCAAATATATTGATAGTGACGAATCAGGTAACAAAAATGTTATGTTGGTGGACTTATATCGAATATTATTTGGGGAAAATGACTCAAATCTGTTTATACGAACCTTATATATCGATAATTTGATGGAAAATTCCAAGTCTAAGCCTTCCATGAGCACGAGTTTTCCAACGATACCGTTTTCTTCAAAATCTTCGATGGGGGTATAAATCTTGTAGGAGTATTGGAAATCTGTGACGTTAGCATAATGCCAGATTCCGGAGAATCCCACCACAAGAAAGTTCCAGCTCACTCTGAAATCTGCCTGGAAGTTTGTTTTCGTGAAAGTTGAATCAAGCGACGGACATTGGGAATCCTACTTCAGTTTTCAGTTCCACACACTTATTATCCTCTAAATCATCATTTGAAGTGAATATTGAAAAATTCCTGTAACTAACTTCTAGTGGAAAAAGTGAAATCTCTCCGGGATCTTGGAGTTTTCAAGTGTATTTCTTTATCGATTGCGATAACTTTTGGCACAATGCATTTCTCTCCAAAGCCTCGACCCGTGTTAGAAATATAGGATATCATGATATAATGACAATCATTTTCATTCTTCTTTCACAGATGGTAAATTTAGTTAGTGAAACACGTGTCGAGGCGTTGGTGAAATTCGATGAGTAGTGTGATGGGATAATTACTATAATATATTCATGTTGAAATACCGTGTGCGTGTGATTGAGCATGAGGTACGTATGTTTTTACTCGAAGGAGTTCAATACTTGTACAATGAATAATAATATATTCGACAACTTTTCCTGAAACGAGGTGTTGGAAGGCCAATATTATATATTCACTGTTTATATTCTTACCTCTTCCGGTATCAATTTGGCTACGACAATCACGTCCTGTAAAAACTCCAGGGGGGTCGCCAAGATGAATCTCGTATCGAAATCGGTAATACTGTTCAACGATAAAATAATCTCTGTACCGACTTTGCCTGATGGATAAGAAATCATTGACACCAGTTGGCGTCTCTCGGTTGACACGATGAAACGTAATTGGTAATCGTCATCAATAGTAGTTGCGTTCACTGTCAGTCTGCAGTCTGTGAGTTTTTTAAAGTAACCCTCCATGTCGACATCCATTTTCTTGTGGTCTATTTCCATTTGAGCTGCTCCTCTCAAATAGTTCCCCTCTTTCAAGACCATTTTACTGACGAGAATACCTCTATTCAAACCTTTGAACGGACTCCGAGTGCGTAGGGTACCTGTCAGATTAGTGAAAACCGAGTCACTCTCCACTTTCCATCTACTTTCGCCTCCAATAACGAAATCAGGATTGTACTGAAAGGAATTTCGAAATAGAAATCGAAATTATACAAAATTGTTGCTCACCATTAAGTGCAAGTCTGTGTCAAAGTTGGTCTCGTTTTGCATATGTTGTATAGTAGTATTTATGTTCGGGATTCGATCGATGGTACTGGATACAGAACAGCTGTATTTGCAGCTAAAATACGGCTCTCTTGACGTATAATCGCCGAATATATCGAAGGCGACCATTTGTCGTCTCTCCCATGAGACCACTCCGTGCAGATCATATTTGTTGTTCTCGTGTTCGAACCTGAATCGAGCAGTAATATACCAGGTGACCCACTCTAGTCCGCCAATGAAACTATTCCTGCTTTTCTTTCAGAGGAAAATCATAACAACCTAAGACCGAGATGTCTATAGGAATTGACTACTTGGGGCAATTTTTGTTGATTTTTTTCTTCGAAAGTTATAGGAAGAATAGTTTCTGAGATACACCCGATCGTCGACTTATAGTGGGACATCTGGTAAAATTAGGCTACCGCTAGCTGTCTCATCATTGGAACTTCGAAATAGAAAAATTATTTTCTCAGATGGGTGTCAAACAATAGTAATTGTACATGTTTCGATTTGTTCATATCAAGTATTTCAAATATTTGACAGATTTAATTGGATATTGTAAGATATTAGCCAGGAAAGATATTTCTTTCTGTTAGATATTTCAACAATGATTTTCTTATTTCTATCGAAACTAGGGAGGCCCAGCATTAAAAAATGATCTTCTTACTTTCCGTCTAATTTCGTTGTTTTCCAGTTATCAAAAGGTGTATGCAATTCAGCAGCAATTTCCAAATAGAGTCGTCTTTCATATTCGTAATAAGCATCGACGCTTATTTGAAACCTTCTTCCTTCGGCCCATCCGAGGCTTGTCAAAATGTCAATATGTTGTTCTGAAAGATGTATACATCACGATAATTAATATTGCGAAAGCAGCAAATCATCAAATTCACTTTGAAGAATTCCCTTCTATATCCATCAGACATACAGGCTGTTTCCGAAATCTGGGCGATGAATGAAGTGGGTATGATAAGACTTATGAGAATTCGAATATCTTGAAAGCTGTTGACGTCTAAAGTTTGCTTGGAACTTTTGTAAATTATTCATCAGAGATTTTTAGCAAAAATGTTGCCGGTATCTATAGTTTACTGAGAACGCATATTCTTTTTTGATCCCAAAAAGTGTTTTCTCGCGACCTATCATCTTATTATGTTTCAATGAACTCTTCATTATGTATCGCCCCAATTTTAGGAACACCTTGTATAGCTACTCATCAAGCAGACATGAAAATGGTTTGGAAGTACCTGAACATTCAATTCGCTCCACTCGTTCGAATTGAATTCAGTTTGTTTCTTCCTCATTTACTCACTTTGTAATAAAAATTTATAGTCTCCTTTTATCTTACGACCTGGATAACTGACAATAAAATCGGCAGTATAATCGAACGAATCATATTTTTTGTAATTAGCTGAAATCATCAGTTTCTGATTTGGGTCTCTGTTTGCATCCCAGTTCAGGTCAAATCCAAGAGATTTATTGTCATCTTTATTGAGGATATACAACGAAAAAGCTATGTCTCTCAGCCTAAAAGAATTGATTCATTCCACACGATAGAATATTCCAAGAGCAGTCTACTTACTCGGCTAAATATATTTCAGCTTCGATTTTTTTATAATCACCGTCATAAACAGTATCGTGATAACTGTAAACTTTATGTTTATATTTTATCCTCGCTTCATTTGTTGACGTGTGTTCTGATACAATCTGATTGTTGATGAAAAGTTCATACGTATCGACGTTATCGTACACACCCTGAAACAAACAATCGAAACTATGCAATATTATCTTCAAAATTTCAGTCCGATGGTTCGCAAGAAAATCCACAGTTTTCAATACAGAGTCATAACAGACGATCGTTGCTAACAACTGAAATAAGAATTTCGAAAAAGTCTTCAACGCTAGCACAATAATAATTGATTTCGAATACACGGACCCACTCGCGCCTTCGCCATGCTTTCAATTATTGGCGAATGAGCCACCATGTCTCTCCGCTGATTTCTATCGCCTGCCTCCTCTCTCGATTCCTGTTACCTCTATTCTTCAGTTTGTGATTTCAAAGGCCATAATATGCATGTTCAATGGTGAGTATTTAGACATACGTTTGAGTAAGACAAGCCAGATTCGAGTGATGTTTCAACGATAGAAATTGAATAATGACGAAATGGAAATTGAATAATGACGAAATCGAGATGAATCGAATGAAGTGCTTCGAGGCAACTTCGGTAAGCCAAAATAGTATGGAATGTTGTATTTCGTACAACATTATTTATTCAATTTTTTCGTAGCCGAGTACTTTCGACTATACAGTCATCTTCATTGCGTACTCGTCAAGTGGACAAGAAAATCATCCATAAAAATATCTTCGGTCCAATTGAGTGATATCAACATTATGGCTAATTACGGTACGATGATACGCATATTATCTCATTTTGGGAAACAAATTTTAATCTGTTTTTACCGTAATTAGCCATAATGTTGATATTACTCAACTGAACCAAAGATATTTTCATGGATGATTCTCTTGTCAACCTGACGAGTACGTACTTATGATGACTGTATAGTCAAAAACGCTCTGCTACGAAAAATATGAATGAATTATTTCGCACAAATTACACATTTTGTACTATTTTGGTATGTCTACACGTGCACACAGCTAGGTGACCCTCCCTTAAGCAACTGCGGTGAGAGCAGCAATAACGGTGACTGTGGTGTCGAAAACAGTTTTGTTAGCCAACGAGCTTACCGCCATCCGTCGTCAGATCGTCATTTACCATTTCCAGATTCAGACAGATGAATAGGCATAGAAAATACATGGATCGTGATAATTGATATCGATGGTCTGCTCGAAGTATAGTCGAGCGAAACTCATCTTCGCTGTCACTTCGCCTTTTCATCATTTGTTCTTCTTATTTCACTGTTCTCTATTTTGTGTGTAGAAATTATAATGATGAATAAAGCCGCTTTATTATTATTATTATTATTATTATTATTCATTTAAGTCCATGAAATTCCAGTCACGACCCTGCGGCCTCCGACGTCACGCAGAGTCGTGCTGGATAAAATCCAGTGACTACTCCTCACAGCCTGTGAGGTGAGTAATCACTGGGACCAAGTACCGTGTGCCCTGAGTAGACGCAATGATCCAAGTATGACGGCCTTCTGCATACCACCAGCCAGGATGTGTGCCTTATCACGGCACGCTGGGATTTTCTGGATCTCCGAGAGTAGCGTGTGTCGTGTGCCTCCAAGGGAGCCGATAATCAGGATGACCAATTCCACAGAATGGTCTGGATAGAGCCGGCGGAGTTCGTAGAGAAGATCTCGATATTTAGTCCGTTTCTCCTCCTCCTTCAAAACGATGTTCGGTTCGGCTGGCGCCGAAAACTCGATCACGAACATCGCTTTGGTTTGATGGTCGAGGAGGACTACATCAGGCTTGTTAGCTTGTATCTGCCTGAGGGTGGGGAATGAGAAGTTCCAATAAATTCGGCACCTCTCATTCTCCACAACGGACTCAATATCCCCCGGAGCATAGGGCAGCACTGGGGTCTCGTCTATTCCGTACGAGTGCCTCAAGTGATAATAGAGCACTCGCAATGCCGCATTGTGTCTATGGATATAGGCCGAGACTGCATACACCGTGCAAGAGGACAGCAGGTGCATAATTGTCTCGGGCGCCCTGCGGCAGGCCCTGCAATTTGTGTCAGGGACCTCTATACCCATGACACGGCTACGGTAGACGAGAGTGTTGAAAACCCCATCCTGGCATGCCATGATGAACCCCTCTGTTTCCGATTTGAGCCCGCCTGACTTAAGAAAAGCGAAAGTCAGTTCTCTGGATAAGCCCCGGTCTTCAATGGTCTTGAAGTAGACCGAATGCATAGGCTTATCCATGTGAAGCTGCAGGAGCTTTCTCACTTCTGCAGCTTTGATGCGGGCTTTTCTCCGAGCAGGCTCCAGCTCAGTAACTGAGTCCTGAGCCCCACGCTCGGAGTCGAAAATCAGAGACAATTCATCGGCTGCTCGACGTGCTGCCCTAAATAGAAAAGCTCCTACTCCTGCCTCTTCATGGGCTTTAACCATTTGCAGGAGGGGATCCGAACTCCTGATGACTTTGCAGGCACCATCCAGAACCATTCTGTTATGGAGATACTCCAAGCTCAAGAGTCCACGGCCACCCTGGTCTCTAGGTATGTATAACCGTGGAACGGACGAATTTGGATGCAAACTCTTATGCATATGCATCATCTTGCGAGTACCTACGTCAAGTTGTCGCAGCTCGACTTGAGTCCACTTTATTACTCCGAATGAGTAAAGTAGGATCGGAACAGCAAGCATGTTAGTAGCAGCGACTTTGTTCTTTCCCGACAGTTCTGATGACCAGATCTGTCGGAGCCGCTGCCGATACTTGCTGCGGAGAGCGTCTTTCACACGTTGTGCCTCCTGAATATGAGTTTCCTCTACACCCAGGTAGGTGTACGTCTCTCCGGCATCCAGGTGGTGTAGGATGCTTCCGTCCACGAGCTGCGCGTCCTTGTCGTAGTTCTCGCATCGTCCTCTCTTGAGATGAACCAGTGCACATTTGTCCATTCCGAATTCCATTCCAATTGCCTGAGTGTACTCCTGCACCACCCTTAGGGATTGGTCCATATCCCTCTCACCAGAGGCATAAAGTTTGAGGTCATCCACATAGAATAAGTGGGTGACCTTATGCCTCCGGTAACTGGGTGGGCCGCAGTTGTATCCCCTGGTTTTCCTGAGCTCAACGGATAGTGGCAGAAGTGAGATGCAGAATAGGAGAGGGCTAAGGGAGTCCCCTTGAAATACTCCTCTCCTTATAATGACTGGCTCTGTTTGGACTCTCGCTTTACCTGATGTTATGGTAAAGCGGGTCTTCCAGACCAGCATCAGTTGTTCTATGCATCTCACTATAGAATCGGGTACCGAAAGACACTTGAGCAAGTACACGAGTAACTCATGTGACGTTGTGTCAAATGCCTTTCGGTAATCGATCCAGGCCACAGAAAGATTCCGCTTGTACTGCACGGAGTCCTGTGTGATAGATCTATCTATCAACAGGTTCTCCTTGCAGCCAGCGACACCTCTCTTCGACCCACGCTGCTCAAAAATCCGCTGGTAAACCGGGTCAACTACTAGGAGTACTCGCATGTACAAGATGCGTGTGAACAACTTGTAACATGCATTCAGGCAGGTAATTGGTCTGTAATTCTTTGGATTGGACAAATCTCCAGTCTTAGGGAGAAGCACGGTTCGCCCCTCGATAAACCACTCAGGGATTTGCTGCTCCCCATTTAGCCAGCTATTAAATGTACTGGCTAAATGGTGGTGGGTAGAGGGAAACTTTTTCCACCAGAAGTTATTGATCCCGTCGGGACCAGGAGCAGCAAAGTTCTTGGAGCCTTTGAGGGCTTCTCGAACCTCCTCAGTGGTTATCGGTTGGCGCAGTAATTCGGGCTCAGGCTCTCGGTATCTTTCGCAGAAGATACCGAACTGCGCCAGGGCTGGAGTATCTCTGTTGAATGGATGTCTCACCTCATAAATACCCTTCCAAAAGGTTTCCACCTGATCAGCAGTCGGCGGATTGTCAACCACACTTGGAGGCGGTTGAAATAAGCGAGAGGGCTTTTCGCGGAATTGTTTATTTTCCGCCAGCCCTCTCGCTCGCCTCTTTAGTGACTGTTTTGCAGCCACTAACATCCGTATCCTTTCGAGGCAGTGCTGTTTGATGGTGGATAGCACTGCCTCATTGAGTGTGTGATGGGTGCGACGCAATGTATTGGCCATTCGTCGCACCTTCGACGTGAATGGCCTGTTGGCCTTCACATAATCCATCACACACTGGATACGGGAAGTGTGTTGTCTCGCCGACTGGATCTTGGCTTCCATCTTCTGTACACGCCGATCGGCCCTCTCAGTCGGTGAGACCGTTTGTATGGGTCTCTCCGGTAGAGAGGACCGAACGACGTCATACACGGCACAGTTGATGTGCCAGATGTCAGCCCCTTCCGGAAGTGTTCCTCGAAGTGATTCATCCATCCTCGCAAGGTCTTGAGGCCGCAGGGCCTTGATGTTGAGTAGGCTCCTGCGGTTCCTGATTTCGCTCACCTCAGGAAGCACACGGTCCCCTCTCCCGTTGTGAAGCAGAATGGGTGGAGCGTGTTGTTCCTCCACACCATCTTCCTGCCGAGAAGGGACTCTCACGTAGTGTCTAGCGCGTAGGTGAGATACATAATCCCGCAGATTTTGAGCGGTGAGTGCTCCATGCTCTGGGTGTTGCTCAATCCACAGAGCATGCATCCGCCTCATGTATCCCCTACGCCCTGGATCGCTGCTCTCGAAGCACTGCAGAAGGTCGTCCCTAAGATCATCCGTCCACTCAAGGCGTCCATTTTCGTCGCGGTCGTTATCAGGCTGTCCGTCCTGTTGGGCCCCACCACCTTGCCTTTGACCCCTATCCGGCTGGGGTCGGTTGTGGGGGCCCTGTCCTCTGTCGATGGGAACCAGAGTATTTGGACCTGCCAGGTGGTTAACCTAGCAGGCCCACGGCTGACATGAAAGGAGAAATGAATTTCTCCTTCTGGGTGCGTTCTCGCTGCCAGTCCGATTTTGCACCCTCAGCTCGGAAAGGTGGTGTCGCTACTCACCATGGACAAACCTCTGAGAGATCTACCATCCTGCCCTTTTATTATTATTATTATTATTATTATTATTATTATTATTATTATTATTATCCATTACCTATCTCACTCACCTTCAGATCCACTCTCAATACGTTGTTGTCACGATGGAATTGCAGATCGATGGTGGTCTCCTTGAAGCTGGGCGATCTCAGCAACAGCTTCAAACGGTGACTTGAGGAAAGCGCATCACTGTTGTCCAAATAAAAGCCCGCAGCTGATATGCTGTGGCCGCTGAACCATACACCGTTGAAGTCTATCTGCAAACGAAATGCATGGTTCACTGATCATCTGACCATCGGTAACGCGTAACCCACCGTGTATTCTTTGGGAATCTTCTCCTCTACGTCCAGTTTGACGACCATTGGTGTGAATGAGGGAATTGTGATATTGATATGCGTGTGAAATTGCTCGAGCGTAGATCGCGGATGCGACCAATAAACCGTCGTCGAAATTTCTTTGTTTTTTCCATAGCTGACCGATGCTGCCATATTCACGTCGTACCTGAACGTCTCGTAGATGAATTCACCTTTCAACGCTAGGTTACTTGATTGTCTGCTCAAAGACGTGACGGCTTTGAATAATCGTTTGTTGTCGATGAATGACTTATATGAAAGCAACAGATCGAAATTCAGCGTTCTCTTATCGGCATCTGGATGATTAGGCCTCAAAGGATTCTGACGTACTTTTATTTTCAAATCCATGTGATTGCCGCTTTTCTGGAAACATACGAGCGAGTCAGTATCGTGAATATGAGTCTGATGGGAATGTCTGAATAAATACCTACCTGAAACGTGGCGTTCGCAGCAACGTTCATATTGGGATAAGCAGTCGAAACTAGATTGTAGGCACCATCAAAGACAATCATATTTTTTCGGGATCTGTTTGCTCCGCTAAACTCGAACGTGACGCGCTGCTCTTTTGTATGTTGGAATTTGTAATCGTTGAACAAACTAGCTTGTATTGATGTCCCGCTAGTCGTTATATACCCATATAGCTTTGAATAAAATCTTTTCGTTTCGAACTTCAATTCGACGCTATACTGTGATATCCCTTTTTTGCTCATGAGATCCACGTTACCTAAAATGATAAAATGAGAAGATTGTCATCAGCTTTGAGTTGGAAACTCAGTTTCAGTTAACATGTTATTATCTGCAGACCAAACAGAAACTTGAAATATGATCGGTTTTTTCGACTTTGTTGCTCATAGTTCGTTCATGCATGATATATTTTCAGATATCAAATAATGAATATGCGAAATGAAAATCGACTCACCCGAAAACCTGAAGACCCGTTCACCATTCACCCCCAAATAAATGTCTGGAGTATATGAAAATCCGTTTTTCATGCGGTTTCTCTTGATGGAAGCACTGGCATCGAAGTGTTTTTTGTTATTAATATCAATCGCCACTTGTATTGACTTTTCGTCTGGCGTATTCTTATATTTTCCGCGGGCCAAAACTGTTCCAGCTGAAGATTGTAATAAAAGTGTGAGATTCTGACTCTGCCTATCAATTGTTAAATTAACACTCATGAGTCTCTTCACTGCGGATCCGGGAGTATCAAAAATCAAAGTAACGATGCTCGAATCCTTTCGCTGATTCATTTTATATTCGAATAGATAGATGTTTGCTGTCGGATCGGATTTGTGAAGGAAACACCTGAGTCCAGCAGGACCGGCAACCAAGAAATATGGAATATTATCCATTCTGCTCACGTTTATGAAATTGTATTCCGTACATAGCTTTAGGCCAACTGTCTCGTCTACAACTGGCCAAGAACATGCTGATTTCGATATAACATTTTTCGATATTCCCTCTTGGAGTTCCTCCACGCCGCGTCGTTTTACAAATAGTTGCGACCTGAAAGTATCATGTCGATGAATCTCCCTATTTACATGGGGTGCTTCGTTTTTGAACACCTGGTTGAACGTTTCGTTCTATACCATCGATTCATTTTGAGTATATTACCCAACAAACCGAGAAAACAAGATAAGAAAGAACCATCCGGAAAATTTGAAAGAACCATTATGAAAGCCAAGCCAAAAAAGTATATATTCATGTATATGTATATATCGGGTGATCCACTGGAGATTATATTATATGCACCCTTCAAAAAAAAAATGTTCACCAAAAATCGTTATTGAGGGTGGATAGTTTTGAATGAACCACCCGGTACACCTATTATAGTAAACTTACTTAATACTGATTATTTCATTCTTCTTCCTAGGTAGACTGAATTTGACACTAGCTAACTTGGTACCCCTGATCTTGACGAAACTTTGTACTGCGGTGTCTGTATATACATTTGCCTTGAGCTTAATCCCTACATTGGCGAAATAAGCGTCCACTGACATTTCTCCTGTCAAATCGACTGAGACGGTCGGTTCAATATCGGCAGTGAGATCGACTTCAAGTTCTTTTTCTCTGGAAAAGCCGGCAGCTTTTAAAGACCCATATAATTTGATGTTTATTGAGGCTGTTCCCGTAGTAGTTAGCGAGAGGGGTAGACCTGCCCCGCTGGGAACAACGTACTTTCCGTCCAAAAACATGGCAGATTTGTTGTAATTGATTTCCTGTAGCGAAAGTAATTAAATGAGCCATCATCAGAGACAATATTGCACCCTCCAGCCACCCGTATTAAATTACACACATATAATTTTCATATATGGGGAAAACTTCATTTTCGGCATATTATGTGGTAGTAAACCTTTAGTCTTGATATATCGAAGACTGAAATAACCTTTGGTACGATAATCACCCTACACTGTTTTACCACCATCCAAACCTATTTTTCAACACCTCGACATGTGTTTTGCTAGGCGTTTTCGTTAGTGGTAAAACAGTGTAGTATGCTTTTAGTTTAATTTAACACATTATTTTAATGTTCTCATACACATCAAATCGAAACATTATCTTGTTCTGCAGTACCATCAGTTTCTAAAAGTATTTTTTCAATTTTTGCTATATCCTATGGTATTATGGTAAATAAGAATTTACCCCAACTGAACGATTTTGGCGAAAGTTCACGTTCTCGAGAAACGTACTTTAGTCGCACCCGTACTTAAATAAAGTGCATTTACCTCAAAAACACATCACACTCACCTTGCCAGAAAGAATTCTCTTCAGATGGTAAACGGGATTAAGATTTTGTACTGCACCTTGAATCTCATCGTCTCCCCTAAACGAAGAAAATGTGGCGTCATTACCAAATATCTTAAATCCGACTAACAACTGCAATAAAAAAAATTAATTATTTTACCCGATCAGTCAGTCTGTTCCGATCATTTGATACAAACCTTGGGATCTTTCGTTGCGTTCCTTAGTAAATTAGGCAACTTTTCCACTTGGCTCCTTATTATTTGGTTATTAGTGGTACTTCTCGGATACCTCAACTTATCCATAAGATCTTCCTTGAGTGTATGCGAAGACCCTGTCGGACCAAATAATGATTCCAGGTAATGTTCGAAACCTTCCGCTCTCCCGTACACCTAGAAAAAATAATATTCTGATACCACTCTGATGTCGTGGAGGTGCTCTAGGTAATCAATCACCTCAAATATATTGACGGCCTCGCCAAATAAATCAATGGTCAGATTCAACATGGCCGATCTAGGTATATAAGAGGATGGCGAGAATATAACATTGCCCTCGTAATTTCCACCTACAAAGTGAATACCAAATTGATGATAACCTGCGTTCACAGAAGGATTATGAAATATATAATGAATTTAACAAAAATTACAATAATATCAGTCTTGTGGATTGTGTCAATCGAAAGTGATGTCATTGACTGGCCTTAAAGTTTTTGTTGCTGATTATTCATCAATGAAAATGAATTGAATTGAAATATTAATATAATCACTGCATCAGTTCTTGTGGAATTAGCATCACGAACTGCTGATTTACTGCTATCAATCAGGAAATCTGTATGCCACAAGAATGTTCTTATACATGAATTGGCACCTCGAAAATCATTATTTTCAGTTTGGAATCGAAAATACAAGGTGTCCAAGAACAATGTATCATCAATTCTACAGGGTGAACTAGAGACCAATGTAGGAGGATTGAAAGCAACTTACCTCCCTCCATACGAAAATATATCGTTGAGCCGTGAGAGGGCGATGAAGAACGATTGATACAAATTGATGTAACTTTTTTTGGAGTACGGCACTGACGACATTTTGATATTTCGATGGATGACAAATACAATTTTCGCACTTTTTTCTAACTGCAGTGTTTTTAAAATTCTCTTGGGTCTCGAAATATCGAAATAACAAAATTCCTGTTGGTGCTACTTCAAACTTTTATGATTATGACGTTTATTATGTTTTGCAAGTTTTTACCCCATTTGTGTTGAGTTATTGACCACAATAATCATGTTTATGAACTACTTTAGTATATGATGATGTTGTTGGTCATCTTCAAATTTATTTATTTTTTCGCCAATAAAGTTTTTCCACCAGAAATCCTGAACCGAAATCTGGAAATGACCAGCTCCCAAATCATATGATGAAGATCTTGCAAATTGGTTAACATGGTTTTTGTGGTCAATAACTCAAGAGTCAATGAGGTAGAAACGAGCAAAACATGATGATTCTATCATACATCATAAACGAAGCACCAAAATGAATTATGCTATTTATCTCGAAAACCAAGGAAAATTACAAAAAAAAACTGCAGATAATTTTCATCAAATTATATTGATTGAATTGGTACGACATGTTTGCCATGTACATTCACTATAGTAAATTGTCCCCCACGAATTTCAGAGCAGTACCTTTCAAGGATTCCGAAATATCGAAGAGATTCTGGAAATAAAACTGTTCTTCATCGCCTTCTTACGACTCAACGGTACATTTTCGTATTGAGGTAAGTAAATTTCAATCGGCCTGTTCTGGTCTCTAGTTCACTCTGTAGAATTTACGATACGTTGTTCTGGGACACCTTGTATATAGATGCAGTGAGTAATTCGTTCATTAAATCTCTCGATACGCTTCGTTCGTGCCCAGCTGTCTTTTCTCTCTTACCCATATTATATTCTTCAAAAAATATTGATCCTTCGAAGTTTCTCGAGAATTTTCTGATGTCAGTATTGAACTTCTTCACCAGATCGCTGTCCGATAAGAGGCTCTGAACTTCTATTTTACTTGGGTTAGCGGTTTTCAAGATATTTTTCAGGTGCGACCAAACGAAAGAACCAACTGAAACAACAACGAAATGATTCTCAACGTGAATGTTCTTGAAAATAATATCGACCTATACCTTGATTAACTTCTTCTGTTAGCAGAGAATTACGAATTGATCGAATGAGTAAATAGGTCGGACATGTCATTATTCGCAAATACGAAGCAATCCGAACTTCTGAGTTGACATCTTGATTGATAAATATTCGTTCAAAATAACTTCTGGTATCTTCGCACGAATATCGCCGGAAAGTCTCAACTGCAGCGACTCGTATACCCACGTCCACTTCGGAATTTTCAATCACTTTGAAAAGTTCCTGCTCGAATTTTTGCGATATCACTCCGATGTTAGACAATGCTTTCAGTGCAATAATCATCTGAAATGAAAGACAGATTTTATATCATTAGTTCCGGATTCCAGGTCACCGATGCAACCAGTTTGAAAATTATTCGTATGAATCCTGATGTATGAATCGATTATGAATGTGCTACTGTCAGCCCGAGAAAGAATGCTGCAATATTTTATTCAACATGAACCCAAGTTCCCTTGAATTTTCACTCGAACTATTGTACCACAAAAAGCTTTTTGCATTAAAAATGCCAAGCCATCATACACACATATAGGTACTGTAGCCGCGGCAGCTCCTATCTATATGCATCGCGTTTGATTGAAATTGAAAGCGAATCCTAATAATCGTAATGATTCCTGATGCTTCCTGCCAATATAATAGTAATGACAAAGCGAACGAACTACATGTACAGTACTCTCGAATTGGCAGAATGCATTCACTGTAGCTATAAAAAAATGCACGCATTTATGAACATGGAATTCTTCCTCAAAAAATTTCGATCCGGATTCCGATTAAAATATCAGTTGTGAACAGAATGAGTTTCGCGTGGTAGGTCTGCAGGTAACAAGCATTCATTTACTTTCAGATTAATGAAAGTAGAAAACACTTACTCCGTCGATATCTCCCCTCTCTCGAGATTGTAGGAAATTACTTTCCAGATAGTTCACAATGGATTCGACGGCGTCATTGCTACTGCAATCAGAATGTTGACTGCAGTACGTGTAAGCTAGCGATGAGATACCCAAGGCAGTATTCGAAGAATTGTTTTCCTGCAAAATTTTCGATGCCACTTCCATCACTTCTTCGTCTGGATTCGCAATGGTGCTCATCGAATATATCCATCCGTTGACAGTTCCTTCTGGGATCCCTTTCTTATTGATGATCTCCCTCATCACGGCCATCGAGACGGAATTAGACACGTAGGGAAGTGCATCTAATAAATGTTTGCTGAAACGAAATGGTCTATAATTAGTTCATTCAGAGAAGAAGATTATAGCAGGAACTATCGGCTGTTTAATTGATAGTATACAGTGTGTTACAATTTGGTCCACCCCCCCCCCCCCCCCTGGAATTGCATATTCTTAGGGCGATTTGGATTCTTTTTCTTGTAATATACAACTCAAAATTATCTACTTTGTCGAGCAAAAAAAATATCAATCACAATTTCTATACTGCGATCACAAAAACTCCAGCAAAATAAAAACAGATGCATTAGTCATTTTTTCACAAAAATGTTGATAATGGCAATCGATTGAGACTAGTCACAAATACTCCTATACTCATCAATTTTCAAAACAATATCTCATAAGGGGTGTTTTTTTATCAACGTTACATTTTTTCAATAATTGCATTTTTCAAGTCACCGTGTATAATTATTCTTATAAGGATTTGAACGATACCAGACTTGGTTGTAATCAGCTTTAGGTCATCTGGCTACAGAGTGAGATTAATAAGGACTAAAATCACTAGGAGTTTAGATTTTGTATCAATAAATAAATCCAAATAATACCTATCAAAAAATAACATCAAAAGATCAGACAAAGAACTGAAACAGCAACCATTCCCAACATGTTCAGATTTTTGTTTCCTCATATCTCTTTCGCACGTTTCAATTCTCTGTCGCAACTCTTCTCCGGAATTTGTAAACAACGGGGGAGTGTTGAAAATAATGTGCGAAAATAGATAAGAAAAGTGTATAGAAAAATGAAGATTTGATCGAGAATACCTAACCTGACTATGTAGTCAGATGATCTAATCCTGACTATTATCATTCGAATTCCAAGAATCACTATACACGGTTAGTCGAAGAATTTGATTAGTCAAACATTTTAATAATGAGGTATAGTTTTGATAATTGAAATAGGAGTATTTGTGACTGGTCTGAATCGATTGCCATCATCAAATTTTTTTTAAAAAAATTTCCTAATCCGCATTCCATGATTTTTTTCGAGTTTTTGTGATCGCAGTGGGCTAAGAAATTGTGACTGATAATTTTTGTTTGCTCGACAAAGTAGATAATACGAAGTAGGAATACGAAAGTACATACAAGGGGTGGACCAAATTGTAACACACTGTGTGTACCTTCCTGTCTGACATATTTTGCCGGAGTGTTCGTACAGATTCATCAATGTTGGATATGAGAGTGACCGTATTTCAAGAATGAGCTCAGTGAATAAATCAGCCAGTGCTGACCGATCTGGCATATTATCTTGTAGACACAATTTTTTGATGAAATCTCCCGCTTTAGTCGAGTCCTCGTGCGTCAGTTTCGATGAGGTGTTGTAATCGAAGATGATCGAAACTCTTTTTTCAATTTCACTCTCCTCGTTCGGTATTCTTGACGATTCGTCTACTAAAAGTAGTTTTTGCATCACTGTCGTAGTAGGTCCTTCGCCGTTATTCGAAAAACCTTGGAGTAGGTATGTTTCTTTGCAATTAATCTCTTTGTAGATATTGTGGTCTACAGAAAGAGTACAGGAACTCGACGACTTCAAAACATTGTTGTTTTTCCTATTCTGAAAACAATTGATGATACTTGCTGAGTACAATCATAATAAATTGAGAAATTTTATAGGTTCATATCTTTATTGAATTATAATGTCGATAATAATGATGATAATGATAATGTTATTCTTACCGTTTGAAATATTGGAATCGATTTGATCGGAGATTGCAGTCTGGATTTCCAACGGCAACGATCTAGATGCTTCGTTTTCTCTATGAGCAAAGTGGTTTCTTTAGCACCAATAACCCTGTAATCTGTAGGGCACACTCCTCGAACATCTTCTTCTTCCGCAGAATGATCTAAATCCAATCTATTCATCGAGTTCTGCAACAAGCTGAGTATTCCTCTCTTGAAATTCAGAACCCACTCTTGTTCAGTTGGCTTCGGACACAGTTCGGCAATGATTCCGTCTTTGAAAGAGAACCTCAGAGAATGTTCAGTCATCATGTTAGCGAATAATTTGCTATCAGCATGGTTCGGATCTTCCCCACCATGTTTGGGGCTTTTCTCCCTCAGTTTGAAGTCGGATAGAGCTAAAAGGCCATCGCAGGGAGTGAGAAATGACAATGATACGTTTCCCTCAATATAGAGACTGGATTCGTTGTGGCTGGTTCCGTTGAATAGTGTTCCCACTAGTACGGAATACCTGTAGTCGCGTTGTATGTCCGAGTCGTATTTGAATTTCCTGTTGTTGTCCCCTGGAATATTGAAAATGTTATGCGGATGCGTTTTCGGATGTTCGATGAATTCGTGTGGGAATAGCTATACAGTTTCCAACAGACTGCACGAACCACTTATAATTTGACCCTTTTTCGACATTTTTTATTATCTTAAAAAATCTAATCGAAGGTTCCATGTACTTCGGGATTTTGACATTGAATGTATTTTTGTTGATTTCAAACAGAGCCACCATAATTTGAGAAAATCAGCACATATGCATTTATTCATATTCTTCTACACAACTCCTTGAACACTGATGAAATAAAAAACATTTTGGGCAAGTAGAAATGCGAACAATATATCATTTATGGATACAAAACATTCTTGAACAGACACATCGCATCATCCAAGTCAGTTGGAGATTGAAAAATTGCGAAATCATATCGAGATAAACAGTGTTCATGTACTTACAACTTACAACTGTGACTAACTGTCCATCAGCGAACATTTTGTATACATAAGCATAATATTGGTGAAATTGACAAAACATTCAATGGATGCCTTAATTTTGCAACTGAATAGTTCGATTCCTTGAAACTTACAGGATGTCAACAATATATCGAATCCTGAGTAGTTCGTTTCTCTTTAACTCACCTTGACATACTGGCAAGCCACATACGTCAGGATCCTTTAGTGGATCTGTAAAAAAGTGGAATTTGTTTATATATAGATCATAAAGATAGTAAGATGTATTTGAGGCATGCATTTGAAGAAACAAATTAGAAATTGGAGCATAATTATTATCTGGTTATAATAAAGTTATCTTCCATCCATTCATCAACTTTTGATTATTCCGTTATCGCGAGTAGTATAGATTGCCATGAGTCTGAATATTTGTAAACAAATTGCTGAGGGCTATATCTTATCTACACAATAGGAGGATTACTATACGTTTCCTCGAACTTGAATATACTCTCTGACTATATTTCATACCGAACACTTGAACAGAGTGGAAGGATGATTTATAAACATATACAGGTTGTTTCAATTTCAATGAAGAATACTCCAGGATTCGATAGAAAATATTTATTTCAAGGTATTGTTTTACATCTTCATGAATATTTCAAAATTCCCACACTCTGAATTAGTTTTTTTCCCAATCAACTTTCTTGTGATCTTGCTCTCAGTTAGTTTGAGAATTATTGGACAAAACGAAATTTAATCATCGATAGAATGTACATTTCTGCAGGTTTTTCTTCACTTGAAAGATGTAGCTACAAAAATTGAACATTATGTAAGCATTCTCCCAGGAAAGATCCATGCAGCAGTATCAAAAACAAGTAATTTTCTGCCTGTCAGCCCAAATCGAAGTCTCTCCCTATATATACAGTATTACTCACTCAAAAAAGAATTATTATGTGATTTGTTTCTGAACTTTCCTTTACATATTGGGCGTTAGCACTTTGATAATGCCTGAAAACAGGAGGGTATATTATCATCTAGAGTTTATAGGCGTAATTTCATTAGTATACAATTTTTTGCTTGTAGGCCTCTGTAGGTGTTTAGTCATATCTTTTAAACCATACTGGCCCTCCTAACTTTGAGCACACTGTGTATATTGTGTAAAGCGATGCTTGTGAAATTTGTACTCATATTTACGTATACATTTTTTTTAAAACAAACCTCGGTTGAGGATCATCGTTCAATACCTATTCATTCTTATACAGGGCGTTAGTAAATAAGTGCGACAAACTTCAGGGGCTGATTTCTTGCTTCTTGCTAACTTGCTTCGTTATTAAGATACAGGATGTTGAAGTTGGAAGTATTAATTGTTTTTATTTATAACCCCCCTGTATTAATTTTCATGGTTCCAGAATTCAGATGGTTCGAGGTATGGTTGGAGCCTGACAAAGTCCCAAAATTTCAAAATGATCCTTATTGAGGTTATTGAATAATCTCAATGGGTGTCTCAAGAGCTCCTACATTAACATTCGGAGGTGAATCGTATTCTTATTGAATCCTCAAAAACTACGTGAGATACAAAGGTGACACATGGAATAAGAAAGTTGTAATTCCAATTGTTCAATTGAATATAGATATGGAACAAAACCACCAAGTTTCATGGAAATGAATACAAAGACATTTGATTTGAGTCATGAATAAAGAAACGATTTTTCATGTGAATGTTAATATCCTCTGTATCTCGAAAACGAAGAAATTTAGGATACATTTTTATGTGAAATTAATTTCCAAAAATATTACAAAGAATCACCCCCTGAAGTTTGTCGCCCTTATTGTCTAACACCCTGTATATTAGCCACTGATTCATGATACAGTAACCAAAGGTGCACTAATGCATGTGACTCCATTCAAATGATGCATATCATATTTTTGTACTTACTATATTGTGAAGACACCAATGTTGCGAGGAAGAGGATTCCGACAAATTGGCGGAAACGAGTCATCATCGAAACATCTGCCTCTTGTTGCCTGTTCAATAATGTATCTCAAATGAAAACGATGCACTTTAGGACATGAAGATTCACTACAAAGCTCACTATAAACTACTAACTAATGAATTAGTCTCTGTATGGTTCAGAATGACTGCCATTAGTGGGTCCCAAAATCGACATACACTGATAAGAAGTTGAAGAGGTCGACCGTTGCTATTGGCTCGCTTCTCTTCTATCAGTAAATTGTTTACCATCTCCTCTAATGCAATTTTCTCAGAAATCACTGTGTGTTTTGAAATAGCTTGTAACTATCAGGATGTCCAAACTTAATATTCTCATAGTGAGTAATTTACATATTATGCGTATTCCATATCGAAGAGACAAATAATAATGTTTCCTGCTCTGATTGTATCAAAATTTTTTCGTAGTCGAATGGATTGTGTAATATCAAGAAACCATCAAGACCATCTGACTACATTAGTTTTAGGTTTTGATTGAAAAATCAAGCCAACACTATTCTGGAAACTGATTATCCAAACGACATATAAATAGCAAAATCATGAACATTTTGTGTCTTGAGAGATGCATTGTCGATGTTCGTATTTCTGATGATAATAAGGATTTCAACAAATAAATTCGAAATTAGTTAGGGTATATACTCATTTTAAACACCGACTCTCATTCTCTAAAGGAAATATGCTTCAAACTAATAATTTAAACAAATCCAAAATATTCTTGGATTCCACTGTGCTGGAACTAAAAAATTGTAAATGGAATTCCAGGGCGCCAAAATCGTTCAGCCCGACACTGTTAATCACTAATCAGGCAGTACCTACTATGAATCAGTAAGCGGATATGATAATTTTAGGAAGCAAAGTTCATATATTCCATATGAATACCTATACTGGTCTATTAATCTTGAACCACTATTTCAGGTTCGTTTTCATTTTTAGAAATTTCAGATAAACTATTATAACGAATTCCATTAGATATGGGTATCGAATTATCATCATGGGCAGGATCTGGGTTTCCGAGAGATTAGTTTTGAAACGAGAATATGACTATACCGCCATCTTTTGCCAGACCGCCGTGTCGGGATGACTCATTGATTTTTCCGGTGATTTTCTCTGGTAGGAAATTCGTGGTAGATTGCTGTGCGTATACTCTAATCTCTGGGCATCAGTTAATAATAATAATAATGATATGATAATCGAGATTTATAATACGATTTTATCATTATGATATTGATATATTGAAAATTAAAAAGTTTAACAACAAAATATTTGGTTTCTAGAAAGCACTGTTACGTATTATCAAGTAGGTACCTAGTTATAGTTAGTTATAACAACTTGATAGTCTTACCTTATAAAATACATGTAATTGTATTTTAAATTTGACAATAAACTTTGAAAAAAATTAAATAAACATGAAGAACATACTGGCTCATATAATTATTATGAAACTCCATAGTTCTGCGACTTATAGCGCGAGAGATCAGTAATTATTGATTCATATTGGAATTAGAAATATTTCTTTAGTTGGTCGTTTTGAACAGAGTGAATCCTCCCAATCCTACCACCACCTTACCGAACATAGCGATAATACCTGGATCATATACAGGGTATGTCATAACTATTGGGACATAGACTATTAGGGCGGATTGTTTGAATCAAAATATGGCAGTAGGGCCAAATATCCCTCAATAAAATATTACTGTGGAAAAAGATGGGTCTTTCAATCGAAAAAGTATTGACTATAAACTCGCACCAAAATGTTTTCACTGATAATGAATGAAATTAACCAGCAACAATTATCAGTCCAAAGCACACTCTTCATTAATGAAATAATATTTGAAATCTCCTTCCGAGACTTTGAACTGTGAACCTAATAATTGTCGTCTTCTCGAAAACGGATGAAAATATCGTCTCTGAACAGATATTACGTATTAATAATGATGTTTATGTCATATTTTTTAATCAAAATCATTGCAAAGTTTTTTTTGTAAAAAAAAGTTACCAGTCGATTTCAACATCAAGAATCTTTTACGTGGCGCCCCCTGAACTAACTGTACTTAAAATAATATTCCCTATATGAAACTATTCCTCTGTGCCGATTTTGATAACAATTGATGAATATACAGTGACATCATTAGCAAAAAACGAAAAAAGAATCAATTTCAACGCCTTGTATATGTTTTCACTGCAATATTTCAATGACGCAATTTGCCTTTGGCCTATGTCTCAATAGTTATGAATCGCTCTGTATTCACGAGGGCAATAATATACGAATTTTGGAATAAAACGAACCAATGAATCCAATTGTTTGCTCTGACTCAGTATTATTTTGCAAAATTATGATTTTATGATATCATTGGTAACAGAAATTTCAATGACATACATTTTGGAAAAACTAAGGACGATATTCCTATATGTATTGGCATTATCCTCATCTACCTATCCGTACTTAATTAACTATCTGGATATGGATAGGTGTGCTTCATGTTCGATTTTGGCACTTGGAGTGGGGTGATCCTCGATATCAAAATATCGACAACCGAAAATGTCTAGTCGGATCGACTTGCGTCTTGCGTCTGGTTATAGTATTTCACTCTCAATTCCGTGTCTCCCTTGAAATAATCCTCGAGCCGAGCTACTTGTTGCTCAAATTATCATGATTAGGTGAGCTCTGCTACGGCCCTATCGATCTCGCTTTGTCAGTCCGCTCGAGCAACAAGTACGCTTGCGCACCATGACTTGATTTCTCGTTTGTATAGGGAAAATCTTAGGGCACTTTTCAGTCCATCCAAATCACGCGGATTCTGGGGTTGCTCCCTGGTCTTTTTTTTTGTCACATGAACATGTAGATTGATGATTTTCGCTGTGGGAGTCCTTCCGAAATAATAAGGAAAAGTCAAATGTTTTGAATTACTCTCACCTTCATTCATGATATCATTTTTGAGGGCCTCGTTAGCATAACAAAATGCGCTACTGATGGTTGATCCTTTCCGACGATTGTGACTGCAATGGACGTGTAAACTACATATCTCAACAAAAATATCATCGAAGGTATTATATTCGTTCCAAACATTTTTTTATGATATTGTTTATCTATGTAATTATTAACGTATCCTCAGATACTCATGAATTTTATAATGAACTTGAAGGGGCTTCTTATCGGCTTCATTTGAAGAAGAAATTGTCGAATTTCTGACATTTACCGTTTTTATTTTGATAATTTTCATTTGCAGCATCGACACGATGTTGAGCCCCAAGATGCAGAGAACGATTCGCGTGAATGACAACCAATTGATCATGCTATCCGAGAGAGCCCACTACGACAATTCTCAGACTGGCTATTTACACAAGAGATCTGGGGATAGCAATAAATGGCAGCTACGCTGGTTCGTGCTTTATCAGGTAATTATAAAAATTTGTCAATTTTAATGATTAGATTCCTCGTCTTCTCAGGGTTCCGTAATTCCGTATGCCCAGGTCTATAGGGTGTCCCGAAATTACATTGAAAGATGTCAACGACGGAGTCTAGCAACAAAAAAAGTTAAAAAAGTTGTTATAAACATGAGTCCAGAAATGGCCCCCTAGAGGGTTATTGTCATCTGAAGGAGAGCCCAAGATCATGGTTTTATGTGAATATTTTCTCAATCCTCTGTAATAATATAATCAATTTTCCGACCAGGAAGTATGTATATCTCAACATTTTTTATTTATAAATGGTACTCTTGTTAAGTTTCGAGAGCATTCACCATTTTCGAGATAAATCGATTTCAATATTCTGCTGCGTAATGAAAATGGTGCTTTGTTCTCAATAGGCTACCGAATTTTGCCAAAAACTATGGTTTTTTTTCTCAATAGTTTACCGAATTTGGCAATAAATATGATGGTTTGATGGTGAATACCCCTTCTTTTAACATCTACTTTTGATGTTTGATTTAAAATATAAAGAATAAATTGAAAAATAACTTCTTGGGACCCTATTAAGAAAAGATACTATTTTCGTTGCGCACCATTATTTGGAAATCAATTTATCTCGAAAATGGTGAGTGATATAGAAAGTTGACTAGAGTAAGTACCTACTATTTTTAAGTAAAAAAGATGAAATTCTCATATTTCCTGGACAAACTGCCAAAAATCATATAAACGAAAAAGTGCCATTCGCCCCACGTAATTCCCACGCCCCTGATCAAAATTTTGGAAAATTCTCATCATTCCCAAACTGAGCGTAAAAAGTTAGGTGCATGTAAACATTTGGTTATTTTATCACGGAGGGTTTCGAAAATATTTACAAAAAAAAACATCATTTCGTGCTCTGCTTTAGATGGGTAGGGGGCCATTTTCACTATTTTCGTTCCTAGTATCTGTGGTTGAAATATTTTTATGTAATTTCCGGATACTCTGTATAACGGAGCCCTATATCATTCTCTTCCCCAGTGCCTTGGTGTGTTAGTTCATCTTTCAACATTTCTTCATTGGCCATTCGAAATGCAACCATTCTTGTCTATTTATGTCTGAAAATATTCGAAGAATGCATACGATCGGAGTGGGCGAACAAATTTAATAATAATCGTTCCAGTCTCAATATAATATATAATGCTTATTGCGAGACTCATCAGGAAATAGGTAAACATAATGATGATTTCCTCGAAGAAATTCTCCTACTCACCAGAGTAACCCAGACGATAAATGACAAAAATAATATTGCCATAATTTCAGAATCTCCTATTTTATTACGATTCCGAAAATTGTCATCGACCATCTGGAATTTTAATGCTAGAAGGATGTTACTGTGAACGATTGATCACTCCAGGAAATCCGTCGAAGCCCAAGGATGGTTCGGATCGTCAGGTAGGTTAAACTTGTGGATATAAGTCTTCAGAAATAAGTTTCAGCTTCTTCGCTTTCAGTTTTGTTTTGCAATATCGTACAGACGGGAGAACATCCGACAATATGAACTACGCGCTCTCAACGAAACGGATTGCATGAACTGGATAGAGGCCATCAGAGAGGCTAGGTGAATATTAAAAATAATCTTGTAGTATAGCTACCGTTTGCAGTTGAGTTGCAAAATCGAGTGATCACAATAAGAAGAAAGCTTACATATTTTATCATATTTTCAGCTTCAATAAACTTCTTCTGCAGAAGGAAGAGTTGGAACAGAAGCATTTACATCTATTGCAAATTATTGAGTCAGAGAAAACGGCTAAATGGCAGTATACTCAACAGTGTGAGGAACTAGTAACCGAAATAAAAAAATTACGAGCGGAGGTAACTATCAATGATTTCATCACTATTTGACACAATAACTGGAATAGTGTTTACATACCAAGACATTTTCCTCAGCTGAGTTGTATTAGTTGCCGCGAGATGGAGCTGAAGGAGCGAGGCGAAAATTATCTCCTGAACCGTGATGGTTTATATAGTACTTTTTCCATTACCAACCTACCAACACATATTTTCCTGATATAATGATTTCTTGCCCTTAAATATCAGCTTTTTTGTTTCATCACAATCAACTTTTTAATTTTGAATATGTTTGTGTATGTTATGAGAGAGCCTGAGTACTTTTTCCTCGGGCCATATAAATCATGGTACCAATATCTTCTATGTGTAAAACGATTAACATTCAGATTTCATTAGTTCTACCACAACACAAAGTAATTGTCTGAATTCTGAATAGAATCTTGCATATACAGGGTGAGTCTCTTTTTTGAAGCAGGACTTCATTAGCTTAAGGATAAGATAGAAAGCTCATGTAAACATATATATACATAGGAGCCCCTTTTTCGATATACAGGGGATGTGATATTTTTCATTAACACATTTCATGGAAGCTTCTGATCATTCCAGGTATTCGAGTCAATTATTGAGAAATGTCAAATAGGCTGGGTTCGAAAACTGAAGATTCATCACAAGGAAATTGTGTTTTGCATTCATGTCGAAATCCATACAGTTTTCGAAAATCATATAAGAAAGCAAAAAGAATCCCAATTGAACAGAAAATCTAAATTAATGTTTCATTGAAAAGTGTATCACTCTGTAGTTGATCAAAATCACCTCAAATACTGAATTTTTCAAGTGTAACAGTTATACCAAATACCAATTCATCATTCTGAAAATTCTAGGAGAAACCTAGAAAAACATTGAATGAATCTCGAACTTCGACTCCCAGTATATTGGAAACGAATCACCCACGAACTTGAACTTTTTCGTCAATATGTGTTTTTCAAACCGTTAATGTCCTGCTACAAAAAACTCAACTCATCCTGTATTTTCACATGGGGTGTATTAGTAATTATTGTTGAGCATCAGAGATTGAACAGCAGATTTCATCTCGGCAATATCTTTCAGCTGTTCGCTTTGAAGAAAGAATGGAAGCCGGTCCCGCAACACCAATCAAGCGGTAGCTTGTCGTCGACACAGGGCTCTTGCAGTTCGGGGGTGAGCGGCCAGTTCGCCAATCTAGAGCAAGATTCGGCCGAACTGCGCAAAATCAAGAAGGTGCAAAGTTTCTTTCGCGGCTGGTTGTGCAGAC
Source organism: Phaedon cochleariae (assembly GCA_918026855.4). NCBI lineage: Eukaryota > Metazoa > Arthropoda > Insecta > Coleoptera > Chrysomelidae > Phaedon > Phaedon cochleariae. Next base: position 32,953,794 of record OU896720.1, on the reverse strand, counting down.
GCAGATGGAAGCAGATCGTCGAGCAATATATCAAGAGTCCTCATGCTGAGAGCATGCGCAAACGGAACAGTCTGGTCTTCCGGATGGTGGAGAATGAAGAGGAGTACATGGAGCAAATGGAGGTACTCGTCACTTGCTTCTTGCGACCGTTCAAGATGGCGGCCTCTTCCAAAAAGCCGCCTTGTTCTCACGAGGACGTCAATTCCATTTTCCTGAACAGCGAGACTGTCTTATTTCTCCATCAGATATTTTTGAAAGGATTAACGTCGCGATTGGAGAATTGGCCAACCTTAGTATTGGGTAAGCGAGGTATAGCGATTCTACTAACAGGATTGTACCTATACGATTCCTTTGCAGGGGATCTGTTCTCTATGCTACTGCCCATGTTGAGCATTTACCAGGAATATGTTCGGAACCATCACTACTCCCTACAAGTGTTGACGGAATGTAAGCAGTCTCCGCAATTTTCTGCTTTACTGAAAAGGCTGGAATGTAAACCTGCTTGTCGCGGTAGATGTTTGGAGACCTTTCTGACTTATCCTATGCATCAGGTGGGTAGTCCTCCTTTTTTTTTTCCTATACGAATGGGTTATCATTTTCAGGTGCCGAGGTATATTATCACTCTCCACGAGCTCTTGGCTCATACTCCACACGATCATGTCGAGAGGAGGAGTCTCCAGAACGCTAGGCAACAGCTCGAAGATCTGTCACGACAGATGCACGACGAGGTTGGTACAACTTGAATTTCAATATACCGACTCTCAGATTCGAAACTGATTTATCGTAGTGAAGTAAGAATCAGGTCCACATTATTGTTCTAGGTGTCTGAAACGGAAAATCTCCGAAAAAATCTCGCCGTGGAAAGGATGATAGTCGAAGGTTGTGACATTCTCTTGGACGTCAACCAGGTATTCGTGAGACAAGGATCGCTGATCCAAGTTCCTACGGAGAAAACGTCGAGAAGTAAATTAGGTTTCAAAACGGAGAAGGAAGCAGTGCGACAGTGTTTTTTATTCTCCAACCACCTTATTATCGCCACCAGGTGAGGCGCGTGTGCACACAGGGCCATCATAAATACATTTTTAATCGTCAAACTGTTTTCATTTCGTAGTAACATGATTTTTCAGGACTTCCAGTGGCAAATTACACTTAGTCCCCGATGTTGGCAAAATATCTCTCGCAGATGCCTTGCTGATCGAAGATCCTACTGATAATCCTGATGATGATGGTGAGTTATAAAAATTTTCATTATTCCGTTAATACTATTGCTCCATTCGCAGAATCTTCAGTCTGTTCAGTGTCTAGTCAGTCGACAGCTAGTGACACCTCTGGGGTATCAGGATTCCATAACAGAGATTTCAAAATTATCATAGAAATGAAGAGTATCTCACAACCTGGACAAGTGAGTGTGTTTGATTTCAAAATACTAGTGCACGTTGAACCGTTGTATTCTAGAAGCGTAATATAGGTACACGAATCATCACGAAGTCAACCACTGTAACTTTTTGAGAATGTACCCTCTGCGATTTGCTAACATGTATTCCAATCTCAGTTTATCGCACAGTAGTTGCCAAGCGATTTCCGAAAATGTACATCATCGGCCCAACATAAAATTTCCTCCTCGATTCTCGATAACTCATTCGAAAAATTTCGATCGTAGGTTTGTGTGCACTTGGTGGCATCGTCAATTCAGGAAAAGACAGCATGGATATCCGATATCATTCAGTGTTTGGACAATGTGCAATTTAACGATATGATGCGACCGACGATGACTGATAGCAGCTCGATCAGTTTACCGCAGTCGTTGAAGAATGATCCGAAACTGTTCAAGGATGAAGCAGATATTCGTTTCAGTCGTACTCTCAATTCTTGTAAAGTCCCGCAAATTCGATACGCTACCCCCGAAAGACTTTTACAGCGTTTGACTGGTAAACATTCTGATCGATTGATGGCATAAAATCATTTTATTTTTGTCTCCTTATCATTTCCAGATTTGAGATTTCTCTCTATCGATTTCCTGAACACGTTCCTGCTCACTTATAGAGTATTCACCGATGGAGTGACAGTACTCGAGGCTCTCAAAAACGTGTTCTATACCATAGAAATAGAGCCGCAAGGTTCCGTTATGTCCCTCGAAGGCCTGCAAGCGAAGGACGATAACACTTTGCACTTGTTCGACGAGCGAAGAAGGAGCAGCTTCTCGCCGAGGAGAACCAGCGGAGCCAGTTCGGTGTCGGGGTACGGTTCCGAAGTGAGCGACAGAGACAGATCGCACAGTTACGATTCGCAAGGGCATCGTGTATGGAGAGCCACCTTACAAAAATGTGAGTGTCCCGAATAAGGTTCTCACTCAGCAAACTTTTCTACGAATACGATGAGTCACTAACATGATTATCTATAGTAAACTAGCTGACCCCGCAAACGTTGTTTTGCTTTATGGCTGTATGACACTTGTTGAATTTGATGACAAATATGTTAACAAAAATGATGACAAAAATATTCTTTATGTGTCATACAGTGAAAAAGGTGTTGATTTTGCGCAGATTTGCAATCATTCTTGTAAAAATATAGGACTGGTTCTAAATATTTTGATATTATAAATATTTATACTGTATGGCACATAGAAAATATTTTTGTCATCATTTTTGTTATCATATTTGTCATCAAATTTAACAGGTGTCATACAGCCTTTAAACATTGTTTCTAGAATTTTTTTTTTCAGTTAAATATGCATCAACACATTATTATTATTTCTTGAATTTTCTAATTTAGACAAAAGAATCATAATCCACGATCACGAAAACCCCTATAGGTACCAATTTTGAATAGAATCGGATTATAATTACGAAACTCGTCCGTCATATTGGTTCCGCCATCTCGAATTTCCAAACGTTGACAAATTAATCATAATTTTCGACCCCGAAAACCCCCACAGTTGCCAATTTTGAAAAGAATCGAATGAAAATAACGAAACTCGTCCGTTATATTGGATCCGCCATCTTGAATTTCCTAAATTTCGCGATGGAATCATAATCCCTGATCTCTGAAATCACTAGATACCAATTTTGAATGGATTCGGATTATAACTAGGAAACTAACTCTTCCGCCACATTGGATCCGTCATCTTGAATTTCCAAATTTCGTCGACTTCGAGGCTGACGACCATTTTAGGTAATTTTGACCTGAAATTTCATTTTGGAGATTTGCATGGTAAAAGTGACCAAAATGAGCTGAAACTCTCGGAGCTCATCAACTGTTCATATATTCTTTTGATCATTGGCCAATTTCACAATTCTGAACTTTCCCAAAAATATAAATTTTCAATGAAAAAACCTTCTCATTCTATGCTCAGATGAAAATCCAATTAAAATAGGTTTCCACAGTGACGTTACTGATGAATTCGATGAGTTTTCGATATGTTGAGTTTTTTCATGAAACAGATGAAGAAGAATCTCAAGAGCAAGCTCAGCCAAGAATTATCAAGTACAGCCCCACCCATCACTCCAGACTGGGCGATACGCTGGCTCCTCCATCTGCGAAGGCAGTGTCCATCAGAGTGGAGAGCGCTAATGACGGTCCCGAGGAGGAAACGACGCATCTCACCATTCCCAAAGTGGCGGCATCCAGTAGCAGCGAAACGTTGACAGGTTGGTTTTTCGTCAAAGTAATGTTCGACTTCCATACTTCTGATCCTAGTTTTCATTCATACACGCATAAAATTGGCAAATTATGACTCATCCGAAATTACATAAATAGATTTCAACCACCGGTTCTAGGAACAAAAAAGTTTATATAAACATGAGCCCGGAAATGGCCCCCAGGGGAGCGATAGCCATCTGAAAGAGGGCCCAAGATGATGTTTTTTTGTAAATATTTCCAAACCCCCCTGTGTTAAGATAATGTTGAGAATTTTCCGAAATTTAGATTTCCTCCCACATTTTTTTTCTATGCAATTTTCGACAGTTTGACCAGGAAATATGAAAATATCATCATTTTCACTGGAAAATGATACCAATAGAACTCACCATTTTCGAGATGAACCGATTTTGAAAATCTGCTGTGTAACGAAAATGGTGCTTTCTCCTTATAATAGAAGGTACGAAATTTTCCCAAAAATAATTTTTCAATGGGAAATACTTGTGGTATTTGACTCGAAATATAAAAGGAACAATTAAAAGAATAATCTGAAAAATACCATTGTTATTACGCAGAAGACATTCAAAATCGATTTATCCCGGAAATGGTGAATGCTATCGAAACTAAACAGGAGTATCATTTTTAGGTGAAAATTATGATATTTTCATATTTCCTGGTGGAACTGCCCAGAATTGCATAGAAAGGTAATATTAATATACAAAATTTTGGTATCTCAACACAGAGGAAATATTAACAAAAAACCATCATCTTGGGCCCTCTTTCAGATAACTCCCCAGGGGGGCATTTCTAGGACCATGTATGTGTGACCCTTTTTCCCTATTTGTGGTCCTAGAATATGTGGTTGAAATCTTTTTATGTATTTTCGGGACACCCAGTATATAGGTACACTGTTGATGGCTTCTGCTGTCACTTTCGAAAAATATGCCCATTACACTGTCTCCGTGAAAGAAAGATAAAAACGACTTGCAGTTTTTATCTTCCACTTCGCGGTTACTCTAATTATTAAATATCCACTAAGTTCGCAATTTTTTGAAATAAAATCACAGAGATAAATCGACAGATATTTGATTACTTCAAAAAATGATAGCAACAAAGATGCCTGCAACGCAGGTGTAATTGTCGCAGCTTACTAGTTAAAAACTTTCACATCGATAATTTTGTGATATTAATATAATGTAATAACTTCTCAACATGGAATCGTCGGTTTTCCTGTCACATAAAAAAATAGTGTTTTATACATTGAAAACTGATTTAGATTTTTCAGTGACAAACCGCCTTCTTCCCCTGTACCCTTCACATCGTAAAAATATTGTGTCAACAATTAACACAACCTCGAACCAAAATCTAATATTTTCTTTTCCTTGCATAATAAATAACTATTCACATCCGATTCAATGAACAACATTCCACCGCAGATGTGAGCGTGTTGAGCGCCCCATGCTCGCCGAGCAATCTGAGTTCAGTGACGTTGGTTGGATCCTCCCCTTCCGACAACGGAGGCCATCCGGGCAAGCCCTCGTCCCCCAAGCAGCCGTCTCCGCCCCCGCCCCCCAGAAAAACCTGTCCCGTCAGAACATCTCCGACCAAATCCACCACCTCCTCCTCATCCTCCTCCTACAAGAAAACGCTCTCTCCCACGAAGGATTCCGGAGGCGGAAAGGTGCTGGAGCAACCTCAGAAGAGGCCCTCGTTCACGTCGAAGCCGGACCCTCACGAGAGGCAGATGCAGCTGCAGCGGGGGGTGTCCATAGAGTCGGAGGATCAGGCCGAAGAGCATCATTCGAACGTGGCCGGCCATCGGGCTTCTTGCAGCTCTTCCAGATCAGCCAGCATCTCGACTCCTTCAGGAGTACTGCAAGTGAGAATTACAGGCGGCTAGCGACACGGATTTCGCTTTGCTTTGAGATTTCCGAACAATGGAAATTTCCGGCCAAGAGCTTTGCTCACAGCCGAACCTGAACAAAAACATCAATTGAATAGCGAATCACTATCGGCCAGAACAGTAAGTGCCTCCTCAGTCCATTTTTCAGGGAGGAAGGAAGATACGCTTCTCCAAGAAATTAACGCACCACCAAAAAGTAGCCCAAAGTTTAGAAAATATTTTCGTCGAAACTACTTGTCCGATTTGGACGTTTTGCGATCAGTCAAAGAAATGCCTTTCCCGACCATGTCCAGCTACTTTCGTGCTTATAATGCCAATTTATTACAATGAAATTATGTTATGCTATAAAATTGTATTTTTGGATAAATAGATAAGCAGGTAATGGAGTGATCCAAAAAAGGAATGTTGAAGAAAGGTAAGGCTCAAGTGTACCTTCTATTTCAAGTTGAAAACAACTGTTACACTCCACAAATTCCCTGAATACAACACGCTATAATTGCTTTACCCGGTATTCATAAAAAAGAGGTTCTTATGAGAATACAGTTTGCACACCAATGTTTAGAAGGAAATAATCTGTCATTCAAACGTCCAAATCGGACATGTAGTTTTGACGAAAATGTTTGACTACTTTTTGGTGATGCGTTAATTTCTTGGAGAAGTGTGAAACTAAAAAAAAAAGGGGGGTGTTGAGTAAGGATTTGGGCCTGGGATATCTCCATCTAAACGCACGCACCTAGCTCACTTGGCTATCGTAGTATGTACATACATAATATATTCATATACGGTCACCGAGCGGTCAACATTATGCGCATGCGTAAGTCTCAAAGCAAAGTGTAATCCGTGTCGCTAGCCGCTTTAGTAATAATTTCGCACTGGACTATCATCAACGATTGATGGAAAGAAAGCAAGGAGAGTTAATAGATACAGTGAAAACTGGCATTGAGAAAGTGCCTTTGGTGTTTGCGAAATTCATTTAATGACTTTAAAGAAAGTAAAAACCAAATCGACAAATTCAGGTTTTTATCAGAATATCTTCTGAATATCTTCTGAATTTCCCGCCATTCAAAAATCACTCAAAGTATTTCGATTTGTTATTCCTGAATATTTTTTTCTCTTCTAATTGAAAATATGTATACTGAACCATTCTTTAAAAATACACTAGAAGGTCACCTTAACTCTGTTGTATCCATATTCGGCAAAAGATCAAAAGAGTGAGCCATTTTCTGTTAGGCAAAGAATAGTGACTACTTTCTAAATACCGTGGAGATATAATGGATGTAGGCATCATTTTAGGGATATAAATTGATAAAATAATATCAGAACATGAAATTTTGATTTCCAACTAGTTTTTAACTTATTGATTAAACTTTGAAAATCTGGTTCTGTATCAGAAACTAGATGTCAGTAATGACAGAAGACATGTATCGTCTTGATTTTTTACATAACTGTATGCACTCAAGACTCTCAAGTCTTAAATGTTCGAATGTTGAATCTTAAATGGTTAAATGTTTTTATAAAGTCACCCTTACTCTTACGGTAACCGAGATCCCCATGCTGTTCATCCTTATCTTGGGCACACTGTATTATAATCATTGTTTCCGCAAATACAAATTTTTCAACTGTATATCTGTTCTCCAAATCAGAAACTTCACATATTTATTGATCAAATATAATGTAATTGATAAAAAACACGTGAGTTGTCTGTAATCAGTGTTGATTATACACATTTGTGTGTGTAGGTACCTACCTATTCGAAGAAGTCATCAGAAATCTGCATTCGGTTCTATTATTTTAATGCAAAAATGCAGGTAGGTGAAAAACTTACTAACTTTTCGTCAACTGTAGGAGTTGAGAGTGTTCCAGTAGGTGTTTAATAATTATTCTGAGAGAATTAATATTGTGAAGATTGACAATTGACATGAATCAACGCAAAACCAGAATAGGTGCGTTCGGTTTAACAAAATCGGAGCCGAGCGAGCAGATGCAGATTTGGTGTCACGTGATCACCTAACAGATAGAGCTAAAGATATTTAACGAACGCTCAACGAGGTAGTAGATTGCGAGCGCCAGCTGTCAGAAGTAACAGAAAACATAAACAATTCACTTAACCTTATTACTTTTAAAAACACGTCAGGGCAACAAAGTTCTTTTGAATGTTTGTTGTTTATATTTTGAAAATTACTAGGGAAGGAATGATTCTGTCTCATATGATCGGTCATTAACTGTGGATTTCGTCGGTCATTCTGGCGATTCTGGGCAAGGAGGATTCTACAAAATTCAGTTTCGTGTTTCGTTTCCAGTTGATCGAGTCTTTAATTTTTCGACATAAAAGAGATATAATTTTAATAACATGTTTGTTGACATTGATTTGTTGACAACTGACAACCGAATAACCGATCAAATCTGAATGATCTGCTCCTCAAGGCGGAGCAAACAGATTACATCTTTCAGCTCGCTCTGACAATTAACGAACACGGAGCAGATTAGACAGAGGAAGTAGATCTGATTTATCGAACGCTTTCCGAGCTAACAGATGGAATCGAGCTAACAGATATGTTATAACCGAACACACCTAATATAAACAAAGAGAATAAGCCATAACATGTCCACCATATATCTACTATTTCTATATATGGCGCATCGCCTATACGATATCTCAACAAAAATGGGACCAATATGAGAGGTACTTTTTGAATCTATAAGAACGGAAAGTGAAGGATAAAAGCAGTCATATTGGTTTCAAAAGTTTCGTTTTATTTTTTTCCTTACGTCGGCATCAACGCCTATTGGTCGATTTCGTTACCTATAGAGACAGAAGTTGGTCCTGCTTCGAGGACAGCTATGATTCATATATGAATAGTAGATATATGATGTCCACTGACGTATTGCGAGATAGTCAGCGGAACCTGATGATTGGTCAGGTAGACAAAACACTTCTTATGTATTTAATCTCCTTGGGAAGAAAGGAAGATGTTGGGAACCTTCGGGTGTGTCGTTGATTATGGTTCAGTGAAAGTTCGGACGGTCGCTCGATACCCATTCCGTCATCGACTGTTCAGTACTTTTTCCAGAGCTACTACGGCTCCAGACGATCCGTTCAGACTGACGGCGAGTCTTCGACGGCTCGTTCCAGCTTTCAGCACGAGTCGCCTCGAAAGCCGAGCAGGGCCGGCGTCGTCATCACGTCTTTCAGGCAATCGAAACGGAGGTAGGCGATTTTAGTCGACTCTTCTCTCCGAAATTCCTATATTCACTTATTCCTACTAGTCATGGGCATAATCGAATAAATAGTATTCGTACGATTCCTATAATTATTGAAATATCATTCGAATGATTCATCGTTTCTATAGTAGGTACGTCACAATCACATACCAAAGAAGAAATCATCTATCTCAAAAAAATTGGAACAAATATTATTAGTACCTGAGTACAACCTGTTTTCATGATAACTCTTTCGAAATCTGAGATTGAATGTTTTCGTTTTTTTTTATTTCAGTTCCAAAGAAAATATTTCAGTTTTGTTATTATTTATATTTTTACATTTTTTATTTAAAATTCTCTATTATCCGATTTTTCACATTCTGATCCTCATTCATTATTTGTTATTTATTTTGCCATTTATCTATCAGTTCTGTTTCGTTATTCAAGATTGATTCGAGCAATCCACTCGCCCCATTCGTCAGCCGTCTCGAATCATTCGAGTGATCCGAAACATCTAATGAGTGATTTGAAACATCTGAAACATTCGAATATCTTTCTGTTGGCGACTTGCTCGGTCTCCGTCATATATGTAATAATTAACAATATGGATAACAACGAGTGCCAGGTGGAAGCTAAAAATATGAAACAAATTAAAATCCATAAGGATTTGGTGGCATGATGCGCATGCGTGGATATAGTAATCATCACTGACATGCTTTACCGTAGACTATGACGTTTACCAGCTTTTCGCGGTCATGTTATGTAGCAGAGGTTTGATGGATATTATGAATTTCCAGAGTATTCCCATCTAATTTACATCCCTGTCTGAACTACTTGAGAATTACACTTGATCATCATATATCCAACATAAAATAGTCATACTAGCCCATTTGAAAAAGTGGTTATATTGCAGTAGTAGTTGGAATAAAAGGGATATTTATCAAAAAGTATAAAATTAATTGATTATGTTTGCATGAAATCCTACTTCCAAACTACTATTACTATATGTAACTGAACCTGCTAAGTGTAACCTGCCGATACCTGTTTGATCCATCTGATTATAACCAAGCTGATAACCATACTATTATTGCAGCATTTTCAATCAATTTGTCCTGTGAACCAATGAAATAAACATAAATATAAAGAGAAAACTAGAATGGGATATCATTAGGAATTTTAGATCTTGGGGTAACTATAAATATCCATAAATGTCATGTCAAAGATTGATTTAGGTTTAGATTTAGATGTCACGATGATGTGTCTGTCATTTGATCCGAATCATTCGAATAATCTTGGTAAAGTACTCGAGACATTTCTAGTGATATTAATAATCGAATGATCGATTGTTTTTCATTGAAATTCGCCAATCACTATTTCCCACCCCGTCCATCAGAAGCAGTACTTCGACCTCGGCAGCTGCGTTCGCCATAGCCACGTGCGGCTCGAGCAATCCTCGAGACATTTCTCCGAGCCGAGAGCAAGAGGAGGCAGAAAGGACCAGACACAAGGAGTCCGTCATGTCGACGGCCTGCACGATGAGAGTGCTGAACGTGTTGAGGCACTGGATTTCGAAGCACTCGCAAGATTTCGAAAACGACGTCCGTCTCAAGAATCTCACCATCGAATTTCTAGATGATATCATCTACAGCCCGAATCTATTGCCGGCCGAGCACAAGGCGGCTTCCCAATTGTTGAGATTGCTTACCAAAGAGGAACCGGAAACCTCCAAGATAGATATTATCAAATTACTCAAGCCACCTAAGGTAATTCAACAACAACAATGACGACTTTATTGTCAATTAAAGTGGGACATCTCAAATTTTCGCTCAGATTCGTGAGATTATAACATCCAAAGAAATCAACCGATTTCCAGAATCATAAAATCGGAAAACGAAAAAATGTTGAATACATGTTCTACAGGGCGATGAATGACACCCTGCAAACTTGTATCTACTTTGGAGGGTCCCATTCGGTACAAAAATGTTTCTCCTGGTTTCCACATATTGTATCATGGAGAAAAATTTCTGAACGGAATGGGATCACTTCAAATTCAATATTCATTCTCTAATATTTTCTTGTTTCGAATTTATGATTCTGAAGACAGGAAGGTATAATCTAACGAATCTGAGCGAGAATTTCAGGTGTCGCACTTCAATTGCGGGGCACTATATTCTTGTTCAGATAGCATTACATCGTAAAATAATTACCATTCCAGATAACCAGCAAGGAATCGATAGAAACTTTATCGGCGTTAGAAATAGCAGAACAACTAACTTTCATCGACCACCAAATTTTTATAGCGATTTCGAGCGAGTGAGTTCTTGTCTGCTTTGGCACCTACTGACTGATTCCGCACGTGAAATAACGATTGAAATGATTGTAGGGAGTTCTTGGGCCAAGCTTGGATGAAGGGCGACAAGGAGAAGAGAGCCCCCCACATTATAATGATGACCAAGAGGTTCAATGACGTATCCAGATTGGTTGCATCAGAAATTTTGCGCCGGAAGTCCATCACCACCAGAGTGGCGGCCATTGAGAAATGGGCAGCCGTTGCGGATATCTGCAGATGTCTGCACAACTTCAATGGGGTCTTAGAGATTTGCTCTGCTCTGACTAATACGTCCATTTTCCGGCTCAAGAAAACTTGGGAGAAAGTTTCTAAAACCGTAAGTTCATGTTCAATCTCGTTCACGCGATTGAAACAGTCTCGATTTTTTTCTTCAGACAAAACAGACGATCGAAAAGTTGCAAGTTGTCGTTTCATCAGACGGAAGATTCAGATCTTTGCGAGATGCTCTGCATCGCTGCGATCCTCCATGCATACCGTATCTCGGAATATACCTCACCGACTTATCTTTCATTGAGGAAGGAACTCCCAACTTCACTGCTGACGGTTTGCTGAATTTTTCGAAAATGCGGATGGTGAGCACACCTTTTCATCATAGAAGCACTCGATTCGTCCTTCAAAACAAGACGGGAGCCATTCATCTAGTCGACATGGACAGGGATGGAATGCAATACAGCTGAAAAGTTATTTTCGTCGTCTCCCTAACACAAAAATGATTCTTTACAAAATCACGTCTTGTTTTGACGACGGCATTCGTGATAGCTAAGTCTTGTGATAGAATGAATGTTTTAAATGTCTGCGATTCCAGATTGCCCACGTGATTCGCGAGATCCGCCATTTCCAGCAGACGCCCTACAAAATCGAGCTGATTGAAAGAGTGGCAAATTACCTGTTGGACTCGAGTTTGATAATGGAAGACGACGAACTTTACAACACATCTCTCGGCCTAGAGCCAAGAACATCTCGTCTGGTCTCACAGTCCTCCACCACCACCGCCACTGTCAAGTGAATAATTGCTCTTATCAATTAATGATTCTTATGTAGAAGACAATCGCATGAAAGCATTCAGCAAATTTCAAGCAAACACTTTACAATCATATCATAAGTAAGTATAGTAGATATATAGAAATTTTATACCTACCTACTGGTCCGGATATTTGAAACAGCTGCTCGCGAATTGTTCATTTCTTATGATGTTTCATCCTGAATCTGTTCAAAAACGCAATATTGTACTCCTCATTCATTTGGTTCATATACAGATGCCTCTAAGCAAGTTGCATCCTATTTGGTTCCACACACAGTCTAATTTGGATAAATATCCTTCATATTTAGAGGTAGCCTACCTCTGCATTCATTAGTAATGAGGAGAGGTTGTCGCCTACCATCGTATGTTTGGCCGAGCAGGTGGTCATCTCTTGGCATTCCTGTTTTTTTTTATTATTTGAAGTTATTTGAGCAGTAGTCGGAAAAATGAAACGCGTTCAGTATGAAACGGAACTTTTTCATGTGTATATTAACGTCAATTGTCTGTGATTCATTCTATGTTCTTCTCAATCTTCTACACATTTACCATTGTTGTTTCTGTCACAAGAATTTTGGTCCTATAGCCGCACTACTAATCGAATTCGATCTTCTTTATGCCCTTTCAATTACGAATGATAAGATGTGTATAGGAACAAAATACTTCATATATACCTGATGTTATTCATTGTTAGTATTTTTACATCTTCATGTTGAAATACTTGAACATACATTATATGGAGGATGTTCCAGGAATAAGTGTACTCAAGAAAACTTGGAAATGGAGAACAAATTTAACGTGTCGCGTTTGTTACGTTGACTTTATCCATTTCTGCCGTGCACTAGTGGCTATATCAGAAAGCTGAATATTTTGACATAGTGTTAAATTATATCTACGTGTATCATAATTTTTCGAAAGATTTTCACAGTTAGCCACGGGGTAAATCTATTCCTGGGACCCCTTTTATTACCTTATAATATTGTGATACATTCACGTCTAATCTGAAGCCGATACTGAACACAATCTGTGTAATTTGTTGAAATTTCTAGGTACCGATAAGGAATACTCGAATACTCATTGGTTACTTCATGTAGAGTTACAAAATACGTTTGACAGGTTGAAATCATTGACCACTTCCAGTGATACTACCACCTTAAGATCAATATTCCTTTAATCCTTCTGAATTTCCATAACTTTTTATTCCGATGTTTAACTTATAAGTACATTATTGTCGAGACAATACGGTATTCCAAGGTAGTTTCAAATTGATGGTGGATTCATAGTATCATATTATAGTGATCTTCTTTCCACTGGTATTCAAATACAGGGTGTTTCCATTTGAAATATGTCGATTTTATTGTAGTGAGTGATGAAAAGGTCAAAAATGGGTGAGAACGTTTGGTGACTCTCGCTGTATATAGGTACACTCGCCTTCATTGAACATATATGTCGCTGTTGGGATGATGTGAGTGTTCTTATTGCATCGGTGATGTGAAGAGCTGACACCGTCCATGTCAGACATGTTTTCTGAATACGAGTGTAAAATCCTACTTACCTACCTTGACTGTCACACATTATGCTATGATATTTGATTATAAAATTAGTTTCAGAATTTTCGAATCAATTTCCACAAATTTTTTGAGGTTTCCTGGGATTTGGGAGACGTTTCGCCTCTGGCCAGCAGCTTTAACAACTATTCAAGTTTTATGGAGAGACATATTATATGGGGTTAAGTTGAGTAGGAACTGACTGGATTCGTCTGGTCATGATCAGACTTCGCCCATTTGCCCTCGGTATTATTGTTTTTTTTTTTTTGAGAGGACAAATAAAGACAAATTATTATTATTATTATTATTATCATATTATATAGAGTAGGAATAGAAAAAATAGTTTTGAACAGGAGCTGAAAAAAAAATACTTGATTATTATCGATTCGCACAACTGAATCCCAAATCCCAAAAAACTTTCAAAGAAATCAATTATAAAGTGTATCTTTTCATAATTCTACCACAACTTCCTGAGACCGAAATAGGACAATTCAACAGAACCAGTAATCATATTTGATCCATTTTCTTCATCTTTTGGAGTGTACGGAGGGAATACCTCGTATGCAAGAAAATTTAAATGATTTGCTGTTTTAATGTCAAAAGAGTGTTGATAGATATAGTTGTTCGACATATCTTGAAAGTGATGACAAGGGCTAGGGTGTGCTGACTGAGCTGACTGGTATTGCTATTGATGAAAATGATATTAAAATGGTTCGTTCGTTGTTTTGAATTCTAAATAGCTATATATCTCTTCATACATACATTGAGAAGATAAATATGTATGGAATATATTATCAGTTCAATCGATGCAGGTCTTTATATCATTAATAAAACGGATACCAACAAAATTGTGAGGTTTATTCATTTGGTTAATGACAAAAATTGAATCGGAATTGTTCCATACAGAATTTTGAACAAGCAATCTATTTTGGTATGATGATTTATTGAACTATTCAACTGTGAGGTCTGGGAATTTGTGGTAGCGTCTGACACATACCTTTCAGATAACATATCACTTTTTCATTTTTTTTTCTTTTTCCGATTCTACATGGAATTTTATCACATATTTCTCACCATATTCTGGAGACAAGAATAAAGGTCATCTTAGAATTACAATTGACAATACAGCTGAATGTTATGTAGGTTTCGGAATTTATTTTTTCAACCCCTCGAGATCATACTCATCGATTCAAAAGTGATGCAACACATAAATACTGGAAGAATAAGTGAACATATTTTCGTTTCTTGTTCTGATATGAAACTTTTGAATCTATGTGTGACTATAAACGTATATAATAGTACTTCCTAAATCATCTTTCTCATTCGATATTTGTGTATCACTATTCAGATTTGATAACAATTCCCGATATTGCACGTATGACGATCAATAAAGATATTGTAACACCGTGAAAATATCTTCAGTGCCAAATTTTAAATCGTTATTATACAAATTATGTATAAATCTATATGATTTATCATATATAGTAAATCTATTTATGAATTTTGGGAAAAAACTATATCATTTTGTGTTAACGATGAAACACCCATTTTCAAAGTTATATCATGGATTAACAATAAACCACTCTTAATCGAGAAGTCTAGTGTTATGTTTTTTTTTACAAAAAAAAGGGATCCTCACTATCAACTCCGATTGCCACTATCCCTGAATAGTGTTTTCTGGCGATTCTATATTTTCTCTAGTGAATGATGTTTTTATTTTTTCCTTAGATATTGGAATGTGAGTCGTCATCGAAGAAATGTTGAAAAATAAATAGACATGGCCGTTGCCTGCTCCATAAATCGCATAAAAATTGAAGCGAGGCCAACTGGACAAAAAGAGACCATGCCAGCATGGAGCATCATCAGAAAGACTCACCTGTCCAACGATCCCGCAAGTAAATATTTGAAGTAAATATCTGACGTTTCCAATGAAATCTGATTATGAATTATTAAGAACTCATTGTAAAACTTATGAACATCGGCTGATGGGGTGATCCTAATCCGGGAGTGGTAGGAAAGATGGATTTGTAAACTCGTTGATGAGAACGCTTCAATTTGAGAATACTCCTTTTCAATATTGATTCTTCTAATTTGTCAAATTCACTCGGCCGTTACTGGATGGAAATCTATAGTAAACGTGAAAACTTCTAATCGTTTGTGAAGTTTCACATTTAAGTTTTTTCATTTTGCCAACTAATCGTTCGATATCGAATCAACAACTTCCGTGAGTATTCAGACGATGCTACTGGGAATATTTAACATTGACAGGGTTTCAATAGTGGCATATAATCTCCAGAAATTTAAGAAGAACACCAATTCCTACCTTATTTCCCTTGGTTCTCACGATGTTCTCTGAACATTACAGGATATGCCTTTTCCTGGGAACCAGAACATAAAAAAAAAATTCTAAATGTCCTGCGCCAGGATTAATTTGCTCCATGAGCCTAGTAGTTGGCCTGTGCCAGAAATTATATTCAGGTGCCAATTTGATATGTAGTTTGAAATATCTACTCTTGGGTCCGTCCGATTGAAATTGTTCTGCTCATAGGATTCAAAGTCCATAGGATGACAATGACTCGAAAATAGTCGCTACAGACAGTATAGTCGCTTCTGTCATGAAATCTTTCGAGGATTTCAAGCAATACGCAGTAGTGGAGTTCACACTTCTCCAGTATTTCCTCATCCCAGTAGAATAATGTCTATCAAATCCAGTGGACATGCTTCTTGCATAAAATGTTCTAATCATCAGGCAGGTCGACATGCCCTAGTAATAGCAATATATCCTCATTAGCCGACTCTGAATGCTCACAGAATACAATTTGATTTCCCTCACTTGACAAGTGAGTGAGTTAGTGGGAACATTTTGATCCTGGGGAGAATGAACTCGGCTAATAGAAATTTTCAATCCTTGGGAAGAAATATTGTCGAAACTGCAGTTGACAAAATTCTAATCCTAGGAACATGATGATGTTGAGAAAATGAGAAAATTCTGTACTGAGGGGATTGCCAACTTGGATGATGAAGAACATGCTGATCCTAACGAAATACCCTTGGCTGAATAAGAATAATGAAAATCCTGGAGGTATGTTTTCTCCGCTAATGGGGGGAACCCACACTTTCTGTAGGTAAAGGTTCTCAGTGAAATTTCCTGAATTTTCCGTATGTTGTAGTATTCGATGAACTGATTGAACGTGCACAATCTCAGAATTCTCTGATTGACTTATTTTCAAATACAGGGCATTCAAGTTACAAATCGGTAATTATCATTCTATTATTTTCTGAGTATTCGAGAGTTTATGCTCATATCATCAATTTTTAACCAAATATTATACAGATATATGTTACCGAGAAGAATGTTTTGGCATGCAATATACCATTTCGATTCTGACATGAATCACAATAATTCACACATTTCATACATGGTAATTTGGAAAATTAGTGACATATGATCGATTCACATCCTGTATATCCAAGTGAATTGTTATCTTCCAAATATAGTGATATCCTATAAACATGATTTGGAATATATAGGGTGACCATGAAAATGTTCAATACAAATTGTAATGTTCATGAATTCGTTGATATGCTAATTGAATATCAATATTTGGGAGAGGGGGGGTAATTTTTGAGCCAATTTTAAGAAGAGAACCACACGAACGTATGACCTAAACTTCTCAAGTTTTGAGATACAGCTAGCTAGGGTGGTAAGGTTTTCAAAAATGATAGGTTTTTTTATTGATATTTTTTGTAAAACCACTCCATATATTTCATGAAATTTGGCATACATACCATGTGTATGAAGGGGCATCACATGGTATACCACTTTTTTGATTGCTACCAGTGACTTTCGTGCAGAATTTTATCTGCCCATTTTGGCACTTACTGGCGGTACGCCACTGATTTCTCCCAATATTGAAATCATTCCTTAGCAAAGTACCCCGCTCGGTTCTTATGGAAAATGGGTCCCAGTCGAATTGGCTCATAATTTGATAAAATGTCTCCATGGCCACAACGAGATCTAATGGACAGTTTTTCAAATAGGTTTGTTCGCTGTTTCTGCATGAAATTTATATATATTGTACACTACATATTTGTGCACTGATCTTCTCGTCGTGGACCAGTGTGATAAAGTAGAGTGTGGTGAATTGATATCCTGTTCGATATTGCTTGTGGTGTAGCAGAGATTAAACACTGTAGTAATGTAGTAGGATTTCGCGTATTTTAATTGAACTTTAAAAAAATGGAAAGTGATAATGAAATTATCTACAGTTTCTTGAATTTAGATAGTGAATCAATTACAAGTTCTTCTGACGAGGATCAATCAATGAAATCTGTTTTATCAGTAGGGGTATATCCAGCTCAGGATTAGGAACGTTGACCGAAAATGATTAATTTGCGAAAAGTAGGTTGTTGTTTATGCTCCAAAAACAAACTCCTAACCTAACAACTATCTGCACTACACTTCTCACACCTCCTACAGATCAAGTGTACCACTGTTTTGGCGCTAAATTATCTACAATTATTGTGTTTCAACACTTTGATAATGAACACAGTGTGAGTGTACATTATAAAATAAGTAAATTTCATTCAATTTTGAATAAGGTGCACAACAATCCGCACTCAACGTATCACTAGCTGATATAACGTTATTTTTCAACTTTATAGGTAAAAACACGTTATTTTCCGCGACATTTCAACCGATTTTTAACGTTTGGTTACCATTTTCAACGTATGTGTGCCCACTGGGAATATACTTCCTGATCTGACGCAAAGCCACACTGATAATGAGGTGAACCTCTGAAACCTACTGAAACACGTTGAGATGAGACCACGGCCTTTTGTTCTGTATTAAGGTTTACTGTTTCCGTGATAGTTTTCCACAAACAATCCCTGTTCATAAGTTTTTGTAATAACAACGCAAAGCAGAATTACTCATTTGATGAAGTTACGCAAGATGAAGAAGACAATGCTCTATATGATTAATAATATCGTGTAAATCTACTGCTCGAAATATCTGTACCTGCGCACATCTTGCTACTGTCTTGTTGTCCAAGTATTACCTATACGGGCTATCCCCTAACCGAATTATAGGATATGATGCAACAAAAAAGTTTTGATTGACCTTGTAATTACTATTGAGTAACCTCAGATCACCTAAATATTGAAATTAAATGACATTCACTTATTCTGCTAGCTTCTGCGTTTGACTAAGTTTGTTCAAAGAATTACATGAAAATCAGTATTGGTGGCTATTACCTAGAAAAATAATATCCCTGTATATGGAGTCTGAGAACTTCTTATCACAACTCGTGTCGACAATATTGACAATAATTGTTATCCTTGACTTTATAACAAATTAATCGCTACATTACATTTCTGAAGGTAAGTCATAACAATAATAACCACTGCCTTCGCATGTTTAACTCCCTGTATTTAAAAAACTGTTCATTATTAGATCTCGTTGCGCCCATGAAGACATTTGATCAGGACATCATAAACTACATTTCTACAAATTTAGAGCCAATTGGACTGGGACCCATTTTCTCACGTATTTTTTAATCCGATCCACGATTTTCGCGTTAACAAATAAAAACAATTGTTTTAATATTAACATTCAATTCATTTTATATGTAGTCCCACCTTGTATGAAACTTTGAAATGATTTTATTTTCACAGTAGCTTGGAAAGTTCACTTTTTATACCGTTATTTCATCTCATTGCGTTCCGGCAATACTCAGAAAAGATGATCTTCAGAAGCCTCATTTGAGAGGTTCCCTTAGGAGCCATTTTTCAACTCATTGGATCTTTTCTCTCTATTTTTGGTCGTTGAAGCCGCTGGTGAAGTGGCAGGCTTATTATGTTACACCCTGTATATCCTAACGAATTCATGTTAAAACAGTATCTCTATATATCTATCTCTATCTCTGGAGGATAACATCAGTTTACTTGAATATACTGGATGTGAATAAATGTATCGGTCATATGTTTCACCAATTTACCAAATCATCCTGTATGAAATGTTTTAATCGTGATTCATGTTAAATTCAAAATAGTATTTTCAGACATCTGCAAATAATGATATAATCTAGACCATCTGAATAATATTTGGCGATAACAAGGTATGTAATGATATGAGCAGAAAAAATGCACTTGGTCAACTTCAAATTACGGGAAAATAATCAAATAATAATAACTGATTTTGTAACGGAGTATTTCAAAATATGTTCGACAACTCTCTTTGCTCAATCAGTTCATCGAATACATACTGAAAATTCAGGAAATTTCCCAAGGAAGCATTTTCGATCCTATAAAAAGTATTGGGTTCTATCCCCATTAGCTGGATAAACAAACATGCCCTCCAGGATTTTCATTAGCCAAGTTGGCAATCCCCTCAATTGAATTATCTCATGAGTCGGGTCATGTTCCTAGGTTAGAATTTCGTCACTTGCCGATTCGATTACCGAGTCGGTATTTCTTCCCTTGGGATTGAAAATGTTCTACCTAGCTGAGATGGCTACTCCCCCCATGAATCATAATGCCCCCACTAGCCGAGTTGTCACCTCAGGATTGAAATGCCCCCATCAGCCGAGTCGACATGCCCCAGGATTGAATGTCCCCCCCCCCACTAGCCGAGTCGAATTAGCCGAGCTGACTCTCGTTCAGGATTTACATTCTTTAAATGTCCCCCATCAGCCGAGTTCCCCCATCAGCCGAGTTCTCGTGAATGAAACAAACATGTAATTTCACCATTTAATTTTTCAATAAAATGAAATTTTTACACCTGTACCTATTTTATTTTTATTTCAGTCAGATGATTTGGCTCAATTGAATCGCTCCCCCCCCCCCCGAATCAAGTTTTTTCGCGCTTCCCCCAAGTTGTTTCGATTCAACTCCCGAAATACCCCTGACTCTAATGGACCCCGTACATTTTCTTATGGGAATGGGGTTTTCGGCTATTTTTCCTTGATTTCGGCTCCTTCATTCCAATTTACTCAATCTATCAAGACCAATTTTCTAGCCAGGCTGTCAAAAATGTAATGCTCGTCCACTTGATTTTTGTTCAATTCGTGAATAATCTGACTCAGAAATTTCATGACGTGTCTAAGTGCTCATGAATCTCTCCATTCGATTCGAATGAAAAAATATCAGACAAAGGGTGATCTTCATAAAAATAGACGAAGCATTCTAATTTTTTCTCAATTAGTGAAAACTGGCGAACAAACGGCTAGTATTTGTGAACACAGTAAATGTCATCATCATCAACTAGAGAATTAATATGATGCCTCTTCAACATATTATACGGTTTTTATTTGAGGGGCAATTTGAAAGCTTGCACAGACTCTCCCATTTTTGATGACCTCAAGGGATATCTCGCTAATTTTTAAAGAAACTCTCGATACCGCAAACAAACAATTTCCATAGCTTGTATAGTTTTCGAGATACAGGGCAAAAATTGAAAATGTTGCTTTCTGGGATCGTCCTGTAACTTTGAGATACCTAATATCTGAATAATAACAGCTCATCTTGATAATCTGACAACGCCAAAGGATTCTGCGTGAGAAAAAAAGTTTTTGTTTTTACATAGATTATGTTTTTACTTCAACTATAAGTTGAAAGTTTGCTGAGATACAGGAAGGGTCCCAAAATGCAGCATTTTCAATGTCGCCCTGTATCTCAAAAACGAAGCGGTCTATGAGAATTTTGTTTCCGATATCGGGAGGCTCCCAAAAAAGTAGCTAACGTTCGCGAAAACAACAAATCTCTATCTTATAAATAAAATTAGGTCATCGAAAATGGGACAGCCTGTTGCTGTATCTTATGAACGAAATAAGATACCTACAAACTGTTTTCCAGAATAATCAACCTCATAAGCCGCCTCAACTCTAATAATTTCAAAAATCAACCCCCTACTTGTGACTTCATCGTATAAATTGTAAATTATGCTTTTTCCAAGTGGTTTTGAATATTGATTCCATGTTTGTCGGTTTTCCCTGTTTGAGGAATATTTGAAGAAAAGACGGAAATGTATGTTTACAAGTTGTACAATGTGGCGTTATAAGTAAGTGGTTGCTAATGAAATTATTGAAGTTACGGTAACTGGCGATTTAGGAGATCATAATTCATGATAATTTTTTCGTTGGCCTACTCTGTATATTGGCCAAGCAATCATATGAATCCTCATGTCACTGTGTCATAAAATTGGCCAACTCTAGCCATGTGTGTATCCTAGTTTTCACGAATTCAACAATGCTTATACTATGTCTATACAACATCCTGTATGTGATATTTTTTCATTTGTATTCTAATGATCGATTGGTGGGATTCATAAGACAGATTATTCACGAATTAGAACAGAAAAGTCAAGTATAACAGGGTTGGGATAGTATGGAACCAAGTGCGAATATCATGCAGACAAGCAATGACGCAAAATGCATCTGATGTGATTGTTTCTGTTCGGTCTAATCGAAAATGCACTCAAGTTTAATCTAAAAAATAAAAATATCCAGGGGGTTTCATTTAGATGAAAAAGTTTTAGTGTATTCACGTTGAACCGGAAGTAAATAAGAACCATCACATCAAACGCATTTTATGCCATTGCAGTTGTCTGCAAAGTTTCATATATTTCGTCTTTCTCGTTCCATAATATCCCAACCTTGTATGGAAAACGCATTATATTTTTGATACCCTGTTGCTCTAAAGTTGGTCATAGAATCGATCTCCAAATTTGAATGAATAATAAGGATGCCAAGATGGAGGAAATCAAACTCCCAGAAGAATAGCCGATATGCATTGCCCATAAAAATTGTACATGGTCCTTCGAGTGTTTTTTTTTTTAATCAACTCTACAGGCCACCCAGCTAACAAAGAACGCCCAAACCAAAGCTCCGTTCTTCCTAGTTCGATTTGATGAGCAGACCAGCAACAGAAATTACTCTCGAATACTATGATGAGACACTAATGAAAAATAAGTGCTTCGTCGTTGCATTCGAGGAATCAAAACAGCGGAGCTCTAAGCGTTTTTTATCAGTCGGTCTGTATGTTCATGACAAAGTTATTAGAAATTATATTTCAGGTGGAGCGATTCAATGAACCAGCTATTTGTTCTTTTCAACCATGACTTCGACACGATTTGAAAATTCATTATTTCCTAATACTAATTTCAACCAACATTTCTGTTATTTTAAAGGACTAGGAAGTCATCCATTATCAAAACCTGATTTTAGAATGTGATCGGCTTTTGATGAAAGTTCATTTCTACAATAATTAAAAAAAATTGATATAAATTGCCCAAAAAATTATGTCCGAAAGAAAAGTTATCTAAATCATTTGAAAGACTTGATTTTTTTTTTTTTTTTTTTATTTATTTATTTATTTATTATCAATCAGTGTTTGAGTATCGATGTTCGTAATCCTTTTTGGTTTTTCAATATGTATGAAAATAAATTTATTGTCTCGAATAACTTCAGTCGCATCGTTCAGTGAGCTTCTAGGAAATGATAAAACAAAATGAATTTTCATATCAGGCCGAAACGATACATTGTCAATAATCATCGTTACGTTCGAAAACAAGCATTTTTAGTTAGAGAGAGGACAATATCACATTTACACATGTAAATCAGAATTGAATCTGGAATTATCTGTACTGATAAAAAAGAAAGAATAATTTGAAGGAAAAAATCTTGGGCTCATTTTTCAATCGATTTTTCCGGAATATCATTTTCTATCAATCATATTCTGAGTATGAATATGTTTCGAGATTATTGGCAGTCAAGACCGAACGTCAATCTGATGGATGATTTCATACATAACGATGATTGATTATCAGTTATGGATTATGATTTCACACGTGAATTATTCGAACTATCAGATTTTAGAGTAAGTATAACAAAAACAATACCAATTATCATCAAATAAGTAGTGAAGTATACCCAAGAGTCTTCAAGTGGTTCAAGAATTCGGCTCGTTGTCCTCCCATATGCAGAATTTGCGATATAGCTTCTCAACTACTGAACTGTGCCCAAAAGAAGGGGTCTGAAAGTAAAAAATACCTACTATAAAAACGTCATTTCTGGCAAGAAATTAAATATTATCAATATCTAGCTTATTTCCTATCTAACAGCTCTTTTTTGTTTGGTCTAGCTCTCGGCGTGTACACATGAAAATAAATGATAATCCCTCCTCATAGAACAGAATTAATTATAAGAATATATTTCCTAAACATTTCTTTCAATAGGAGGACGACTTTTTGTGAACATTATTATTGCCAATATAACGGTAAGTCAATCAAATTGATCTATTGACACTATCAATAGAGATTAATATAAAACTAGGGTGATCCAAATATACATCTCAATCAAAATTTTGTTAAAAGGTCTCTATCCTTTTTGAACCACACTTCCAGAATACTAATTGTTTTATGAAAATACATAGAACCATTTTCTTATAGCTACTAACATAATTATTGCACTTTTACAAAGGTTGATGAGTGATGTGGTAGGTACAAATGAATTTGTTGTTATCTAGTGATATTTCGTTTAAACGTCAGATATTTACTTGTAGTTTTCATTTGGATTGAGCAGGTGGATGCGATGATTTCTAGTAATGCCCCATGCGTTGCCTCCTCTCCGAGCTGTATTTTCCTCTCTAGCTTTTTGGGCATAGTGTACATCTGCCTAGTGCCTATCTGGTGGCCTGTTATTTCTCATAGGAACATTTCTTAATTGCAGCAACCTTCAGTCGGCAGTCGGTATAATCTTTTTGATGAAGACGAGATTGTGCTTGATTCAAAACTAGACAGAAAATTTACCTCAAGTATTAATCAATACATAGTTAACATAATATTCCATTATTACTATGTACAAACTGCTGTCAAAGATAAAAACTGCATTGAGTTCAGGTGGTATCTAATGAAATTAAAATTGTAGATGATTATGACACTTATTTTAAAAAAGAATGTCATGAAAAATGTCAATATGAACTAGGATCAAGATAGTTCTGAAATTATTCACTACATTCTCTGGATATTTGGTAAGTACACCTGCTCTGTTTTCCTTCCACTACCAAAGTGACACATTCGAGTCAGAAAAAAGTACGAGTTAAGATGAACAAATAATTAATAAATTGCTGTATGATCAAAACAACCCCCTGGATTATCAAATTTTCAACATTCTTTTGCAAATTTGAGAAGAGCACACGATAAAACATTTAAAAATGCATAAACCTTTCGATTTCCTGAACACCCGCTATTTTGATTACTATACAGGGAGTTTCCAACGGTGACACATTAGTTTCAAAAGGATGAAGAATTCAATGAAATATACAGATTCACTAAATATAGTTTGAATGAAAGTTGTTCAATAACGGAAATATCATCAATCGAACATTTCATGAATTTTAGAAGGATTTGGTTACGGTCCTGGCGGCACGAATCTCCATTCGGTGATCATCCCCTGTCCCCCTGCTACCGTCCACAGTAGAATTTCGTTTGACTAGCGTTAGTCATCGGATCCTCTTGCTCAATTGTTTTTTTGTCAAACAATATAGCACGTTTACGAAAATAATGAACTTGTTTACATGCTTTTGATTGATGGTGAGTGCCGCCAAAGTGCCGCAGCAGAATTCGTTTGTACGCGGAAAGATTTTCGTAAAGAAATCTTCAAATTCGAATGTTCGTTGTGCGAAGGTCTGTACCACCTGAAATGGTGAATATACCAGGACCGTAACAGGGTCCAGTCTATCGGTGAGTTTCTCATCTTCGTTATTTTGCAACTTCAATTTTCGACGATTTTCTCTGTTTTGATGAGTTCTACATCCTATTAAAAAATGACCCACCTTTGGGAAAGATTCTCATAGAAATAAATCTCATTCTCATACTTATACAATTCACATTTTGTTCTCTACCATGAAATAAGCAGATGACAAAATTAAATGGACCAAGTAATACTGTGAAATATACGTTGTCATGTGCAGATTCCAGATAAACTAAAACCAATAAACAACAAAAATGCCAGCATTTGAAATATGAAGTTTGTTCCATTCAACTGATACCGGCCACTTTTGTGAACTAACAAGATAATCTGGGTTATCATGAAATCTTAATATAAGTTTCTCATTCAAATTAAAATTCAATAAGTGGACTACCGTGTTCTGTGATCGACAATATGAAATACTGTTGAGAATAAAAATGTCGATCCTATGATGCCTTGCCCTCTTGCTCCCATTGATAGTTGATTAGAAGAATAAGGGCGATAAGTATGCATCAATGGCTGGGAGTTACGATTTCTATTCCGGAAATGAAACATTTGTGTTAAATCAATCTCCGAAACACATGTTAATCTCTACATGAAGAATTTACACATGGAAAAATATCGAGGTGATAATTCGACTATGCTGCGGTACAGCCCAATTTTGACTTCCAGATTACAGATATACTTTCTTTCGCATGTCATATAGATTTCGAAATTCAACGAAATTTTCTGATTACGAATACTTTCATGATACTCGGAGTCTAGTGTTTATAAATAACTCCTCTGCTAAGGAACTCACCTCTCTTTCCTCATTCTAATGATTAGAAATGCCTTCTGGATTGACTATACCAGGTGTAACAGGATCCTGGTCCACCACACCATTTTGATGAGATGTGGTGATAAATCTTGAAATTTTACATTTTTGACAGGATTAAATTTTTTTAGCATTACACCTGTAGATATGTGTACGTCAGACCACAAGGATAATATACTATGATCAGACTCAATCAGAATAGTTATGGCACACTCAGATGGAGAATCAAAAATGAAATAAACATCAATATTCAAGTTTGAAATGTCACTTATGTGGTACCATTGGATTCAAAAAATCATGCAGAATTCGAAAATGCAATGATATACAGGGTGTACCATTTGAAAATCAAAAAAGGGGGTGTACCATGATCCTCTCTGTTACACCCGGTATTTGGTAGAATATTTGCAGGGTTGCAGGATGAAATCCTCTTGATGCTTCATGGATTTTTCAGGAGGAGATGACCGTGTCGATTATGATACCAAGCTGAGGAAGGAAGAAAAAATTAAATTCAATATTGTCAGATGCTATCTTATCATTCATTCACAGTAGTCCGAAATGAATTAATGATCCATTATTCCATTTGACAATAGGATGATTGATCAACAGTAGGATGACTATAATTTTCCCAAATTACAAACCTAAACTAGCGGAGTCATATAATATTACTTTAATACTGAAAATTCTAGTATTACCAACACCAGATTTTCAAATTCAATAGGAGATCATTAATTATTATCATTCATCGATTTTCTGCGTATCCAATTATATCTCACCCAAAATAGGGATGGCATGTGTAGTCAATAATTTGTCTCAAACGGAATGATATGAGTACCAAATTATTTTTCTGGTCGATTCAAAGTTCTATTGATATTTGTGCCTAACTAAACTCAATCGATATCTGTCGACAGATATTAACACCTAAATGAAGTTGTTGAGGTCTTATTGCCAAACATGTTCGATAGATGGCGCTGCTTCAAACTGGTTTTCAATTCCGATATAAGAGTTCGAAATGCATATGATAGGTGACCTCCTTCGCGTGTTTTGTCAAAATCGAAAGAGGGATACTTGGTGTGAATAAGTCGCGAACTCTCAGCAGTGCCCAAACAATGATATCGATTCGTTCGATATCTCCATAGCAGTTTCAAAATTTCGAAATAGGTGTCGCTACTTTTGTGGATTTTCTACGCATTTTCTGGTATCACGTTGGTCAATACCGGGTCAATACCGATAGGTACTTGCTGTAGTTTCCTTATGATGACTATTTTGTAGAAATCTTCAGCGACTTTTTTTGCCAGCTGCATCGGAAGCTAGAGGTTTGTCCCATTATCCTAGAGATTTACGATACTTTCCGTTAGATGGCGCTAGCGACTCTCAAATCGATGTGAAAATCAGAATGCTGAATTAATTCCTGAATATACTTTACCTCTTGACTTCTCAGATTGAATATGGACGAACAGAAAATATTATTTTTCTATTATACAGATTGAGTCGGAGAAACGCACCAAACTTCAAGAGTAAAACTATTCTTCATATGCAAATAATATGAATATTACATTCACATTCGTCTACAACTTATGATTGTATATATTCTGTGAACTAGTGATTCCAGTTGAATGCCAAGAGGGCGAGTCTGATGTTGATTTATCGTAACTTTTTTTGAAAATGATAAAAACAATCGAGCTGTTTCAAATTCGTAGAATGTGTGTAGAATATAGGTACATTCCTCCCGACTCGCTTAATATATGTATAAACGTTGGGATGGGGTGATAGGTAATAAAACCAGCAATAATAGGTACATTAATATATTTTCTTTATTGACTTTTTGACAAACAAACAGAAGGAGTCCATGAAAAGAAATATATTTTTTATTATAGGTAATCTTTCAAATGTATAAATAGTCAAATTTGGCCTCTGGAAGGAATTCAGGACAGAAAGTCGAGTTATAATTTATGAAATATCAACAGTATCACCTTCTTTATTAGGGTCCATTCAAATATCAACTCGATATAAATATAGAGTGTGTCCCAGCTAAAACTTTTCACCCTCCAATCTGCGAACTCGTTAAAGACATTGAAAATCGCTCGGATAGGTCGATTTTAATTTGGCGGGGTACATATTTTTCCGTAATTATTATATCTGAAAGTTGGAACACCCTGTATTTCATTTCAGGATCAGTTAGTGATTATGATTACAAATAATTCAAATCCAACGATACCAACTTTGATAGGGTTTTCTCAAATACGGCAATGAAGATATAGGTGATTGATTTTTCAACTTGCTCCATGAGGGGACGCAGAGATCGGATCGAACCTGTAACTCCGCCAGCATGAATTTCTCCGTCACACTCATGGAGTATATTGAGAAATCAATCAACTATATCTCCGTAGCCGTTCGAGATAATCTCATCAAATTGGATAAGTAATCATAATTATTCCTAAACGGTCATAGGATGAAATACGACAGGGTGTTCTATTTGAAAATCGAAAGTTGATGCCCACTCTGCTTCAGGGTTTCAGTTTTGGGATAGGATAATTACAAAAAAATGTATCCCCTGCCAAATTAAAATCGACCTGTCCGAGCAAATTTAAATTTTTTCGACGATTTCCGAGATAAGGATAATATAAGTCTTATCTGGATCACACTGTACATATATAATCTTTTTATTATCGAATTCATACCGGAAATGCAACCAACTTATTCTTTGTATACTTTCTTCACCATATATACAACGAATGGCATGTTTTTTTGTTCAACTACTTGTTATTCATTGATCAGTTTAGGTATATTGATTATTTGCTCACTTATTTTATTGATCAGGTATTCAATGCTATTTTCCTAATTTTCAAAATATCGAATCACAAGCAAACCTATAAATATTTGCTATCTTTGAATTTCGTCCAGGGCATCTGAACTCGTGATGAAATCTTTTGAATAGTTTCAAAATAAGATAACTACCTATAATAATGTCACAAACTCCAGTGTCACAAGATTCCAACCCACCATGGCGAAATGGTCACATTTCGCTCTGTGAAATATCATATCACTGAAATTTCTGGAGAACAAAAGACAAAAAAGTGAAATATGTTATTTGCTCATTTAGAATTGACTAGGCCGTTACTTGATGGAAATCCATAGTAATCGAAAAATATTTCACAAGATTCTCATGACCTAATTGGAATTACATATTTTGGCTACCCACAGTAGCTTTTTGAAATTCCTATATGGCAAAATTTTTTGTGTGAATTCCTCACTTGGAAAAGCAACTGTTAT
Source organism: Phaedon cochleariae (assembly GCA_918026855.4). Taxonomy (NCBI): domain Eukaryota; kingdom Metazoa; phylum Arthropoda; class Insecta; order Coleoptera; family Chrysomelidae; genus Phaedon; species Phaedon cochleariae. The sequence goes on along the minus strand of OU896720.1, from coordinate 32,924,308 downwards.
CAGATTATTTTGTGTTTTCAAGAATTTCGTGGCAATTGTTTGTGAAATAATTGTCAATTGCGGTAATTTTCGTAATTGAAAATGTATCCAACTCATTCGAACTCAGGAATTGATCACACTATTTCCTAAAAATACATATTGATGGCTATAATGGGGCAAGCATTTCACAGTTATCACCAAAATTCAAGAAACGAATATATAACCGATAGAAACAACGTTCCTTACTAGCCAAAATTTGCATTACTATTTTTGAGTATCATATTTTCTATGCTTCAAGCATGCAATCAAGAAACATGACTCAAAGAAAATCATTTCTCAAGATTTTTCTAGGATACCGTCATTATGGTACTCTCCAAACTTATATGGACGCCATCCCACGATGATACAATATGTCGTCCTTGAAAAAGATCCACTAATATTATTCGTCCTCATTCAATGTTCCTATAGTAACTGTATCATAAACAGTAGATATAATATATCCTGTTGCGAGTCGAAAATCTCCGTGGAAATCAATGATAGAATACTTAATTGGCAAATAATAAATGTGTATCATATTCAGAAAGTCGCAGGACGTTTCGAATATCATGCGCCTACATTTTGAAATATAAGAATATATATGAATATAAGAAGGCTATTTGACACACTGAAAAACTTGAGCTCATTTAAGCTCAGAATATTGTCCAAGGCGTCACGGAAGTGTTTCGATGGAAAGTTATGAAGAATTGGATTTTTTTAATCTGGACATATATCAGGAAGAAGAAGGGATTGTCTACGAATCTTGCCTCGTAGAATGTAAGTGATTCCTTGGTAGATGGTGAGCAGGGTATGCCACTAAAAGTGTCTCTACCTGATGAGGTTTGTTAAAATTTGTAATTTTTTTATACAGGGTGTTCCAGAATAACGTTCGTGTACTCCGGCAAAGCCGCAAGGTAATTTTGCAGATGAAAATAGGGAAAAAGGTTCCTATGAGTCCGAAAATGCTCCCTAACGGCGCTAGAATAGAAACCTTCCTTGAATGCAGTTTTGTCAGTTATCTTCGTTATCATTGATCCTAGAATCACGAAAATTTGTACCATATAGGGTGAATCCATCTTAAATTTACATCACATTACATTTCTTAACCGATGCTATAAAAATGCCCCAAGTTTTTTTTATTCCAAGATATTATTATAAATATATATAAAATTGAAACTTTATAATTAAAATTCTGCATTACTAGTTAGTTTCGTTTTATTAGAGCTACTCGTGATGTTAACTTGATGAGAAATCCATTATAGAAATTGACTAGAATTTTTAGTTTTATCTCGATAACGTTTCGTTTCACGGTATACCTTTTTCATGTATTAGTGTTTGAAGAATCATATTCTGGTAGTAGAAATGAGATAAATCTTGAAACAAAAAAACTGGGCATCTTCATAGCATCGGAAACGAGTTTCACACTTCAATGTATATTATAACATGTTTTCTGAACCACGAAACGATTTGTAAGATCGATTCACCCTAAAGTACAAAATTTTGTTATTCTTGGATCGATGATAACAAAGATAATCGAAGAAATTAGCATTTAAGGACCTACCTGTAAAGGGCTCTAGCGCCCTTAGGAAGCATTTTTGGACACAACATTTTGATAGGAACATTTTTTCATACTTTTTCTGTAGAATTATCTCCCAGAGTATACGAACGTTATTCTGGGACACCCTGTATATCTACTTCGAAATTTTAAAGTAGGTCTTCTGAAGTCGGAACTTGTGCGGGGTTAGGAGGAGCGGGACCTACAGCTTATTGTGGATTACGAATCACTTCTAGGGCGCCGAAGTGCTGCCATGATTATATCTAAGAAAAATGCTCAACCCTGCCGGATTTGAATCGATAGCAAATTGGTATCGTGAACGGCTGTTTAGTGATTTTGAACGCTTTCGACCGCTCGGACACCGTGTTCGTGTACTAGTAAGCCAGATATAACTGAGCTATTCCAATAAATTGTCAATTGATCACTCCACCAGGAATATTGAAAATAAACATTGCTTCACATCCTCAGTATTTTCGTGTGAAATGACTGAAATTGAACGTTCTAGATCCGTTGTTAGGAGCTTGTTCGACAACATATATGCAGACGTTTTGTTAGCAGAGTGGACACATATATATACGAAATCGTGGAAGTTGTATAATAATTCTAAGAGGAAGAGCTCTCTCTCTCCTTCGCCGGCCTGACGGAACAACCGGCAAAAAGTAAAGTGCCTTTCTTCCTAGAGGAAACTGAGAAAAGGGGACGGAAACGAGACGAAGTAGTCGCCGGAAATTCAAACAGGCGAAGTTCTGCAACAATTATGCCATTATCAGATCGGGCACGGTAATTAAATGAGCAAAGAGCTACAGGAACCTCTCAACCAAAGATCTGAGAAGTGAACTTTTTTCAAAGATCCAATAAGCAGTCACCAGAAATAGGTACAAAGCCTTTACTATGTAGCTTGGTGAATTCAGATTCAATTCCCAGCAGGAAACATCAAAGGGCATTTATTATGCATCATAAAACGTGCCATCGAGTTAGGCCTAACTTAATTGAAGATTAAGAATACATTTTAATCGTAATATACATTTTGTGATAGGCACTCAACCTGTCAAACTCCACAGCATTTGAAACACAGACATTGGTGAATCTTTCTTATGTATGGGACGTCATATTGTAACTCTCAAAAAGCTAACGTAGCACAAAGGATATACCATGTTCGGGGTGTATAACGCAATAATTGTGAAATATTTTTTACTATTAGTCCCTGATGGAGGAGAGACAATGAATTCTGAAATTCTGTGACATCATACATCTTCAAAATATTCACTTCGAATATCAAGAATTACTACATTCAGGGTGAATCATGAGTGAAGTGTCATAGCCTCGTGGTTGAAGCGTCAGCATTCTATTCACGTTGGATTTCCGGTAGGTGGTTTCGATTTCCACCACGACCGTAGAAAGTTTTAAAACTCAGTTCTAATCTTCTCCAGAAGATGCTAACATAGTTAGCGAAACACGTGTCGAGGCGTTTAAAAAATCGGTTTGGTTAGTGGTAAAACAGTGTATTGGAAAAAAAAATACATTGGAATTTCATATTTCATTCTGGAAAATCTTCTAACCATTGAAAATTCTATTATACGATGGACTCACTTCCGCTGAAACCGGAATTAGTGAGCTCTTGGTTGATATCTTGAAAATATTTAATCATGCACTATTGTGATATTCAGAAATTGGAATTCACTATCTTTGAAATCACAACAAATTTTAGGGGTGTACCATTTGCCTCGTGAAAAAAATCAAATCACCTTGACATCCGCTATCAACCGTCAGGCTATAGCACATTTAGTCATGAATATGAATCATCCTGTAGATACTGCTATACATATATATTGCAAACCAAGATATTTATTCATAAGGAAAAAAGGGGAAGAGATAATCTTCGAAGATTTGTACGAATTTACAGGTGAAATGAGCAAGTTTCATTCAAACACACCATCATCATAAGTAAGTACATACCTACTCATCATTGGTATTATTCACCTTCGATTTCTTGCAATCAATTTTTTAGCCGATATACATCATTGTGAGCAATTACACCCTATGAGAAGATATATCAGGAAGATAATGCTCAGAAATGTTCACAAATCTTCAAGATTTTTCTCTCAAATATAATATGCTCGAACATTGAAAACAGCTTGACATTGATATAATTGGGATAGCAGATGGTGACAAAGCTATTATTTGTCATTTGTTTTACAAAAACAAAACTTCAGACAGATCTCTGGATGGTTATACCACATGACTACCTTTAATTAACCCATGACCACATGAGGAGAATGAATCATTAGGTAGGTACCTAGTTGATTTCATCGTGCCTTGAAATTTAGAAAAGTACTTTGAACTAAATTCATGTTGGTACTTGTACACAATAAAAAATTTTAAAAGATATCGTTTCATTTTTTTCCATCAGAGATAATATACTTTGCCACTATCTTGTAGAATGAACACACAAAACATATCCACGAATGTTATTATCTTTCCAGCAGATTTTTCTAAAAGGTAATACGTAGCACTCATATTTTAACATTTTTGTATTTTGACAAAACATTGAATATCTAATATTGACGGAAAAAATAATTATATATAAGTGTTGAATAGTAAGCGTTTGTTTACTCTTATTGTGTTACTTGCAAAAAATTTGGCGCACCTATATAATCTAAATCTTTTGTATCATACATCTTCGATTTAACTGTATGAATGTTGACAGCCAATCACACGATGAAACTCATTAGCATCATACACTTCTCCCTATTTTTGGGTAACCCTAAATATCTATGAATTCACAATGGGCCGATTTAAATTTTGAATTATTATTTTTTCAGAATGTCCGAATCGAAAAGATCATTCACTAACGATGTATTGGAAGAATTTGGTACGTTTATTTGGAATTTTTGGAATTTGATCATCCCTCTCTCCAACTGACGGAGACGTGCCGAACTTAAGTAAAATTATCAAAGCATTAATTTTTACAATGCTCCCTTCAGTCTTCAAGTAATTACAACCTTGGCTGTTCCAGTACTATCTTCACATTCATATCCAAACTCACAGCTTTCCATAAAATATATTGATTTCTTTTATATCAACCCTACAATATCGCGGAAATTCATGTTAGCATTTTATCACAATTCGCACAATAATTATAATAAAATAATACAAGTACCTATAGCTTCTTAATCGCCTACCCGTTAACACCGTTCTCGAAATCAGTTTTGACTCCTTTGTTTAATTGTAACCAAAAGTGAAATAACGTAAAAGCACATATCCTATATACATAGTTATTTTCTTCACAAATTCAGCAAATATTTACTCCAACAGCACATCGATGGTTACACTATTTTTTTAAGGAATGATATGTTTTATTAATTAATCTGGATAAATCCTTACAAACATATGTTCGACGGAAGTTGCGAAAGTTTCTTGATTTAAATCCACGGATAACTTTTAAATAAGAAAATGCAACGAAGTAAGGTGCGAAGCAAATTATTGCTCGAGTGTCATGGTAGAAATATACAAAGAGATAAGCTGGCATTTGTCAGGATCTATCCATCGCCTAATAACGGATAAGTAGTATATTTTTTGATAATACGTCGCTTGCTCGCATAACGAATCTAAATGTTTCAAACCACAACTTCTTAGAAATATTTCGTCCATCTATTCTATCAACATTGAATATATTTATCTCAAAAGGGACAACACGTTCTAACGGTGTAAAGTATATCCAAAGTCAGTAGGAGTCCCTCGAGCCAGAAATGTCCGTCACGTGCATCACGGACTTCCAACGAATCTAAAATGCACCGACACAGCCCAGCGTATGTTTTCTGCTGGAGATGCTCCAATTGATTGTATATAGACTATACTAATACTTATAGAGAGGTCAAAGTCAATAAAAACGCTTAGAGACCATAACTCTACTTTGTTCAGAAGAGGATAATTTTCCGAATTGAACATCTACAATCCCTCCAGTGCATCGAAATATATTTCAAAAGTATTCTTCATTGTATACATCATCAATATCTATTGCATAATGAGTTTTCACAGTTGAATATTATGCAGAACGCTTTCTTGAAATAACTTTGAATAAGAAAGTAAATATCTAGATTTTACCTAATTGTTGCCTAATGATCAAGACATTGAAACAGTTCGTCTAAATATTTAAACAATATAATGTACAGATATACACAAATATCACAACATATAGACGTATTCTCTTTCAGTCCTTTTCAGTACATATTAATAGGTATTACATATTTGAAATCATACACGTACTCGTTTAGTGATTTTAACAGATTGTCACGAACATAATTCGAACAGGTAAATCGCTTGGAAGAAACAATAAGCAGGAACGATTATATCATTCGATTTGAGAAAATTTAATGGAACTATCGGACGTATGAAGTGTTTCGAACGGCTTAATCCATTTTGTTTTTGAACACATGTTATTTCTTTATGAGGTGCACCATCATTCTTTCTTCAAAATGGTTCAGTTTGAACTATAGGTATAGTCGCTTGCTTATTCCCTTCGGAAAAATTCGAATAACTCAGAAAGAGACAAAAAGAGGAAATTATTTCCAATGATCACAAATTTAACTAAACAAATTTTGTTCTGTGAAATTTTGAAACTGAAAATAGTCACTGGTTTACGTAGCTCGTCAATAGCTGGAAAGCTTAGGAATTTGAAAAGAAATTAAAACTTGTTTCTTTTCCGAAGAGGCTGAAAACTTATATCAATGTAGAACGAGAGGTCAGTACATTTGTTGAAAACGATGCACTTTGAAAAGCTCTTTGAGAAAGGTATTATGGATGGTTGATTCAATTATTTTGAGAGAAATCTTGGCCTCCGAATGCGCAAAATAACTGTTCCAACAAGATCGAACATTTTGTAGAGAGAAATTTCATGGTGAATCCCTCAGGGAAGCATGCGGCAGTTGCTCAGAAATTATTTCATTCTCGTCATTTCTCAAACCGAATCACTCAGATAAGTAGTACTATCATTCCGATTGAGCAAATGATTATTGCCATTCGCCTATTTGCATTTGAGTATTTTTTGCGTCATTAAGAAGGTGAGGAAGCAAATATAATTTTACCTCCATCGTAGGCTTGCTTATGCTAATCTTTCTAATTTATTTGTAAGTACATATATTATGCAGTATTTATTTCGTATGGAGCAGGGTTGATTTGTCCAATAGGTACCTGAAAAAAATACCCACTGAATAATGAAAAGGACATCGATATAGCTCGATTGAATAATTTTATCGCTTCAAATGAACGAAATATTCTTAAACAGTACATTATTGAGATACAGGATGTTGAATTTTACATTTTTTCAAATGAGATTTCGAATATTTTGAATATCTCTGGTAGGTATATATAGCTCTAAGGTTTTGTACTTACTTCCTGACCTACTTCCTACCCTCACAAAACCCGGTAAAGTTGAAAGTAAAAAGTTAGTAACTGATTATGGAATATGACTTAATAAATTGGGTGTTCCTTTTGAAATGAAGAAGCCGCAGGAAGCACCTTTCATTTTCAGTTTTGTGAATTGATGTCAAAATGAATAAAATAGATGTGGTGTTAAGTTTCGAATGCTGACTATTCCACTGGATCAAGAAAGCAGTGCACCAATAGCTATTTTTCATTAAAGCGACGAGAGGAAAGTGGGCAACAATAGTCTTGTGCCTTCTGAAAGAGCAAAAACCCATCAAACTCTGAGATTCTCGGATAGCACCGCGATTGCTGAACCAGATACTGCTTCTGTCAGAAAGTAATTAATTACCTACCACAAATCTATTGTTGGTGAAACGGAAAGAGCATAGCGGTTCGTCTGTGAGTAGGGCCTGTCTTTTCCATGCATGAACCCAAGGTTCAAATAATCTGTTACCCACTTTCCAGCTCCAACGCTCTCTGAATAACACAATAAAGGCCTGCTCATTTGTGTATTGCGGCTGAAAACAATCACCTACCTACGAAATGAACCCTCGCGATTGAATACTGATTTAATACTTCAGGTTGGCAGTACATTATACCAAAATGATCACTCCGCGTTACTATACATCACAATGTGGCCCTAACAACGACTAACGTAAATCGATAGGTACAGGGCAGCCCCTGTGAAAAACAATCCGAGTAGTGGCTCTATTACCGCACTGATACATACACATTGTTGAGGTATACTCAGCAGGAATTGGCAAATCGATGAAAAACTTTTGCGAGATGCGGGGCGTTGAATATATGAGAACGTTCGATCCCAGAAAAAATGCTCGATAAAAATTCTGTGATATATTCGTGGTATGCTCCAGATGCCTTGGTCATAATAATACAATTTACTGTTTAGTGGGATATCGATGAACGATTGGTCAAGTCGGGATTGGATTTGGTCCCAAATTGAAACGCTAGCCACCCCCTTCGGAATATAAGTAATTCTTCTCAAACGATAGATATATTGAAGAAGTTCTATAAAAAACTTCCTGACATTTTGAAAATGAAAGAAGTAGAACACATTTGGAGTTCACGCTAAGACGTTATTGATATTTTTTCCTCAATCTGAAAAACAATTTAATCGATCGGTAAGGAAAAACAAAAATGGTCTTGAGCAAGATCAGAAGTTAACCGACATTACGGCATTGAAGTCGCCTTACCTTGATACGAAAAACCCAACGAATAATCTAATTCCAAATGGAGTATTCAATTGACATTATGTGACAAACACAATATATTCGAAATTATCAGAACTTGCAATGAATCGAGAGCAAATGAAGAGAAGCTGCATGCTGCACAGTGCATTCATCAGCGGATGATGAGAGGAAATGAAAGGAATATTGAATGAATGACAACCGGTAATATTCAATTTCAACTGGATAACGGGATAAGCGCAGTTGCGAGGAAAATATATTTGCTTCGGAGTACCATTTCTGTTTTTCCACGTCTTCGGCGGCTATTCTGCCTGAAAAGCCATTAGAGTTCGATTAACAAGTCTGCCGTTCTCTAGCGAGCCGGAGTCCAGTTTCGCAAATCACGGCTGGGCATTGTGTTAGTTATGTTATGCGCTAGGCATGGATCAATCGACCCGAATATTCGGTTACATATACGCTATTCGTTGTGGGGCCACGTGAAAATTGATAGCGATCGTATCGGAGAAAACAATGGAAATTTTCCCTACCTACCGCTATTCCATTCATCTTCCTTTCTTATATTGAATCGACGAGCACTTCAGGAATACAATTAAGAGCCTGCTTTCGATCCTGGACCAGAATTCTCTACCATTTTCAGGAAATAAGAGCCTCCTTCCCTTGAGGGACCAAAAAAATTATACCTATATCTATATGAAAACGGAAGTAGCGAGCTGCTTCCCAGTCGGTCCTCGAAATACTAGTTAGCTGGTTTTTCAGTTGACAGGAAGTGAACTTTATTGAACTCGACTAACTCGAGGGTGGAGCACTACACCACTCAATAATTCGACCAATCCGAAATATTACATCCTTCGGAGCTTACACCTTCTTCGGAAGCAATTGATCACGATATTTTCCGCATAACAAACCAACCGGTCCAAGTTGAATATATACTCACTTTGAATGTTCAGGAATTTACAATAAAGCGATGTTGTCCATTGGTTCGGCATTAACTCCTGTGCAAGAAGTTCGGGTCGGTGTATTGGGCCCGACACGCTGCATCAGTATCGTTTCAGTTCCTTCAGAGCTAGCTGAAAGAAGCAACTGGTTCAGGACGTTCTCGTTTGCATACCCTATACTATACACTATCATTCGATCTCAAATGACCTTCCGCATTCTACAAAAGGAATGAACAACATGTTCTGCTCGAACTTATTGTTATTTTTTCCATCTAGTATTTTTTTTTTTTGAGGTTCCTATCTGCTTCACTCAGAAATATTTGTCATAATAGATTCATTTGACTAGGAAAATAAGTATTAATAGAGTACGTTATTGATGCAGTGTATAAATGACCTGTTATTTAAGGTTGCGGTTTCCAAATTTTAAAACAAATACAAATTATTACAGAATACCTCCATTTTATTAAGAAATCAGAGAACAACGAGAAAGTTGACATGATAATATATAGAGTGACCAAGATAAGATTGGACAGCATATGGATCTCGGAAACGCAGGAGGATATACGAATTCGGTTAAATGGGAAAAAAGCTGCGCATTCCGAGAGTCATACCAACGGCCTTCGAAATTTTCGAAATTCTTTCTAGTTTTTCAGTTAAACAACAATAAGTCCCTCAGTTCTTCTTCGTTCTAAAGATTATTTGCGTAAACAAAGTATTTAACGTATCCACAAAGAAAAAAATTAACAGCGGTACCCAATCAGGCAATCGCGCTGGCTAAGGGACTGTAGAATTCGTATCGTGTTCAATAGATATAATTCAATGTTCGTCGTGGCATATAGCCAGGAAAAGTAGTTGTTTTCTGTTGAATATACCGAGAAAGAATTGATATTTTCATGACATAGAGAATGCGAATCCTCAATGTATTTCTTCATTAGGCTTCGAGCTCAATAAATTTCAGAACCGTATTATAACCCCTAAAGAAGTTCTAAGAAAAATGTTAGGGCGTGAGGGTGGTTTTGACCCTTCTACAATTTCTTTTAGGTTTCTTGGATTACCAGAAGGAAAGGAATCCTCTGAAATACGATATTGCTAAATTTCATCGAATTCGTTTCTCTTATTTATGAACAGCGTGCAGAAATGTGTTTTTTATGTGAACTTTGAACCCTTCTCACGGACAAACGGTATATTATATCAACTTATTTTAACCTCCTCTACACATGGTAGCTCTGTGTCCCCAGCAATTTTGGGACACCCTGTATATATACATATATCCATTTTTTCATGTCCATAATTTTTCTGAGAATATTCCTCTTCAATACTGTAGAATAAGGTAAGTTATCAAGTTAGAATGCATTAACATGAAGTAATCTGAAGCGCTGCATTGAATAGTTTATGATTTTTTTTTCAATTTTCAGTATTGAATAACTACTCCATCATTGTTTGAATGGTCAGGGATAATAGAGGAATCAATATCACCACGTTAAATCTCATCAAAAGTTGCAATGGAAAAGTATTTTCAGTTTCTTTGCATCTCCAATGATAAACTTGAAATAGATTCTCCAAAAATTCATTTTTTTTCGATATAACTGAGAAACTAAGAAGAATCTTGAAAAGTCCGTTGGTATGACTCTCAGAATGAACAACTTTTTTCCTATTTAGCCTTATTTGTATCTCCTTCCGTTTCCAAGATACCCATCATATGCTGTGCAACCTTATATCTTGGTCACACTGTATTGTTACCATGCTTGACGAACCTCAACGAAATACTATGCTGACTAGACGCCTGTATCAGAGACAGAGTCATACACAAATAAGGATGTTCGGTTACAGAACTTCCGCAGCATACAATTTTAAGATGTTATCAAAAGTAAACTACTTCCCTGGGTCATTTTCTTATCGACGTAACGACGATTCACATCGGATTGGAGAAGATAAAGGTGAAAGTTGAAAACAATTTTTTTTTGTGAGGTATTTCTATAATTTCAATTCTCTCATCCGCATCGTCGTTTATCAAAACGAAGAAAAAATCAGGTTCATGAAATTTTGGTGAAACACATTTATTAGGACCTATTTTGTTCTGTCTACACATTTTTGCATATAAGCGTCTAAATGAGAGGGACAATGATAATGAATGTGAGGTAATGCTCTGTTTTGAATGACAAAAAACATGGAGTCTGCACGATCTGTACAACAGGATTTAACGTTTGACGAATTCACAGAAGAAAGAAGAGTTCCGTAATATGGCGAACTATTATACCTCTTCACTACAATACTAGAGGAACAGACTTTGTACACTGGGTGAGAACGCGAAGGTCTACACGAGAAATCATATTATAATTAAAGATGTTGTTTTTGTCAAAACTTCTACTCAACACAGAATATGTGAGGGGCTCCATTTTCCAAGTCCCATCAAATCATGCAACGCCAGACGAAATATGATATTTTGTCCAACATACCTCCAAGATCCCAGAAGAATAGGTCTATGAGGTCAAATAATTATGTTTCGTAAAGTGCTAAAAAACGGAATGGATTTGTCACCAAAGCCCATCAAACGAAAGTATTAGCGAGTAGGTATTTAATATAATCTGAAAGAGGTTTCGATCCGTGCAGGCAGATATTCTCGACTGAACTTATCAGCCGATAGTGTTCGATTTGTAGGTATATGTAAAGTAATAGAGATCCCGAAATCTGGCTTTATGTGGGAGATACAATGGAGATATCATTGTGTACTTCCCCACTCGAAATAATACCATCCATATATCAGAATCAACAGAATTCCTTATTAATTTTCAGCCAATTCTGGTCAAAAAATGAAAAGTATCTCTCATTTCACGAGGATTATTCCAATTGGAACTGATAAAATGGAAACAAATTTGAAATCTACATATTATCGTAGGTACTCGAAAACTGTATTGGTAACTGAAACGTGCAGAACTGATTGCAGGTACAGAATTAAGTCGATTGGATTAAGCAAAACTAGTCTGCCTTTTTGATTAGTAGTATAACTCGAACTCTTCTCGTGAAGGATGTTGAAACAAATGGCAGTGACATGACACGTCGTCCTGAGAGAATTATACCGTCTACGCGATATAATTTTATCAGCAAGCGTTCGTCATGATGATTATAACCTCAGTGTAGCGAAGAATAATTTATTTTGCTCATTTCTTCTGCGGAAAATAAATCATACAAATTGGTATCTGGAGGTTTCCGGGGTCGGAAATTATGATTACCTCGTCGAAATCAGGGAATTCAAGATGGCGAATCCAATATGGCGGACGAGTTTTGTTATTATGGCCCGATTCTGAAGAATAAAATTCAAGAGAAAAATATAAGTAGATGAAATTAACATGTTTCAGAACGGATATGCTTATCACGAAAACGGTTCGTTCCTCGAAAAAATTTGAAGCATGCCTATATATAAACTGAAAGATCCACCCTATTTGGTAACTATAAAATGTAAGAGCCGTAGTAAGAAGAAGTATGGAAAGGACTAAGAAGCATCTACCTCCAAAAACGTATCACCCTGTAGATTTAAAAAATCATCAAAATGCATATAATGATGATTTTCTAGAAATTATCAACGACGCCAAAGTTCAAATTCATACCTTGAAAAGTGATCGAGATATTTTAATTAATAAAGACAAAATAATCAAACTCTAACCCCCTGTAGATTCCCTATTGATGAGATCGGACTCATGTTTATAAAAACCTTCCTAATTGAGATAATGAGATCTATCACCTATTTCAGTTTGTACCTCAAAACCTGAATCACCCTGTAGATCTATAAAGAATATCAATTCTCTGGGAATGATTTTGTAGAGGTATTCCCACCATTCGCGATCTCGTTAATTCCGTGTTTGGCATTCAGGATTGTCGCTTTTATATTTCAATAATGAAATTTATGAATGAATCGCGGTGTCCTTCAATAATTGTTATTCAGTCTGAGATGATTACTGGCACTGACCTTTTTGTGCGGTGGATGGGGCAGCGCAAGTGGTAGACGTTGGGGCCGATCCGGAGTTGTATTTCTTGTAGGCGGCGCTGTTCATCGTCAGTTTTCGCACATTCTTGTCGGGATGCAGAACGATAATGTAAACTTTGGGTGAGTAGAGGCATACCAGAGCCACGGTGGCGTTCATGCTTGTCGCTATGCACAAGGTGGTCAGTTGAGTCTGCAACAATATGGGAGTTGCATATCAAGAATGCTTTCTTGTTGGGAGTTTTAGTGGCGACACTTGAACATCTTATCTTCGTCTACACCAATAATCAATGGTGGAATGTTAATAATATGGTGGCGTGGATATACTTCCTCACTCAGACTAGACTGAGACGGAATATGACAAAAGCATTACTGAAATCAATTGATATACAGAGTGTTTCAGAGTTGTGGTGACAAAAGCCTGAGGAAGATTCCTCTCAACAAAATATGAAAAAATTGTTATATGAACATGGGTTCGAAAATGCTTCGTTTCCGAGATACAGGGTCCAAGTTTAGAAGAAATAAATTGTCATGGTTCATTAACACAATTTCAGAAATTCACTGGACCAATTAGATTTGATCCAGAATCTCCAGGGGCGTACACATCGAGCAAGTCGGTTTTTTTTGTAAAAAACAAGTCACCTTTTATTTGTTTTCTGGTTCTTCTTGAATATTCAGATCATCCTACTAAAAAGACAACATTTTGGTCTATTTGCTATTTTTTCGTATCTTGGTTCGTTTTCTAGAAAACCGGACTGAACTCCAAAAGGAAAAATAAAAATGCTTAGCTACTCTCCAAAAATTCATTGCACATGATTATTTATGAAAACAAAGAAGACATAAAATTCGATATCCTCTCTAAAATGTTCACGATCTTTGTGAGAAATATATACCCTATATCTCGGAAACGAAGCATTTTCGGACCCAAGTTCATATTAACTTTTCTTCATATTTTGTTGAGAGGAATCTCCCCTAGGATTTTGTCACCACAACTCTGAAACACCCTGTATAATGTTCAATGAGATGAGTAACAAATATAGACACTGGAACAGACTTCAGTTCTGAAATAGAATGAGATAAGAGAATCACAGAGAGACAGAACACACACAGGTAATTTGTAAAAATAAAATAATGTACAACTGGTCAATCAATACACCAATACAATGTCAAACACGATAAAACATATTGCATGGCTGCAAGAAAACGAGCATCAAGACGAATTTCTCAATTCTGAATAGGATCAATTTTGAACCAAAACACACATTTCCTGCGTGATCTAATGGAATTTATCTAGTCCCAAAGAAAATATCATTGTGACTGATGGATTCAAGGTCGACATACAATTTATAAAGTACATTGAAAAAATTACTAGGAATAATAGACATAGAATCATTCAGCATTAGGAAACGAGAAGAATTCATCCTGGACAAGCGAAGCGTAAATTCCTTATTGTATGCATCAGGAACCTTTTTATTTTAATCCATCAAATTTGTTGGGAGATTTGAACTGAAATTTATCAAGAACATTTCATGCCTTGATTGACTTGAAAAATGTGGCTCTAAATGAGAAATTCCGAAACGAGAAATGCATTTCCTTTACAAAACCTACAGGGTGTCAATACATGAAGAATCGTGAAAAAGGGAACAATAATGTATTCATCAAGTAATTCTTGGTCCTCAGTAATACTCTCAAACAGATTCGATATCTTGTTGTATGTAATGAACACATCCTGAAAACAAAATATCAGTACCGTTTCAGAGTGCTGACCAGTTCAGTTGATCTGGTATCTACTGCATGAACATATTGCTGAAGATACGTAACATTCCTACATATGGATTACGGAGCACAATAATTTCTCATTCGATTCCGTGTTGAAGTGTCAATTTGTCAACTAATTCCCAGAGATGACTCTGCTACTATTATCTGCTCTCGAGGTCACAGTTCGGCATTGGGCTGTGGCCTCAACCCCCATATCAATTGATTCCGAGAATAAGTAGGAGAATGTTAATATTCGAGTTTCGAGTTACAATGTTGCCGAAGGCACAGGTTCACTCACCTCCACGAATTCCACGATGACACATCATAAGTGGAACCTTCATAGAGCATAGGTAGCATAGAAAAAATCTACTCGATTTTTATTGACAGTTTTCAGTATCACCTGAAATTGCCGACCTGGGAATTTTATTGACATCTTGTCCAGACAGATAGGAAGATCTTAACCATAGTGAAATTGAAATATGGAAATTTAAATGGGCACTTTCCACCGGAAATAATGCAATGATATTTGCAGAATCAGGAGCTGTCAAATTCCTGTCAGTCAAAAAGTCGATCGTATCTACCATGAAATCTTCTTATGAATTTGCAACCAAAAAATCAAAATCATCTGACCTAATCAAAAGGTAATTGGCATCGATCTGGTTGCCACTTGCCACAACATTTTCGCTTCTAATTATTGGTGTTGAAATATCTCACGGCGCCAATTTCTGTCTATGTATGCATGCATGTATGATTTTATAGCATTCTTTTGGGAAATCCTGTACGTGACAAATTTACATAACGTTAGCGTGATAGCCCATAGAGTGACATTGTTTGTCTCCCGGATATCCATTCAGTCCACAAAAAAAATCTATCCGTATGTCATTTCTGATATTCTGTAGTAATCAGTATCGATTTCTCGATTTAGACGTTAACGCGTAAGAAAGAATATTGTATACAAACACAGCACAATGGGTTCGATTTCAGCAGATGCCCCATTTTAAATTCAATATCGGATTCTCCAACATTTTGAGACACAAAACGACGGAGCCTACGAATATGTTCTTTCTTGATTATGCCATTATCTTCCTGATAATTAGAAAACAACAAACTGTTCAGAAGCGCAGATTTATGGCTTTGTATTGAATTCTGTGGAGCTGGTTGAAAACTAAACTTCGAGATTATTCGACAAAATTATGTGCGAATTTTCCTACTCGATGTGATGTTAATCAAAGTATGTGATCTCAAGAATTAAACACCAAACCATGATGATTTCCTGTCCACGAAATTTACCATAAATACCGAGGATAATGAAATATCACGAGTTGCGTTGATAATCAAATAAATTTTAAATCATGATAACAGATGGAAAAATTGAGCGTCTCAGAAAAATAAGGTAAGTATTCTTTATTTTCAATAATTATTTGAAATCTCTTGAACCCTATGTGGTACAAAATGTAAGAATAAGAATACAAGGGACACCATATGTTACTCACCTCGTAGGCATTTCCAGTGCCGAAGTAAATCGGAATGAAAGCTAGCCATATGATGCATGTCGTGTACATGGTGAAACCGATGAATTTGGATTCGTTAAAGTTCTCTGGGATTTTGCGAGTTTTCACAGCATAAACTGTGCACGTCGTGATCAGGACCATGTTGTAGAGCTGGCTGAATAGGAAGGACATGTCCTGGATTTTGCATTTCAGGATGACCTGTAACGAAGAAAAATACCACTGGTGAAGATCAGAAAGAAACTAATGAACATGAATGTCAAACTACTCCCCAATATGAATGAAATCGCTGTGGAACCGCTGCCAAATCGATCATTCGAGAGGATTTTTAGTGATACACCCAAAACAACGTGATAATTGTCAGAAATTAACTAGGAATAATTATAATCTTCCTAGTTATTGTAAAGACTCAAATATGAATTATTAAAAGATGAACTTGGCGGCACCACGAATTTTCGATGTAGACGAGCAATAATACAACGATTATTGACATTTGTGGGTTTTCTTGTCATTAATGGTTTTCTGGCTGTTGTGTCATCGGTTTTCGGTGTTCCAGTATCTCATTTGATATTATGAATCTGAAGCAGACTATTTTGTGAATAAATTTGGCTTGTCAGTGTCAAGCCTGTGAAGAAAAGTTAGTTACAAATATCCTAACCCGATATTTCAAAGATACGTAGAAATTTGGTGCAGTGGCAGTGTTGTTAGAGGGCCTATTTTCGTTGATGAAAAGCGTGTTAATAATATTGAATATATCAATACAAAATGACGATTAGCAATGATTCCGCAGAGTTATCCCCATCATTCGTGATTTCATTCATTTATCCGGCATGGTGGTTTGGCGTTATGGAATTGTTGGCGTATACTTTTCAATGATTCACGAATGAATCGCGATTGTTACTCAGTCCGAGAACGAAACCCACCTGATTCCTGGTCGGGTAGTAGAACCTGGTACCGGGCGGCTCGACGATCATCCAAACCAACGTGAGTATGACCTGCACCGCGATCAGCGAGCAAGTGATGATCACCTGTGACTTGGGACTGATGTAGCTCGGCCTCTGGGCTGACTTCGAGGCCGAGTCGAATATCCTCGAGATGCGGTTGGTTTTGGTGAGGAGGGCGCCGTATATGATCGAGAACCCCACCCCGATGCCGAATCGTTGAGTGATGCACATCTCCGTGGTGGGCTTGGCCAGCAGGGCGAACGTGTTCAGGTAGCAGAGCAGGATCCCGAACAGCAGCATGTAGCTCAACTCTCTGCCCGACGCCCTCACCAGAGGGGTGTCGTTGTGCTTCACGAAGAGGATGATGACGGCGAAGGTGACGAGTATTCCGAGGCAGGAGAACGCGGTGGGAACGAAAGCGTACGGCGTGTTCCATCTCATGTACTGCTTCTCCAATGGGTAGCAGGACAGTTTGTCCTCGTACGGCCAGTGGCCAGGGCCGCAGTCTTTGCAGGTGAATTCGTCGTACACGAATTCGTATTCCTCGCATTTGTCGCAGATCCAGCAGCAGGTGTCTCCCTGGAACAGAAGACATGGTGCTTCATCCGATCTAGAACTGGGAGTAGATATAGGTTAGGAGGCTCCAAGATGAAATTATATCCAGAACCAACCTCCTTGAGAAGATACGTCGGATTTATTGTTAGGATGGATGACCTAACCTTACCTGACCTAACCTGACCTAACCTGATACGATAAAAAATCGCGAATTCTAAGTGATGCCTTATGAAACCAGAACCAGAGATTAGGAACCCGGAAGGTTTTGGGGTAACATTCTCGTCAAGAGACGAATTAAATTAAAATTAGATGGATTGAGAATCACTGGTTTTTCATAATATTGCGGCATGAAGTGAACAATTTCCACTACATCCATGATATTCGGAAAATGTCAAACGAAAATATGCGGGATTTTTTCATTAACATGCTATTTGTATAGCCCTTTTCTGGATCGATGTGTGTATGAAAAAACACTCGTAAAAGATTCAATTTCAGATTCCAAAATTTTTTGCTTCAATAAATATGAATTTATTCCGCCAGAAAAGATATTTACCCTAGGGAGTTTTTCGGTCGACAGTCGATATTCATTGTTTTCGCGTCCATGGATTATCGGAATTTTTACGAGTTCCATACGTTTTTAATCAAACGGAACTATCGCTATTTTCCGCCCATATTTTCTCAACGACTTTCAATGACCTGTTGGAATTCCCACAAAGAAGTAGTCTTGGACGTACTTGTCAATTACAACAAAATTGATAGATTGGGCCGCGAGCCGCGAGGGAATAGACGAACTAAAAGAGTTCCCTGAACAACTAAATCGGATTGGGATATACCGAAATTAACTATTCTCATCGCACCCAAACGCTTGATTATCGGAAAGTATGGTGAAATAAATAATGTTGTTGGCGCGGAAAAAGATCTCATCAGCTTACGAGATTCTGTCTGCTCTTGCTATATTGAAGACGTGGTCATTACAAAGATACATAATAACTATCGTATATTCACAGTTCAAATTCACACTTTTTTTGAATTGAAAATATCTACTCACCTGTTGTTTTTTTATCATTCCAGCTTCGCATGGTAAAGAACATGCTGACATCGGTGTCGTTGTCTGATTATGGTCGAAAACTAGGTATTGTGAGTTCAGCTGAAGAGAGTTGAACCATCTTCCAACTTTCTATAACAAGAATGCCGATGAAAACCTTGGTGAACAAGAAAATTCTCCTTCATTGAAAAAATTTTGATTGCAATGATTCTCAATATTACATTTTTGCTCAATCACCAATACCGAATTAATGAGATACGTCAGAAGAGAAATTTTACATGCTATGTTCAGAATTCGTTGCACCCTCGAGATTATTTTTCTAATCGATTAGCTCTAAGATCATACAACAAAATATAATGAACTAAGTTACGATCAAAAAGCTATCAATGTTTCAATCCATTTCTCTAAATGGCATAGCAACCCGAATGCTCTGTGCAAAATGTCCGAAATGTCTCATTCTGAGCATGTCCCAGGGATATAATGAAATGGTTAGTTGAGATTCATAAATTGGTCCCAAATTATAATTTCCATCACATAATATTTGAAGGGATTTCCTAGATGATCGTCGTTGACCCTTTTACGTGAAAGGGTCGTAAGGAAATGGCTAGTTAGATGTCAGTATAGGGGCGAATGCTCAGAATGTTAATAACTCAGAAATTACTTTTATATTATGACAAAAATGAGTAAGAATCGAAATCGAAATTAATTACATCAACTTTCACGTACTTTGTTCAAATCAGTGTTAGTGATTGGATATATATTTTATAGTGTTAGCTGAATTGAATATGATGAAACTATTCGTTGTTAACTGTTTTCTTCTAGCAAACTGCGAAGGGAATGGACTTCTTGGGTTCATATGAATTTACTTCGAAATAGTGATATAGGTTCAAGAGTTCCTGTTACAATGTGAGGTCGCAATGATCGAATTAGAGCACCCGTCGTTGAATTGCTCAAAGTGCAATTCGGAATACATATTTTAACCTCAAAGTAAACAAATAAATGTTCTTTGGAACTTTCGCTGTACGTGCATCAAAAAGTTGGTGTGGAATGACCCGAATTCCCGAAAATCCAGCTAAATCGATTTGCTTGAGAAACCCGGATTGGAATCGACAGTCTACACACTGACGTACATCCACAGCAACAAAGTTCCAATTTTCTCGTTACATTATTATGTTCAAAATGTTCAAAACAAGCAGAGCAAACCAAAGCTAATTAGAAACTATCAAGAATCAAGCCGAGCTAAATACCTAGTAATATTTATTCATTTATTTATCGATCATCAGAAGTTGTCGAAAGTCTCATCTATTTGTTGTTTGAACAACGACAGCCATTCAATCAATCGGACACTCATATTATTATAATCGAGGAAACCACCAACATGAATATGTTTTAATGCGACTCATGATACTTTATCGATAAGTTGCATGAGTATTTTATATTATGTACCTGCTGGAGTTGATTTATACTGCTCATTTTGTCAATTATGAAATGTATATGTGCTCTATTTGTTTTCCTGTCGACGGTGCAGTGTGTTCATTTCATTCATATATATTTGTATGAGTATGTAAAATAGGTAGATTAATGAATGTCATTAGTATATTTATAATCATCATGGAAACATCCATGTATATCATGGTCACCATTCATATCATGATATAGTTGATGTGTTATGCGGTGGAAGAGTACCTACATCATGATTTTTGTTTTTGATCTTGATTTAATTCATCTCATGCACCCTCTCAATTGCACATCATACAACATGGAACGCGAATCAAAACAAAATCTGAGGAAATTCTGAAATAACTGATGGCCCAATAGACCGACGAGTGTGACAGGTAATTCATGATTTCCTTATTCAGACCCAATTTGAATAGTTCATGCATGCGTCAGTAGATCACACGCGTATTCTGTCCATAGCCGTACGTACAGTGAGTTGAATGATTCTAGTGTTGAAAACCACCTAATTCGATATCAAGAAGATATATTCCACAGCCCGTTACGAAATAATTGAGAATTTTTTCATTCATGATAGGCCTTATGAGTTTATATATTTTTTCCATACAGCACCTATCTCGCTCTCGGCAGAGGTCCTTTCAAACTCCAGAGGGAACCTAATAAACCCTGTGGCCCTGTGGCCCCAGAGCAGAGCTCGCTTGGCTAGCGACGCTAGCCGCAACGGCATAATAGGTTCATTCTTCCGAGAGCATTGCAATAAAATTCCGAGAGTCTTTGAAATGTCCGATGCAGTCGCAGTATGTACGTTAATCGTCTCGTCGTCTCGTCGCTTATTACTCTTTCCTACTTCCTTCCCAATTTCTCAGTCCGTAATACGAAAATCATGTCCCGACTTCAATCGATTGCCAATCCAATGTTGAAGTTTTTGTTTTTTTAAAGCGAAGCCCTTATTTGAATATATCAGCATACTGCTGATGGTTGTGTCTCATTTCTCATAACTAATTTCGGAGAGCTATCTTATACAGTTATGAATTATTTATGAATTTCCCTATCTACTCAGATCCATGTAAACAAGTCGATAAATTCCGCAAATATCGTCATCGTGATTAACACTACTTTGATAACCAATGCATCAATTGAAATATGATTTAGGATGATATTGGACAATTTCGCGCCTTTATACAATGAATAGTTGCACCAAGTCGCCATAAAGATGATTGTAGAAAATTCATTTTCGTTCTAACGTATTTCATTCCGAATCAAATATGTATTTCGATTGGCAATAAAACACAAACATTGGTTCACCATTCTCAATCACAGAACCTATATAGTATTGAATGTATTGACTCACTCTATAATGGTATCCGGACGAGTTTTGAAGTTTCTGGTAGTTGAGAATATCATATCTGGCGAGTCCGTCTCCGCTACTATCGAATTTGACGGGACTGCCGGCCAAATCTGGAACAAACAAGGCTTTGAGAATATATGATGCTATCATCCGGTCTGCCTTTAATGTCGACCCTTTCGGGCCCTGGATTTCGGAATACGAACATTTTGTTAGGTACGTAAACACACATCGAGACTACTAATAATGTGTACGATATTAATCATCAATAACTATACCTACCCTATAATGAGTATAAAATAATAGACTGTTAGGTTACAGGAATCTGGTCAGAGTTCGGATGCCAGCCATATCGAATGTCCTGGAATAATGTCAGCTCAAACATTTCCCGAGACATTCCTCGAATTCGTGACTTCGCCGTTACCCTCTGATGCCATTCGAACAGGCATTTTCGAGCATTTCGGTATATTAGGTCGGCGTGTATATGAGATATATGAGTATCCGGAATACACAATTACTGACATAAATTATAATGGCGTATTGTCAACCAGAATACAGCATTTACCGCTGCATTAGCCTCGAATATTGATACGATTGCTTAATACTCATGTTCAGTATACACCCCGATACGTTACATGGGACTATCTAGATGTGGGAACTAATCAGGATAATACAGCCTGTTCCAGCTAGTGTGGGACAAGGCAAAACTGTGGAATTGCTAAATATTTTTGGAAAATACAAAGCGACAGAGACTTGTGAAGGATCAATGATGAATATTGGCTTCGTTTTTGGCAATCGTCGAAGGATCACATTTTTTCTTTGTGAAAATTCGTGGCTTTTACTATTGAATAAGCTGAAGTATATTCAACTACGATAGCCTTTGACCAGGAAAACTCCGCCATTTGATGTTAATGTATGTATGTATACACGGATGTTCACCCTATAACTTTCGTTTCGTTCAATTTTCCATCTCCAGCGCCTCACTTGAGAAAATGTATAGAAGAACGTCTTCTAGTATATACACGTTGCGTATATTTCCTCCTGAGTGAATTTTCTCATTTCACGCCCTTGGGCAGATTTAATATGATTCAGTACCCTTTGGTCTATGTTATTTATAACCTCCCGAAAATTCCGAATGCCTTCCGAACTAGCACGGAAATAAAGAATGAGCGTCAGTCTAGCGAATCATCGCGGACAGAAGTTGAAATATTTCTGAAAAATATAATGAAAAGGTTTTCCATCGACATATTGAATTAGGAATGGAAACTTCTTGAAACAAAATTAGGAAATGTTTCTTTAGCAGCTACCGTCAAAAATATCCGTTTATTTCTTAGAATACCACTGAGTGCGGATATGTTTCTGTGCTTTCAGGATAGCTGTATTTCAGAATATTTTGTATTCGGCGAAATTCGAAATTGATATCATGGGATAGACTCCATCCTGCGTATATTTTGTGATGGGGAAGTTGAAAAAGTGTCCATCATTTTACTGACGAAAACTATATTAAAAAATCTCGAGTGTACAGTTTGACAGAATTGATGAAAAATGTCACTTCACTATCATCAATTATTGCAGGAAGCAGGCTCATCGATATTCTTCTTGGAAACGAACTTCTGGTACCATCCTGGTACTTGAACCAATCTCTTCATCCACCCCAACTTGACTTTGTCGGCCTGCCGTGTAGCAGAGGGATTTTTCTGATCAACCGCCACAGATAGAAGTACACTAGTTTCTTCTTCCTCGGGAATATAAAACCTAACACGACGTTCTCGTTTGAGACTGATAGGAAGCGAATCATATCTATTCACGCTGGCCATTTTGTCGTATTTTTTTTTCTCCGCGATAACTTTATGAAGACTTGCTCGACTACTAACCAACACACCTTTCTTGTATCGAAGTCAGGGCGATAAAAGAGATTACTGCCGATACAAATGAATATATTGTTATTGGAATGATTAGGAATTTAATCGGTTTGTTTGGAAATGGCATTCTGAAAAATGCCTTATTGAATGCTCAGTTATGCATACCATCATCGATACGAAGTGGAAAAAATAAATCCACGCACAGTACGAGGAAAGTAATTTGTGAGTTCGCTTACCAGCAAAAGAGACGTTGAGGAGGTATTTCTTATAGAAGTCGCCACCATCATACAGAGTCATCGCCGGGCACACGCCAGACTGATTGTAGTCTTTGCAGAGATCTTCGTGGAGGTTATGTAAGGCCAAAGCGAATGCGTAAACAGCATCCACAACGAACTGAACTTTGCTTTCTTGTTCATACCTTCAAAAAAAATCACTTATTGGGTAATCCACAGATACCATGTATCAAAATAAAAATACACTGTCATGTGGGAAACAACATAATACAGAGTATCCCAGGCTCGTTTGTATTATCTCGTGAATTATCCAGTCTGGCGAAAATATGCTGATGCCGGCTTTTTATTTTTGAAGCTCGCGATTGAATCAATCATTCGTCTAATCACGTGCACAATCAAATTTCGTACACCCTGAATGAATCGCACTTGTATTTTGATGAGAACGTTGTTTCCTTCATTTAATTTCTTTTCGTTCTGATTTGTGAAATTTGTTGACTCGAACTCCTTGAATCGTTAGTTTTAGTTATATAATCAAATCCGATTATTTCTCTAACTTATATAACATGTCCTAAGATCTGTTGGTAATCAGTATACTTAAATGAATACGTGAAAAGGAAATGAAAAATGTGTTACATCTCTCTGGGAAGTCCTTTTTGATAGTTCAGTAATATCAATATTCCCGGAGAATTCAATTTAAGTTTGAAAACAACTGTTGTGTGATTTATTTTTTTCTTCCGCGAATGGCGAAAAGTTTGAATATTCCATTTTTCATGAGTTTCTGCGTTTCCATTTCGCTCAGACGATTATCGAACATATTACAAGTTTAGGTAGACGAACATGTTTCAATATAATAAATCGATTATTTGAACGACTCTATATTATTTTATGCTGTCTTTTAACGGTTGTAGGAAGAAATACTTGACGAATATCCTTTGTATTTTTCCAAGACTTGAAATGATGTGATTGCTGCTATCTAACCGATTGCTGATGATGACTTTGTATATAGTATCGGATATCGCATTTGGCTATGGTCAGAATGTGTTGTTGATACGTATTTCAATTTATGTAATATATACTCATTGTGCTTTTGTATCACTGAAATCTAAAAATCTTGTTCTCGAGACTCGCGTCAAATTAAGTTTGATAATGTCTCATTGGTTACCTGCAGGTGAGACCTACTACTTCAATACCTATCGGGAGTTTTTGGGCACTAACACATATTTCATTTTTATCCGGCGATATAGCACCGCTTTCGCGAGGCAAACGGCGAATTGCCAGGGCAGCCGCCAAATTGCATTTTAATAGAATCTGCTTTTCGCATCCAAATTAGATAAAAGATGCATCGCCTTGCGAATTGAAAATTTTCCTGCAGTATTTATTATTTAAACCGATAGCTCGGTTTCAAGGAAAACCCGAAATTTAACAACCATAACTTTTTGAAATTTTGAACGAATCAGGGCGATTTTTCCACAATAATCCGATAGATATATGATTTGAGCAATCGAGAATATATTTTTTTCAGCACTAGAAATATGTAGATATACATATTGTCTCATTGCCAAATTCACATCTCCTTTCTATCAATAACTATGACATTATTAATGAAGTGGCCAGTTATAACGAAATGAAATAAGTTCTTTCGGAAATAGAAAATAGTTTAGGGAAAAGTTGTTGCATCTCATTCCCGATAAATTCGGAATTGATTCACCTATTTGAGCGTTTTTGTTGGAAATTACTGGTCGAGGTCGATTTTATTTTTAACTTTTAGACAACCCTGTATATGAAGGGAAATACTAAACTCGCGAATAGGTTCGCCTATCATTTTCGTGTTCTATGCTATTCAATCATACGGTATTGAATGGCTTCAAACCGGGAGGCGAAAATTAAAGGTTGGTTGAAACACAGTCCAGGAAAATCCACCCCTTCGTGAGATAGTCATATTACGTTCATCAAAATAAGCATTCGATTCGTTTTCAATCAGTTTATTCAGTGGATGTTGTTCTAAACGTTCAAATGCGTTGGATACAGTATTCTAATATCCATTACACAAATTTTGTCGCAGATGATTCGGATTTAGCGATGTACAGTGTGACACGAATGAATAATCGAAATTGAACCGCAAACAGCATCTTGGCAAAACGTTAAAGGTTGTTCGTTGCCCATATTTTATAGATCAATAATACAGGCAAATTAAACTTCGACGGTTGTTCGATTTCAACTATCGGCGAATTCTCTAGCAAGAAATAATCCAGATCACACCAATACTTTGACAAACAGTGTATAGTGTATTATCGAATATCAAATATTTATACTCTATGAAAGAAATTCTTCTGGATCGCCAACAAACACCGAATAATGGAAAATCGTTCTGGTACAACAGATACAGAAGGCTCGACAGAAGGATTGATTTATGGCATCTAGCGGAAATAACACTATGTAAAAATAAGTGGAAGTAAACTCTTCGAACCAAGCGAAATCTTTCTCTGAATAATTCCGAATAAAAAAATTAATCAAATGTTGTGATTTCAACAGGTAGTAAGAGTAGTTGAACGGTCTCATGTTTCAGAAACGGCTCGGAAAAAATTCACGAAATTTTATACAAGGTTATTTTTTCGTAATGCCCAATTCAATGGTGATATTGGCAATTTTTTATTGAAATGTCTGCGAACGGTCCGATATTTTCAAAAGGGCTCGCGAAAATATGAAATTTCATACAAGATGTTGTTTTTGAAATATATAGAAACATCTCAAAAACTGTTGGTTTGGCAACATTGCCAATATCACCATTGAATTGGGCATCATCAAGAACCATCCTTTATGAAATATCATAAGTGATAAGGAGACGCTGAATTGATTGCAATGAAAATAAATAGTGTCTTCCATTTGAAAAATGGAGTTACTCCCAATATCTGAAAAACTGTTGATTTGGAAACTTTGCCAATATCACCATCACATTGGGCATCATCAAAAACCATCCTATGTGAAATTTCATGAATTTTCTCCGAGCCGTTCCTGAAATATGAATATCCAAAAGACACTGTATAAGAAATGATTTTTCTACTCGCAAAGTATCGCCTCGCACCTCTGTGTCTGTGAGAAAATAGTTTCACACTTCCTGAGTTTTCCTTTGTCGCCGAACGTACAACGTAGAGAAAATGATTCGAACGAGACGGTTTCAAGAAAATGAACGTCTGAAAGCATTTCAAGTTGATAGTATCAGCTTCGGCTCCAACAACTCAAAAACCCATACCAAACTAGACTTTACGCGACGTCTCGATATGTATGTATCTTAAGAATAATAACAGAAAACGGCATATGAGACGGTTTCAGAAATGAATTAATTCGAAGATGTGAGAGTAGAGTTGTCTTAATTGTATGAGAAATGTACTCATTTGAACAGCAATCTATTTATGAACAGAAGTTAAACTTCAACTGATGTAAAATTAGTAAAAATTATGTAGGTAAGTAGTGAGATTCTTCCTTCCGACTTTGAATATTCATCTCAATGTGATAAATCACTATATTCACTACTATCAGATGCGCTTTCAAGGGTTCAGTCATCATTAATATTTAACGTTTAGCTATGTTGAAAATCGGCTGTAATCACTAGTGTTTTGTCTAGTCCTCCAGAGTTATTCAAGGAACCGAATCAATGATTGATTCATTCTCTTGTTGCTCCACAGCTCAGAGTAACTAGTTAAAAAGAGTCAAACTATTGCTCATTTCATCTGCGCAAAAGACATCACATTCTATGGACCACTGTGGAACCACTGCCAAATCGATGAGTCAAGAGAATTTTTTTGGATAAAACATCTTATTCAACTCGGCATAAATAGCTTATGTGGAACAACCTGATAATACAACCATAATTGTCAAAACTGCACTTCTAATAATTATAAACTTATAATTTATTGTGAGTTACCTACGTAACAATAAAATAAAAAATATGAAATATTTAAAGATGAACGTGGCGGCACCGCAAAGTTTCGTAGTAGCTAGTAATAATCGTAGTGGGAAATGTTTTGTTGTTATTAATGGTTAATATTATAAGTCTACAGCAGACAATTCTGTGAATAAATATGGTTCGGCAGTGTCAAATCTGTGAAGGAGTGTTAGTTCAAAATATCATAATCTAATATTTCACAGTGTTTTTTTCTGTTCTGGTTCTCACGAAAAGGGATATCCTGTAATGTTCAGAGAACATCGTGAGAACCAAGGGAAATAAGGTAGGAATTGGTGTTCTTCTTAAATTTCTGGAGGTTATATGCCTCGGGGAACACCTCCCTTGGCAATGTATTCCAGAGCCTCGCTGTTCGTTGGATAGACGAGTCTTTGGAAAGAGATGTTCTGCAGGTCTCCAAAGTGACCACGAAGGGGTGCGCGAAACGTCAACCCGACGGGTTGATCTCGTGGGGACTGCCAAGGGAGGAACAATTGATGATATTTCAAAAGAGCATCATTCATGGAAATATCTATAAAATAGAGCCAGATCGCCAAATTTTCTACGGTGTTCCAGAGAAGTGAGTGAGTTCGTGAGCGAGGCATCACCCACGAGACGTATTGCCCTTTTTTGGACAGAATCCAACAGTTTCAGGGTATGTTTGGGTGCTGCACTCCAAATATGAGAACAGTATTCCAGGACAGGTCGGATCTGTGCCTTATAGATCATAAGCAGCTGACTGGAAGTGAAGTTCCTGGCCCGAAACAGAAAACCAAGTTTTTGGGATGCACTTTTAGCAATTGATCTCACGTGATTTTCTCAAGAAAGGTTATTGCTGATAGTAATACCAAGCATCGAAATGGATGTCTTCAAAGGTATGGTTACCCCTGACAAGCTTATGTTGGGCACAGTGAGATCGGCTTTTCTAGAGAAAGGGCATGCTTGTGTTTTGTTTGCATTGAACTCTACCAAGTTATTGGATCCCCCCCCATTCGAGAATTGTTGCCAAGTCCATATTTATGTTGTCGACATTTTTCCCTCGTTCGTTTCTGATGAAGCAATTCGGTCCACTGGCGGTCTTATTTGATGAATTGCATTTGTTGGTGAAAAACGTGTTCAAAATATTGAAATGCTGCCAGCATTACAACCATGAATCACACATTTTGAAGAATTTCAGCACATAGGCAAACCCGACCAATGCGCCCCGCTGAATACATTTAATACAAATCATGTTGTTCGTTGTTTTATTTTGATATTGAATACAATTATGTACAGAGATTATATCAATTCTCCGGCAATGATTCCGCAGAGTTATCTCCACCATTCGCGATTTCATTCATCCATGTTCCACCATAACACTGCTGTTCAGTTTGGCATCGTCTCCGTGTGTGGGTCGATCGGTCGTCTGTCGTCTCGCTAGTACGCTACAGTTTAGAACAGCACATGATACTCGTCCTCGATTTCAGGAATCTACTCCATTCTCAGTTGTAAGTAATGTACGAAGTAGGAAATATGAACAAAAAAATCGAAGATGAAACAGCACTCACCCGACGCTCTGCGAAAGCCTCAAGTCGGCGCTGCAGACATTGAAAGTGTGATTGGTCTCCAGCGGTATGTTCTTCTCCAGGACGCATCCGAAAGTGTCCTCCCAGTACTGCTCGAACCAGGGGTTCCTCACGTTCCTCTCGGGAGTGAGAGACATCATGTAATCGTCGAAGCCCGGAATGCTGTTGGACTGCAGCTCGACCGTTATGGCACCCTCTGCCACCTCCTCCACTCCCTCGACCAGCTTCTGTTGCTTGCCCCACCCGTCGCTGGCCACCCAGTAGAAGGTGTTGCTGACGTTGAGCCTTTTGGCCGCCTGGAGGATCCTTCTGCAAACAAAACATACATAAGGTTTTTTATCTCTTGGAGCGCACGAAATAAAATTCCTATAATGTGCGTAGAACATCGTGCGTACCTAGGGAGGCAGGGAGAGGAGTACGTGTTGGATTTGTTTTTGATATTTTGGAGGTTTTGATTTCTTGGGAATACTTCCATTGGCAAAGAATCCCAAAGCTTGGCCGCTTGTTTTGGTAGAGTGTTGTTCATCATATTACATATTTCAAGGTTGATGATGATGTGCTGAATTATAGCGGATATTATTTCTGAGGAACATTTCCTGTGGAAATATCTATAGAAAAAAGAGAGGTTGCCGACACTTCTACGATGTTCTAATGAGGTCGAAGAATTAGTGAGTGTGGCATCACCTACCAGGCGAATGGTTCTTTTCTGGATGGAATCTGAGAGCATCAGCGTTTGTTTTGGTGCCGAACAACATACATGTGAGAACAGTATTCTAGAACTGGCCGTATCATGAGAAGCTGTTGAGGTGTGAAGTAGATTTTAGCACGGAATAAGAATCCGAGTTTTTGTGAAGCAGCTTTCGCGATGGATCGGATATGATTTTTGTAGGAAAGAGTATTGCTGATGGAAATACCGAGCATCGATATAGTGGTCTTGGTGGGAATGGTGCTACCAGACATTTTTATATCAGGCATACTGAGTCCTGCCTTCCTAGAGAAAATATAGACTTGAATTTTGGTGGCGCTGAATTCAACTAGGTTGTTGGTTCCTCAGCCTGTAATTTCCGCAAGATCTTCATTGACAGCGTTGACTGACCCTCGTCGTAAGCTCTCAGTTTCCTGGGAAGAAATGGGAATTCTAGATGAATTATTCTGAAGAACTGACCTATACTTGTTCAATGTCGTAAACCGATTTCTCCCCAGAGCTCTGTACATTTTTACCACGCTTTTATTAGCTTGATAAGTATGTTTGTATGAACGGAAATAAGTGATTTTGACCCACTTCAAAACGTCGAATTGAATTGAAACCTCGTACACTCACCAAGGCGGCAAGGACCATTATCCTGATCAGGATGAGCAATTTTTTCTCGATTTAAATGATGAATGATTTTCCGCCACCAGAATTTCAAATGTTCCGTCACCAAAATTTCAAATGTATTCCACCAAGTATTCGTGTGAATAGTTACATCCAAAGATACGGGTGATTTTGACCCAATTCAAAAGGTCGAATTGAATTGAAACTACGTCTACTTATCAAGGACCGATGACAATAGCATAATGTAAGTTTTGTGCCATTATCCTGATCAGGATCTTCAGAATAATGGATTTTTACATCTAGAGACACGGAGACTGATTACAGAGATTCTTATATTTTCTATGTTGTGTATTTATCAACACACTTCTATTATTTTATTTTCTACTTCTCTTTAGTAAGGCTATCTGTAAAACCGTGTTTTTTAGTTTTTCAATTTACCTACTATTCATTCAAATAATCATTGAAATTCACGATATTTCATTACATGAAAAACGCGGGACGAATGTCGTCATACACCGCGATCAATCCATATATATATGGCAATTATATACGATACGATACTTATGTATGTACCTTTCAGCTAGTACACTCCTACTGTAGAAGTAGGTACATTGTCATTTCTTTGTAGAATGTGGAAATATTTTCATTTGTTTTTGAGCAATAAAACACCAATAATACTTATCGGTATGTCACGTCATCGAGAGCTAGCGTTTTTGAGATGTGATTATTTTGATTATTGAAGAAAAATATTTGCGACGATTTCAAATAATGAATAACTGTATCAAATACATCAAATGAATGGAATATGGTCAAAATGAGATAGATATATGGCGTAAATTCGACTAGTGTGTATAGTTCGTCTCGCCAAAGAAGTCCTGGGATGAAAGATGACAGGGCGAGGATAAAGACGTTTAGTCCTCGGAGCCTAGAATATCTGAACAATTCGGTTCTGGAGATGACGTCGATTTCATCTAGTAATGAACGATATATGGCTGACTGCACTTTTGAACTGATACCATCATTTCTATCGAGCGCTTGAGATTCCGTTTTTCAATTGACAGCGAGTTCATGAGCGCCACATCTGTATTTTGTGCTCTGGGCACACATTCTTTCCAGCGCGGTTTGAAAGCCAGACTATACAATATACAACCCCATTGATTATGATTATTAGCCTGCCTAACTTCAACAGCGGACTCTGATATATTCACATTCCACAAATTAAAAACAGCTCTTTGCATATTTTCAGAACGTTATTGTTTCACAAGAACCGTGTGTCTAAATAATTATGTAAAGTTAATAAGCTCTCTCACGTTTTACGAACTCATTGAAAATATTATAATATCCAACCTTCAAGGACTTTGCCATGCTATTCCGGTACGATTTCATCTCTGAGCATCCTTCATCTTAATGAGGCCGGCTTCTGTTATGATATGACATGATGTCTATTATTACGTGACTAACTCCAAGCTCCAGTAGGGAAACGATAACAAACTAATAAACATATTATCCAAGTCTTGATTAGTGGAATGTTCCAAATCACGTATATATAGGGTGTTGCTCAACTGACGGGACGTTCAATAACCACAAAGATTATATGAGGATTGAACAACATTTTCTGCTGAAGAAGATATAGGATGTTGATATCTTGAGAACACAGAAGAAATCATAGGCAATTCACTTGAAATATCTAAAGAGAAGATACAACCTTGTGTAGGTGGTACTCTAATGTTCAGGAAACACAAAAAGATTGAAACTACGCCTTCTATCTTCACCAAAATCTGAAAGAATGTTGAATAATACCCTACATATCAGAAAAAAGCCTTGAAATACCAAAACGGCTTACACCCTCTGGGTTCATCTTATTAATGTTATTTTGTCCATTAGTTCAATTCGGCTTCTCATTCAAGAAACTCTTCGCAACTATAAGGAGTTCATTGGCATTTCTGTCGGAAACAGTTGACATTATCAATTGCACACAAATAACAACAACACATAATAATCCTAGCATCAAATTCCTAACCCTCTTGGGTGAAAAATCACAAAGATGTGGAATTAGTACTTGAAAAAGAAAAATTCTGTGTTCTGTCCAATTGATATGATTATATTAGTCTCTACGCCCTACCCTGTATAATGATCATCCTTTCAATCGTTCCACATTCAAGCCAATCCACTCAATGCTCAAAGCCTTTGGTAATGACATAATGAAGAAAGTATGATATATAGATGAACGTAAACAATTTGTAATCACAACAAAGCCGTTATTCAACGAAATTAATCACGATAACGTCCCGAAACTAACAGTACACATATACTCAAAATTTATCTCAACCCTTGTAACGCCCTGAAACTCATCACTCACCGAGATAGTGTGCGGGATTTGCTTCCTCTTCTCTTCCATTCGGTTTGTTTCACTGCTTAAGGCCAATGAGGCGTATATGTCGCAAATTTTTTTGCCGTTTTTCATTCCATAGAGACCGTTTGAGACAATTCTAGAAATTGACCTCATCACCAAATGCAATACAAAGAATATCGAAGATGATCTGCTACTGCAGCCGCTCCAGAATATAAATGATTGATGAAACAAAAAAATACGAGGAAATAAGGCTCATTGAGATTGTCACCAACAAAATAATCAGACAAGCGAAGCTGACAAATGTAAATACCATTTCTGATATTGAAACTAACAGACTCAACACATATGCGTGGTATTCCGTGATATTTTAAATAAACTCAGATCATGAAGACAGACTATATCGGGATATTAAGCTAGTTCATGGAGGATGGGGCTATCATTGCCAAAACAAGTGAAAAGGCGAAAGTTTGTTATGCAGTAAGAATATCATGGTGAATATCGGTGTTTCGAATATTATTCTGGAATTAAATTTCCCTTATATAAAGACTATTTTTCATTGAAATTAAAAAGGATCATTTGAAGAACGTAGCGCCCTATGTTCCAGCGAATCAGATTTATTAATATTCAACGATATGCAGATGGGGTAACTGAAAGAGATTAATTCATTGCAAGTTTTCCAACTTTATATTCGAGTCTTTTTCGATTTTTTCAGCCGCCGACAACTTTTTAATATTCAGATAACCCAACGATTTTTCATGGTTAATATTCATCACTGATAATTCATGGAAATTGTAACCAGTCTTCCTGTAATCGAATTTGAAGAACGAATGGACCGCTATCTGAAAATAGCTTTCATTTCATTATAACAACGTGGCCGAACATATAATATGAAAAATGCAATAAACAGCCAAGCATTGAGAATTTTCCTCATGGAATCAAATTTCCCCATGCGTTACCTCCAACTGCTGGAATTGTTGTTGGCTTTTCAATGTCCTCTTCAATTCATTATCGTTATTATCATAATTATGACTATAGAAATGCATTTTTATATTAAACACGAGCTGGAGCTAGGAAGGTTGACCTTAAAGGTGGTCTTTGAAGTGAACTGGATATTCAGAAACACATTTTCCAAGTCAAGGTAAAGATCACAGGAATAGGACGGGTATTGATGAATAACATGAAGAAAAGAAATGTTAGTAGGATGAATCGACCTATCATCATATTCCAACAATGGAGGAAACATTCGTGATAAATAAATCGAAGAAAGGAGTGAGTCATTGCAAATATATAGCAAACTGGTTAGGAATTTCGACCTACTTTACATTTTCTGAATTCAGCTACACACTCTCCCAGATTATCTTAATGCGAAAATAAAAATTCCAAAGACCACTCTAATGGCACCATAATATCTTCTCTCCTTCATAGATGTAATTAAAATGATATAGGACGGCTTTTACCAACAAGCAATGACCTAAATATAAATCTTTCTATTCGTGTCCAGATGCTGGTCTATTGTGTGTACGTACAGTCTGATGCAATGAATATGTCGCACAATGGACGGTGATAGTACCTCTAGTAACTATTGCGCTAAGAGCGCTAACACCATCCAATCGCCACATATTCTTTGCATTTGACTGTACACTCGAGAATAGGATCTGCTAAAGATTATAATGCTCCAAGAAGTTTGTTCGTCTGCTTGTAACTGATATGTAGGCGCGAACATGGATGCATATTTATGTACATAAAGGAATAAATTCATTATTGTGACAGGCTAATTTTTAAACAAATCCAAAATCAGGTGAGTTTCAATTTCTCAAGCCCCATATTTCGTGAAATTCATATGAGAGATGTTACGTCACTGGTGTTGAAGTAATGAAGTAATGGACGTTTTTTTTAACAGGGGTCATATAAGACAACTCATTTGATAGGTCTAGTTAGTGATTCAAAATTTTGTGTTAGAAGATTGAAATTACAATGAATTCTCATTTGTTGAACTGAATTTTGCATGAGGCTTACTACTGAAAATTGAACATCGTAGTGTCTTCTATTTAGGAAAAAAAACGTTGATAAAAAAAGTTCTGAACTCTAATTTGAAACTAGTCATGCAGTAGGTATCATTGAATTGTTGATATTATTTTGATAAAAATATTAAAATCGCTTATAATCTATCAATGAGATTAACAGAAACCGAACTAATCAATATTTTAATCACTATATTGGCTTCAAGATGAAATAACATCTCATAAAAAAACGAATCAGAGCGGAGAAGGCACAAATAACCCCTGAAGTTCTCGAAAACGTTAAAAATGAATCTAATATCCAGCTTCTACATTGCATCATTAATGAAGGTCATGAATTTGAACATTCGGTGCGTCAGACGGAAAAATCCAAGTAACAAAATTGTTGCACAATGAATGAGGTAGTCAAAACAGATTTTTTTTTAAACCAAGCGCGTACCATATGTTTTCAGTATACATCCCATACGGACGCCATTGGAAAATCTCCTACATTAAGAAATGCATATTGGTGCTTAGTAGGTGCATGTCAAATTTCATGAACATAATATCTAGAACTGTATTGAATATATGATGAGAAATCGATTTTTTCTCTTAAAATTTCAACACCCTATAGCTCGAAAGTCAGGAGGTTTAGGGCATATGTTCATATGAACTTCATTACTATACGACTATGGATTCGTGTGGCTTACTGCTATTTTGTTACTGCTTTCATAGATGCCTCATTATGTGCGCTCTGATGCTTGGCTTGAATGGATGCTCGATGCGATGCTTCACTATGTTCGTACCCTAATATAATAAGCCTATAGAAGTCATCACTTCAAAAACCAATGAGGTCACCCAACAACTTGTTACAGGAGAAACAACGCGCAATGTGAATCAATCGATAGAAAATAAGGATCGCTCCACTCGACCTCAAATCGACTCACCTCGCATCCTCCGCCCTGGTGAACAGCACCACCCCCTTGGCGTTGCTCTTCTTCTTCAGCTTCAAGATGATGTTATCGAACTCCTTGTCGTCGGCGGCGCTCGGCACCTTCTCGGCCGTAGCGATGCACACGTTCCTCTCCTGCGCCTCCCTGTGGAACACCTCGATGCCGTACTCTCCGTACGACCCTTCCGAATAGATCGTCGACACGTACGACCAATTGACGCTCTTCACGATGTCCACCAGCGCGCTCGATTGGAACGTGTCGGGCGGCACCGTGCGGGCGAAGTACTTGAAGCGCGACTTGTCGCTGAGCGCTTTAGCCGTCGAGGCCGGGGATATTTGGGGGATGCGGAAGAGGCCGAGCAGGTTGGCCACTTGCAGGGAGACGGAGCTGTAGGAGCCACCCACCACGCCGAACACCGGACCGGAGTAGTTGTTTCTCGGTCGCGGGGACTGGAAGAGAAGGGCGGGTTCAGAAGGTGTGCGCTAGGTACAGGGTGTCCCACTTGAATGTGTCATCCCCCCCCCCTATTATCCTCGTAATTCTCAACATATTTTGGTCATTCAAACATTTTTCTGGAATGATTTCTCACGAATTTCTTGAATCTGTTTTTCAAATGGAATTATTAAAATTTTGGTCGATAATAATATATTGATGATACATATTTTTGAATTCAGATTGACGAGCTTCATCGAATTATGGAAAAAAATATAGATCAGCCACCCTGTCTAATATGTTGGTATAAAGAAAAAGTGAACACAGATTCGCAAAATATGTTAATAATTACGAGGATATGAAACATTCAAGTGGATCATCCTGTACGAGCAGTTCCTAGTTGAGGAGGAACTATATGCACCTATGACACTAAGCACATTCACTTCCTAAACGGTTTTTTCTCAAATTTGGAAATGTCAGCAACTTTTTTTCTTCAAATGGAACACTCTGTATATTTTCACATATTCTAGTTCAACAGGTCGAAACAGTACAATCTTCATATCAAATTGGCGGTTCTAATTCCATGAATTTGGGCTGCTTTGAAAAATCCTCGCAGATCACAATATAGCCGAAGAGTTTTTTGAAATTGAACTAAGGAACTTGCGCTTGGTTTGGCGGTTTGGCGCCTCCTCGCCACCAGAAATACCAGACGCGCGTCTCATGCGCCTCGCCTATAATCGGCCACTGCAGTTTCGCGGTTTCTTGCCGACTAAAGCTGCGACATAATCGAAGTTTTGTGCAATAAGTTTAAGGTTCAAGATTTGAGATATATGTGATGAAAATAAAAACAGGATGGCAAACAGATTTAAAATATAAAAGCTCGAATTCCATCAATGAGGTTGTTCGAGGGGCGTGACCAGAAGCGATTATCCGATTTTTATGTCGGTATAACCGAATTTATTAAAATCATGAAAATTAACGATGATGTGACAGAAATATATAGTTCCGTGTGAAGAAGAATTGCTGTGATTGGTTGGGTGTCTGAATTTCAAATAATAAAAACCATCACATCCGTATTTTAAAACATGAAACTTATTGCCTAATTCATAAATTGGTGTTGTGTTGTTCGCCACCTGTGTGTCCATTTTATGATACTTATATCTTATGAAAGTTAACACTAATAACATAATTTATATTAGATTAAATTATAACATCTTTGTATGTCTGACAAGGAAGTCGCCAGAATGTTGTGACCTGTAAGGGAATCGCGGAATCAATAAGATTGAAAAACACTGTAGTGGAGGAGCCTACTCACCGAGTGGTCGGAACACTCGAACGCCGACGTGTCGATGTTGTTCAGCGACGCTCGCACGAACTGCAGGCTCTGGTTGAGCGCGTATGTGTCGCGCGAGCATGTGTCCAATATGTGCACGCCCAAGGTGACGTTCGGCAGCAGATCGGGGCTGCCGTTGATCGCGTCGACGGCGAACATCATCGCCTCGAGCCGTTGCACTCCGCGATGGTAGATCTGCGAGCCGCATGCCGATCTCTCGCCTTTCGTGTGGACGGGGAACAGCCCGCCGAGGATGATGTCGCCTGGAACGCTGACGGCCACCTGTTGCTGTTGCTGCTGCTGCTGCTGTTGCTGCTGCTGGTGGTGGTCGAACTGGACGCGAATGCTGCCCTCGGACGCTAGCAGAGACAGGGAGTAGACCAGCAGGCCGGTGATCATTCCCGTATCTCTCTCGTCCTCTGCGCATCCGTTCACCTGAAAATGGTCAGGTGCTTGTAGGTATACCGTTGCCTCAAATTAACACTCGGATATCAACGAAATCTTGGTTCCGATTCGATGTCAAATTATTATGATTACTGCAATCTCAAATATTTCGGGCTCTTGTCAACGGATCACTGTGAAATTTCCGACACTTTATGAACTCCCAAGTATATTCCAAATGATGTTAATTCGAAATAATTAAAAAAAAGATTCTGCAAAGAAATAATATCGACTTGTCTTACTGTTGCTATTAGACTATATGACATTTAGTAGAATATCGAAGAGAATTTAGATTTTTAGAACAGTTAACTTGGTGTTTCTCATGAATATTCATCATTTTGGCAAGGATATCATCCTGCAGAGAAGAGTACTTTCATCTCGTTTCACACTCTTTATTGATTCAATTCGAATACATAGGGGAAATGAACCTATCACAGAGAATAATGAATGAACAGTAGAAAAATGTAGATTGCTGGAAATTTCTTGGCCAAATCAACTATGTACTGGCCCCTTGGTAATGATTCATCCTTGAGTTCAATCTTCGGATTCATATTTATGAATATTCGTATATGTATCGCAGCTCTAATGTATTTGCGTAAGAATCTCAGTGCTAACAACAGGATATGCTATCATAACCTACTGTTACATTAACTCGATATTACATTAGGAACTCCTGCAACACAAATATATGTTCAAAATACAATATTTTATGACGTCATAAGGCTTGTCGTACTGTTCAGCTAGGTGCAGATATAGTTTATAATGCTAAAACCTCAATAATCTCGAAAGTCCTATTTTTTAGATGTCCTACTGTTTCTCTGAGGCACCGAACATCAACTTGTCGAAAGTTGATGTTCGATGTCTGAGGCGACGATCCTCACCAAAGTGGAAACTTCCTTCGAGTTGTTTTTGTCTACCACTTTTCGGTCAGAATAATGGTCCCACCAGTTTTTATCAAAATACAATTGGGAAGTCTATCATCATTGTAATATCTATTGTAAATGATTGAATTAGGCATTGTCTATTTGCCAATAAGATCGTTCATACAATTATTGTATATAAAAACGAACTGGTTGCACTCATCATACAACGAGGAGAAATATTCAACTTCCCACATCATCTGAACTGTCAGATACAGAGATATAGAGATTTTCCTATGAACCAGTATCGAAAAACAAAGGCAGCATTTTCAATATAAGTACAGGGTGAGTTCATATTTTACTCAATAGCTATATCTCAAGTTATATTGGTCTTACAGAAACGTTCAAATGGGCAAAAATTAAATATTTTTTCAGAATCTACTACTAGAAAATGGAAAAAAAGCATGATAAACCCAAAACTTTTACATAAACTGACACTTTTTAAATAAAACTGACTTCAAGTATATATACTTTATTAAGGTTATCTCTGTCAGTTTTCGAAAAGTTTGGATTCTAAGGCAGCTGTAGAACGCCAGAAATCGCAGCATTGTCGTCTGGCATTCAATAACACCTGCGTTTACCTATATCTATACCAAAAAAATCTATATATTTTCAAGAAATTACAAAAGATAACCTCAATAAAATATGTATACAGTATGATGCAAATGTATGGAATAAATTCATTATTTCAGAAATGGGCGACATTTGAAGATATTCCAAAAACACGTGAGTTTTAATTTTTGAAACCTCATCTCATGACATTCATATGAGAGATGTTACGTCACCGGTGTTGAAGTAATGACGTAATGGACGGTTTTTTTAAATACAAACAGGGGTCATGTGACAAAAGAAGATTGAAATTAAAATGGATTATCATTTGGTTAACTGAATCTTGCAGAGATCTTCTACTGAGAATTGAACATCGAAGGGTCGTCTAGTTGAAAAAATACATCGATAAAAAAGTTCTGAACTCTACTTTTTGGATTTTTTTCGAAAGTCGTCTTGTTTTGAAATGAATTTATTCCATACATTTGCATCATACTGTATATATTCGAAATCAGTAGGAAGAGCTCTAAAAACAGGGTGTTCCATTTAAAGAATACAAGTTGATGTAGAATTTTCAAGTTTACGATGCATTTTTGAATTTTCTAGTGATA
Source organism: Phaedon cochleariae (assembly GCA_918026855.4). Lineage (NCBI taxonomy): Eukaryota > Metazoa > Arthropoda > Insecta > Coleoptera > Chrysomelidae > Phaedon > Phaedon cochleariae. The sequence continues at coordinate 32,884,084 of OU896720.1, read as the reverse complement.
GATTCTGAATGTTCAAAAAGATACTTAATTTTTACAAACTTAAAAATTTCTGTATGACCATATCAACTGAGATAGCTATCGAGTAAAATATAAATAATCACCATGTACATGTTTTTCCACTTCTAGCTATAAAACCTACCATTATTCACTCTTTTTCGAGGCGTAAAGTGTATTTTACTACCAAGGTAGTTTTCGTAATTTTATGAACCATAGCCAGCTCTGTTCTAATTAACACGAATTCACGACTGTTCTGATGCGAGATTCGCAGGAATGGTACTCGAATCTTAATAGGTAGTTATCAATTTCAACTTGTCATATTATGCTGTCATGGCTACTAGATTTTAATTGGAATTGAAAAGAAGTGCTTTTACAGAGACATATAGGTCCATATTTCAGTTTCACAGTATACTATAATGATTGAAATACATTGTTAGTGGTGAAAAACATTTGATATATACCTTGGTAGTTAAGAATATTATTCAATACCATGGTGAATAAATAACTATTACATCTACTTATATCGACATTAATGGTTTAATCCCAAAGGAACTAATTAAGATGATATTGAGTGAGTTACGGAGTTCGGTATTTGTTCCACTATACTCTCGTCTTGTCTAAAGAAACTTCCTATCAAGTTGGCCTTTGATATCGTATCCTTCCACCGTATTTCACTTGATCGACTTTCGCTCCTCCCCCTAACTCCTCGCTGGTATCATTGTCAGTATCGATTACACAGGAAATATTTCAGTTGTGCGACCTAACATAGTCTAATGAATCGAATGCCTTGCGAAATCGACTGGAAACTGCCGTTAATTCCCATGTTCCATGTAGAAAATCCCCCCTTCCGTCTCCTGTTTCCTTATGAAAAGAGAGCTGTCATGAGATGTCAGATAAAATACCTCGAGATAGGTTACATGAAGGACTATATCATCATTCTGTTTTGTTGAGATTCAGGAGATTATCCACATTTTCTGGAAACGCATCATATGTTGTTAAGATTATTGTATGATAAATTCAATAAATAGTTACTAGTGTCTCGAATCGGAAAATAATTGGAGTTCTCAGTTAATATCACGGAAGGTATGTGACCGAACCAGTGACGAGAGGGGAGTAGGCAGATTGAGACCTCAGTGAAAAATCACTCCCTATATATTCATTCTCCTATTATCTTTTTATCTCTACTTTTCAGTTCTTGAAAATGGCTCCAAAATAGGTGCCAAAACGTCGAACATCTACAGATTCTAGACGCGGTTCAACCCGAACTCCTAGTTTTCATATATATTATGTGTATATATATATATATACATTTTCGTATGAATACTCACATGAGCTTCAATAATACAGACCTATCAACTTCCACTAACCATTCAGTCAAATTCCGAATATAAAGTGAGACTTGATTTGATTGGTGAAATACGGATTCCGAGTTCATTCCACTTCATTCGAAATATTTGAATATTATTATGTAGGTAGACGATGTGTATATCCTTAGAAAAAACGTGATGTGATGATACAAAACTCGATCACAAAAATAGATTTTAATAGCGTTCCTGGTTTTCGAGAGATCCTGTCAGACTATCGGTCCAAATGTTTTATGTTTTGTGTCTGTACTTTTCAAGATATTGAATTGAATTCCTCCGATAGTGTTGAACTGGAGACTAGATTTTAATAACAATTACTTTTATTCAATTCCGGTACACCTGATAATGGTATTGTTGTCTTCGATATTCACGGAGCACTCTGGATAGTCCCGACATATACCTCAAAACATAATATCATATCAATCTCAGAAGTGAACACAAACGCCAAAGCATGTTCATCTACTTGGATGACTTGGACCGTTTGGTTTTCGACAACACAAATATTTGGCAGTGCGTTACTCTTTCGGATGAAACAGAAGAGGACTGATCGGTTTCTCCATTAATGTTATCAAGAACTCGTCGATTTGTTTACGGACGTCGGACTAGAGAAAACGTATACCAAATATAATATCATAAGAGTAAAACTTACAGTCTGAAATCCGAAACCAGACCCAGGCACTTGAAAACTGAAATGCCATGCCATGTCCGATTTTTCACACACACAAACAAACATTGACACCCGCACTATACACACTAGAATCTATGTGGATTTCCAGCGTAAAAATGATTAAACTAATTTTCGGGAATAACACTACGCGGATACCATTGAGTCGAGGGTTCATTCCATTCAAATTTCCATGAAGGGTTACAAGAAACTGTTTTAATGAAGACTGTTTCCACTCTTATTACTCGTATGGTATGCTTGGATGAGAGTTGAGTTCTCACTCAATAATCCGAGTAGAAATTTCCTCGAATCACATACTCCAAAAGCATCAAAAACCTAGTTTTTCTGTCTCCAAGGTGGTGCCTGGACTATCTCCAGGGAGTTTTCAATCACTCTGTATATACCGCCGTGAAAAGATTACTAATATACGACACGTTCATTACATATTAGTATGTGGTGTGTGCCTCACGAGTGAAACAAGTTTTGTATTGAAATGAATTGAATGGCTGCTGGCAGATAGGAAAAAGGAATTGGCAGATGTCAACCGGGCATTAGTAGATTAGAGCCCGCTTCGGTGTTTCGGAAGGAGGTGCGAAAAAAGCGGCCGCTTGCGGGATCGGGATATCTAGCGTTCACCTTTAACGTTTAGGGTTTTATCGACCTTTCGGTGATTCTCCACGAGCGAGGGTGGTTTTCTATTAAATACCTATCAGGGAATCGTCGGCAAGGCAAGCCGACAGTTTCGGCAATCGTCTCATTCTCGCTGACGACACATTCGATACAACTTCCTTCGTGGAGGCAGTTACTTCCTCCCAATCCTCCCCTCATTGTCCTCTCTCGCCGAATGAATACTTGGTAGCTAAGTGCCTCCAGTCGGAATTCTATATATTGCCGGTAGTCGTTTGTCGACGAAAAACACTCGAGATTACTCCATCCTAGAACGTGCCTCTAGATTATTTAACTTGCCAGCGAGTTTTGTCGAATCGAGAATTTCCGCCTTGCCGCACCACAACTACATCATACCTCATCCAACTAACAAACAGGATCAATGCCTATCTGTGAACTGAATCCCAAATTAATATATGTACATATTATATTTTGGTTTATTCAATTTCCGATGATATAAACAAAACAGTGCAGTTTCCTTTATACATGAATAATTTCTTCCAGTTGTATAGTAAGGCAATTTTATCGGATTTGTATGTAACTGCTGCTTTACTGTAGACATACTGGATACTTCTCCTCCAAGTTCATAACATGGCCTAATCAGCTTCCATGACAGGACGTCAAAACAAACACCAAACCATCCAAATTCCAATAAAGTGAAGGGGTCCTAACTTCCTTTGAGAGAAGCCACTTGGTCCCCATTCTTCGTGTTGATAATAATTTTCATAAGACTCATTAGGCTGAGAATTGTTGACGAAATACCTCGACAAATTAATCTATTCTGCTAAGAAGTATTGTTCAGATTGAAATTTCTCTATGATAAATCGAAAACAAAAAAACAATTCTTGAGGGTTGATAGTACATAATATTATACTATAGGTATAAACATAGAAAAATTAAGCCCAGAGAAATGTGATATTTGATCTCGATACAATTCTGATTTATGATTAATGAGTAGAGGAATATTCTGAATGAATATAAGAACTCTAGAACTAGACCTGCTATTTCGGAATTAATTAGAGTTCAGGCTCATACCATGAAACGCGAGGGTGAGTCAACTTGATCCAAAAGTATTGACTAGTTCAATTCGTGGAAATATCTCGACAAAAAATAAGTTCTGAAGAATTTCAAGTTCTCTATGACTTCTTTCAACTTCATACTTTTGCATTTTTCTGTTCTCTGTTTTGCGTTTGTAACTCCGAGAATAAAAAAGTTCCAGAAAGAAACAATTTGATCCGTTTTTTCTATCTGGCGGTAAGCCATACATAAAGTTTTCGAAACAATTTCGGCAAATGGAAGAGCAGTTGCCTTTCTCCTCGGAAAGAGGTGACTGAATTCCACCTCTTTCCACATTGAATAAAGACATTATCATTATAATTATTGAACGTAAAATAAAAAGAAAATATGGAATTTCCCGCATTTCTCAATCGAATTCAGTTATTCATACATATTCACAAAATATGGAATTAATAGCATAATGAATAGACACACTCAGTGCGATTTTCAAAACGAGGAAATCACTCAAAACTCCACATTTTTTCATGTATAATTTTTCAATTGATTGTAAAAATTACAAGCATATTATCTGAGAATTTGAATCAGCTGTTAGGATAATTCAATTCAACTTTTTGTTTAAATAAATTTAGATTCTATATCAAAGTGTCTGTGGTTAATTGATATAACAAAATGGACAATGATGAAACTACAATGAGGTGTGTAAACATTCAAAATTCGAAGAACTATCATTATCAATGTCATATGTTTAGATAACACAATAATGGAAGAATGTAATCTGGGATATTCGAGATATATGATGTAAACACATAAATAGGTTTCGTACAAGTGTAGATTTGTTGACAAATCAAAACTGATGACTGCAAACCTTTATTAGTTAACCGATTTACAATATCGAATTCTTCAATTTTCTTGAATGTTTGTTGTATCACGGAATGGATGGGAAGCTTCTAATAAAATACGGGCAAGCTCTTAGGCTTTCGCTATGATGCTAGAAGTGGTTCACAATTTTGTTATTTCCCTTATTCCAGATGAAACACAGAGTATTTCATGGCATAATTAGATTATGCGGTCAATCTGGGGTTCATCCATCATGTCCTTTAATCAAATGAGAACCTTATACCGATAAATTCAATCGAATACATAGAAACACTATAGATTTATGGCTCGAATCAATGGATTACTAATTCTAATACTAATCATTAGACAATGGGTCTCCTAGATGTACCTATGCAATTACATCAAAGTTTATCGAAATTTATTTACGAAATTTCGAGATTGATAATGAACCTAGGTATGTACACGCAAGAGTTGATGCCAAATGTCCCTAACTATAGAGAAAATTATGTTAATTCTCAACACTTGATAAAGGCTTGAGATAATTATTTTGTAAATTGCATTCTTCGAAATATGATATGAGATGACGAACTTTTGGGCTGAGAAAAATGGATATTCAAAAGTTTTTAAGAAATTATCCCAATATTCCGATAGGTAGTTGAGGTCGAATTGTGAATATTTTTATACTGAATAGAATTGAAGCTTCGCAATACACAACATTGTAGAAAATAAATCATTGCAACATTATGAAAATTCAAAACATTCCAGATTGTCCCATTGATTCGAGCTACTGGAATAAAACGGACTCAATAATTCCATTCGGAAAAATGCTTTGTATGCAGTTTACAGTTCCAGCGAGGGGTGAAAATATATTCCAAAATGGCAACGCCTAGTGTATATTTGAAGTATTTTCTGAAATTTTAATATGACCTACTTGGCAATAATTCGTGCTCGCATCATTTTTGTCAGTCTTTGCAAAGAAATGTATTTCATCCCTATACGCTGATTCAAGGGAGGTCAGTTAATTCAATTTATGAATGAAAGCGAATGAAAGCGTTTCCATGCTGAGTTTCAGATAGGTATACGTACCTTCATCACTTTCATCAGAGTGAAGAGCCTATAAGTTCAGCTATATATACCGGTTGTCCTAAGAAGGTCGGCTATAAGGATTGCGAACGTTTTTCTGTGAAAAATATGAGGATTCTATGGCAACGTTGTTGTCCATTCTCCTTTCGAATTCCCATTCAAAAAGGAGGATCATTTTCAGCTATGATGTATAAAACCTTTCAAGCCGATACGCCAGTGAACAACGAGATGATAATAAATGGCTGAAAATCGCGGACATTATTGATGTTCCCTGTAATAAATAGCCTACCAATGATGGTCCGACGTAGCTTGTTTGTCATGATTCGCCCAACTAATTGCCAAAAAAATGTTTGATGGGAATCGAAAACGTCGAGTAATTTATTAACACAGGAGGAGGCACTATTCAAGGAAAGATTTGAAATATGGATGGAATTTTGCAGTTGAGACGATCATTCCATTTGGAAATGACAGAGAGTTCTCTCACGGGATCCAGGAGATGATATTACTAAACTATAATGAAGAGAAAAGCCATTGTTTTCAAATATAAATATAAGTAGGCGAACTGTGAGAAATTCTCGGATCCGTGAATTAGATAGATCATTATAGTATTATGTAACAAGTGTTATGAACGTCATTTTAGTAACAAGTAGTTCAAGCATGAGCGCAGCAGAGCGAAGCGAATGTTTAATAAAGGAGTGTCTAGAAGAGTTTATAAACGCGTTACATGCTATACCTCTTCTACGAAATCATAATTTCTCTCTTCGACAAGATCCCATAATTTCGGAAATTAGATTAACCAACCTGCTAACCTACAAAATAATTCGAAGGGAATGGGAATTGAGAACATAATACATAATACTATGCAACTAATTGCAACCAACGTGACACGTATAAGTTATATTGGTTGTAGATGTGCGTCCAGTCTATAGGATACATGATTTCTATTGAAAGTGCTTGTATACTGACCTTCGTGAATAGGATTTCATCTGACGTAGTAGATAAAAATCTCAGGTTTGTATCCATATTCTGATTGTCTAATTTTGTTCACATGAATATTGTGTTTTACGTTTATTGTCCTGCTTAGCATAGAATGCCACAAAGATGAGAGTTTCATTTTTATACCTAGAGTTCTTGGAAATATGCAAGTATACCTATACCTAAAACCTCGCCTAAAACATTCTCTTGGATTTTACTGTCGTCTACATTTCGCATACATTATTAATGAAGAATTCTGATACAATCAAAAATTGTTTTAATAATTCTGATTGCAACAAAATTCGAAAATGACATTTGACAGTTCCTACAATTGACAGGCCGGACAGGACTCGAACGACTGAAGGTGAGTTTGAAAAACTCTGTTGCCATGATAACGTGTTCGAGAAATTGTGTTGTAATGGTGACATGCTTAATTTTTTGAATAAATCACAGTTCATTAAACCGTGATTAATCGATCATTCCGCGTTGTACATATCCGTACGCTTTATGCCAGTTTAGATATGTGAGTAGAAAAACTGACTTTTTAAGTTGAAACAATTGTTTGAATAGAATAAAAATCAACAAGACACTTCAAACTTCAGGTTTTTATACACTCAAATATTGAAAATTACAGCAGATTCAGAAAAGGGAATATACGAAAACTTCGTCATTTTACAAGTTCCCAAAGGTGTTGGTGATTCATTTGAAGCGTTTTATGCCTTCCGAATGTTTCTCAGATTTTGGATTCACTCCATTATCTTCCCTTCAACTCGAGAAACACAATTTCATAGCGTAACATGATTTTATGAAAAATTAATATCTAAATTAAATAACGGAAAAACGAAACAAAATACGAAGTCACAAGTTAAACGAAAGGGTCAGTAGCGAATATTTCCGCCGCGGGCACGAAAAACTTCTTCAAGTTACGTTTCTCTTGTAATCCTGTCCCAATAATCTCCCAGAGATTCTCAATGAGATTTTTATCCGGGCTCCGTGCTGGCCATGCCTTGGTAGATAATTTCTCACAACTCGGGCGACGTGAGGCCTATAGTATCATCTTGTATCAACAAAAATCCTTACACTATAATTATGTGATTCTGAAATCACCGATATGTACCTTTCAGCTGTAAGGCTTCCATTTATGATCACAAGTTCAATGCGATCAATCAAAGAAATGCCTTCTCAGACCATAGCCTGCTACTTTCGTGCTCATAATTCCAATTGAATTGAATAAAATCATGTTATGCTATAAAATTGTGTTTCTAGAGGAATAGGAAAGATAATAGAGTGAATCCAAATAAGGAATGTTGAGAAAAGAGGAGGCTAAAGTGAAATTTCAATTCCAACTTGATAACGTCACTGTTACACTCCACAGGGTATTACAAATTCCATGAAAATACGCTTTAATAACTACATTCAGTATTCATAAAAAAGAGGTTCTAATGCGAATACAGTTTGCACACCAATGTTCAGAAGGAAATAACCTGTCATTCAGAAACGAAAAACGTCTAAATCAGACAAGTAGTTTTGAAAAAAATGTTTCCCTAAACTTTTGGATAATTTTTGGTGGTGCGGTAATTTCTTGGAGGAGTGTTTTATATTATCTTTTGTTTTATATGACTATAGAAAAGGATAAGTTCTATTTATGAATAACATTTTGAAGGGTTTCAAATATTAACAAATGAATATTTGATTAAATACATCCACATAGGGTCAACTGTACTTGTTCCGACAAAAGTTGATCTGCATAACATATTATTATGGAATGATAGCACAGAACTGTTCGGGAAAATATATGAGTTTCGAATGAAAATAAAAAAAACATTAGCCGCGGGTTCTCTGGAGTCCAGTAGCCGAACAGGACCAAGACACGACCGAATTCACGTAAGGAAAAGCGAAGAAGTTTATGTCGAGAATTGACAAAGTTCAAACTGTTTCCGGGGCGAACAATCGAAGCATCTTGTGGATGCATACAATGCCGAGGAAAACTCGTTAGATATATTTGGAGCTTGCTTGTTTTTTATTCAATCCCCGAGGGCAGAACTTCATCAGGAAATGTTCTTGCTTGCTTGAGACGCTTACTGTGTAAGAATATCGAATCAGGTATAATCGCCGGCATAGGCATGGCTCTTTTGGGAAGGTATCTAGGACGCTAGAGCCGATTGTTCCTTTCTCGTATTTTGTCCATGCTGGGGAGAAAAAAAGCTATCGCTCACAAAAAAATCGCACTCCAATTTTCCTGAAATAGTTAAATATTTATAACATAACATAACTTTTGGAATTCTGAAAGCATCTTAACACCGATTATTTCGATGAAAATTAGTTCAAAATCTTTAATTCATTCGACCCTTTCTGATGAAGTAAAATGATTTGAAGCGAATCTAATTATTTTTTTTTTTTGGAAATGATGTAATTTATTCCATATATACCGGTTTGGTATACCTGACAATAGTTCCGCTCAGTGAAGCTTGAGTTCATTCATCTGGCATTTGAATACCGGGCCTTATTTTCCGGCGTATGATCATAGGAATGGTATAAACGTCGCTTGTTCAAGCACTGGAGAAGGAAGTAACCCTATTGAACAACAGTCGACATCACTAGCAGAGCTCGCCAATAAATAATAAGCCGACAAGAAACATGATCCTAGAAAATATTATTCTATTGTGAACTTATACAGGGTGGTCCACTTATGACTATCCACCATCCATAACTCTCAAAAAAATTATTTTGCAAAGAAACAACGAAACACGTCAATTTTTATTTGGAGGGGGACACCGTTTGACGCAAATAAGTTTATACATACTTCAACCCTCTACTCCCCAGAGCAACGCCCTCTATAATTTGAATAGGGAATAAGGGTCATGTTATACATCATTGCAGAAGTAATTCAATTCTGACACTAGCAGTGCAAAGTTTTTTTGAATTGCAACAAGCCGTTCTCGAGATATCCGAGTTCAAATGTTTTTTAATTATTAGTAAATGAATGTACGAAATGGATTATCAAATAGGAATTCACAAAAATTTTCATGACCTCCATTGATCCTCAGACAGTGGTAGAATCTATTTGCAAATTCTTTTTGCACGTTTGAAAATGTTCCCCTAGTTATTGTCTGACATTCAATACTTATTCATCTTTCCCAACCGTCCAGATCAGTAGGTTCTGTGAATAAGGGAATTTAAATGACCCCGAAGAAGTCCGTCGAGCGTGCTTGTTGGATCTCTACGACCTGTCCATTTGTTCAGGAAATTTTGGAATAGACATTCTTTCACCTGTAATACGAAATAAGGTGGCGCACTATCTTGTTGAAAGTGATTATTATCTGCGAATAGATTTGGATTACCATCATCATCGAGGTCCATGAGAGAGTGGATATCCCCAAAGTTTCCCAAAAAATATATAGGTCGTAGAGGACCAATAGCACGATCAAGTAGTGTCGCCACCACCGGTATACCATGTACACTTTTCTTCACTCTTCTTCTGTATTGATCTATTTACTGCAGACTCCTCGACTTCAGTCGATTTAAGTCGACATTTTTATTGGGAAATAAATGAACGTATAACCGTTTAGTTTATGATCTCGAACAGAAGCACTCGAATTTGATTAAAAATGATAGATATCCTCTTTTAGTCATTAAATTCCTATTTCAGCATTTTATGCAAAAAAGACACTATGAGCAATTTGTCTGCTCTATTTCATAATGGCTGATTGAACTCAACTTGGTGAACAAGATACAATTTCTGCCCACGAAAATTCATGGAAAACTGAATATCGAAATAGGTAACGAACGAACAACTTAGAGCTTAAATACCTAGCCAGGTACTGGGTCTGTGTCAGTTAAAATGAGTCCTTAATCAGAATGACTTTTATTCAAGTGTTCAGCTATTCTATTTAGCAGGTAGATCCTAGTATGATCAAGGCTAGCAGTGAGATGACGTTTAATACAACTCAAATGGTATAGGTATCGTGAAAAATCCATTTATCGGAATTAAAACCAGTGAATATGAGATATTATCACCAATATCCTATAGAATTTTGAGCTTGAATGAAAAATGAACTACGTGGATGAAACGAACAGAAAATTGATACCTTCATTGTAATCAGAGAAATAGTGAAGAACTAGTAGCTGAAAGTTACTACTCAGACTGAGACTGAGATAAAAATGAACCCGACTAGTGGGTGGTACGAATATGTTATAAAACGATAGTTGAATATCCTCAGAATGACTAAGAAATTGGAAGTACTCGTAAATCTGTGGATGAAATTTAATGTTCATCATTTTCCAGTGAAAAAATAAGTGGAAAAAAATTATTAGAGACCTGTAACAGACAGACTTTTCAAACACGAAATACTTCAACGAAATCGACAATACCATTCCATTTTTGTTTATGAAACATTCTTCTGACAATATTAAATCCATATCATAACTCGCAGACTGCTGCAATAGAGTAGACTTCTCCCAAGTATCCTGAACAAAATTTAATGAAAGCCGAGAAAAGCAGTGCTGGATGATTCCGTTCTCCTCTGGGTAACATATAAGATTTCGAAGATATCAAAATCACAAAATTATGTATTGCTATTCATACAGAATCCATTATGAACCCGATTAAGGCATTGACAAAAAAAACATTTCTATCCCAAGCCTGAGTTGAATAAATGCGATACTGTGAATATTACTAAACCGAAGAGTCCCAACATCTTACGAGAATAATGATTCTATACGATGTTGAAATATAGAAGTTCATGTGCAGCAAGAGTAAAATATTCATGTATTTTGTTCCGGAAAAACTGACGAGGGATCCACTTCGATCAATATAATCAGAAATTTCAGAACAAACGGCTGGCCTCTTTCATCGAGTGAGAACGTTCGACAAGCTCCAGATTGCAAACGGTGTTTACATTCGTGTTGAATTCCCAGTGGACTCTTGTTTACTTTTTATTCATCTTTTGTTATCCTATAGAAGGAAATATCTTACTTATATTTTATCACCAATATAGTGGACAAGACAGACAAAACCGCATTTAAAATGCCCTCTTGAAGTTTATTCGTCAAATTTACTGACAATTTTTGTTGCGCCACCCTCAATAACTCCCAAAAAAATTATTACGAAAAACCGGCCAAAACACTTCGATTTTTTGGATGAAGGGGGGACACTGTTTAACGTAAAGAAGAAGGTATATTACATATATCAACCCCCTACTTCCCATCAGAACAATCTCCTCAATAATTGTAATATGAGAAATTAGGATCGTGTAATACATTATATTGTGAAGGTAATTCAGCAGTTAGAAGTTTTTCGAATTTGAACAAAGCGTTCTCGAAATATACATAGTGTCCGAAAAGGTTATGTCGTAATAATCTTAGTACGACATATTAAAAAAATATCTATCGCACTTCGTTACGAAGTTATTTACCTTGAAAGTTTCTGCATGTCCAATGCATATAAGGCATGCCCATCATCCATGGTGTTGTCAAAGTATTAAATACTGTCAAAATATTTGGATGTCAATCTTGACAATTACTGCAACAACCATGATTTTATTGAATAAGAAAAATTTAAGAATAAGAGTTTTTATCAACTTTGAAACGGCTGTGATTTTTGATTTTGAAATGCGATTTTCTCTAGAACGGTACGAGATATCAAATAAAATGAAGTATATTATTTTTCAAGGAAACAGATCAAGGAATCAAATGGTTCGAATTTGTCCCATTCTGTCAAACTTTCAAGGTCAATAACTCCGTAACAAAGGGCGATAGACATATTTTTTTTTATGAAGTACTAACATTATTTTGGCCCACTCTATCAGCCCTATGACTTAGGACATGACCTTTCCGGACAACCTGTATAAAACGAAATTGTTTTCCTCCTTCACATTAAGTGTTTCGTTGAAAATATTTCAAATCGAATGTATCAAATTTGTATAGTGGGTGGTCCGACGAGTTCAAATGAATTCCGTATGAAGACACGAAGAAACATCTTTGAATGAATCTCAATATTAATAGAAAGGCTACCTTGAAATCACGATGTGCTGCATAATTCAAATCGCTATTACGATTCAAATATGAATCTGAAACCAGAATAAAATTACTCGCATCTGAAGGCGGAAAGAATAAGGTGTTTATTATTTCGATTTGCAGGGAGAAATAAATGTTAATTGCAAACACTCAAATAGCGAAATTTAAATGTTATTCGAAATGAAAGGATACACCAAGCAACCCAATGAAACTACTAATTTTGTTTCTATCGCAAGTAAGGCAGTCAACAGAAATTTATTATTCATTTTCTGGAACAGTATTCTTGTTTCCGTGATTATTTCAATTTTTGTTTTTCAATTAAGAAGCCATAATAAATGTGGACTATTTTGTACTGGATAGTCTTGTAGATGTGGAATCAGTGCCGATTTCATCCTTCTGAGTATTTTCTTTTTATTATTCAGAGGGATTTATTTTATTTCTAGTTCCAATATCTCGAAAACCGTGAGATTTTAATGAGGTCAAGTAGTGGTTTTCTGGTGGGTTATGAACTTGTTTATCGCCAGCTTGAACATGATCCATATACTTTAAGGGACACCCTGTATAGACTTATTTCAGATTTGAGAATAAGTGATTCTATCCAGTATGGCAAATGAAAGTAGAGAAGATACATCCAACTGAAGTTTAACTCGTGTAGTGAAGGATCGAAACATCATGCATGGATTGTAATAATCGCAGCAGGTGACAACGTACAATAAATCAAATAATCTGCGAAAACGGCCAAATGAGATGCTGTTCTCTGTCACTTAATGACCATGCACTGGCGTGCACATCCTCACACCACTCACCACTCACCCTCACATCACATAAACAGGACATAATTGCTCTTAGCCGTGAGATTAGAGTACAGATTTTTCAGGCCCGTTATTATTAATATATAGATAACAACTGTATTAGATATTACAATGGTGAGTCGATGTGTATACAACCATTCTTTTTCTATCATCTTAACATATCGTTCTGTGGGAGAATCAAGAAGAAAAATTGGTTGAATTGAAAATTTTGATTTTTGAGGTATTTTCAATCCTTTTTTCCAAATTGCTCCTCTTCCAAGGTACGTTGCTCATCTCCCAAGGTATGTAAGTCAATGTATATACAGCCATTATTTTTCCATCATCTCGATCTTGTTTTGAAAAATGTTCGAAGAAGAAAAAGAGGAAAAAATTTCCACACAGCATTGGACGTTTCGGGAACGATTCGGCTCCCGTTTTCAACATCGAAATGTAAAATTCTCCTTTTCTGTTTTCCATTTTGAGAAATGTCAGATAGTGTCTAATAGATAATTTTTTTAACTCCGTGTCATATTGGGGCAAACTATCTAATTCTAATTTGGAAATAATACTCATATTATAAAGTGGAGAATGAATTTTGTTGCACCAGTCATGCTTTTCGAAAGTATGGTGAATGCGCAAGTCCTCCACCAAATACTGTGTGTAGTATATTTATTTCTCTAGATGTGTTCGTATTTTCAATATGTATGTATAGTAAGGAAAGGACATATCAGATGATATGCTTAACAAATCACTGCGTTTGAAAAATGTCACTATTAGAACACATAAAATAAGAGGAAATCTTGTTTTGAAAAATGTTCGAAGAAGAAAAAATAGAAAATTTCCACTCAGCATTGGATGTTTCGGGAACGATTCGGCTCCTGTTTTCAACGTCAAAATGTAAAATTTTCCTTTTCTATATTAAACCTCCACCAGAGTTCAAAATGATATATTTAAACCCTTTCGGCCCTAAATGAATATCACTCGTATAATCTAGACCAGTCGTTAGTCATACTCGTTACCAGGTATTACATTATAACACAGATATACAGGGTGTTCCTGTATAGAGATAGCGATAGAGAAAATGAGTATTAGAAGAGCGGGACTGTTTAATTACTTTTGCAATGCTGCCGGTCGATCAATAATAAAAATTTTCCAAAATTTTCTCTTGCGATTTAACGTGTCATCATGTCTCAACCCTATTTCATTTATCACTTCAATTTTGGAAACACCCAGTATGTATCAATAAAAAGTACCTAAAATTATAAGATTGACCTTTTGTTGTCGAATCAGGAGTCATCTAGTAACAATTATCAGAACGTTGTATATGCCTCATGGGGTATGTAATCGGCATTACCGATCTGGACTGGCGAAGTAATGAAGCATATTGGGATTGAATGGACCGTGATAGCCAAATGACTAAAGGCCAAACTTACGCCATGTGAATCGTACCTATACAAGGTGTCCCCAAATTACATAGAAAGATTTCTACCACAGATGCTGGAAACAAAAATAGTAATAGAAGTACACATGAACATGGGTCCATAAATAATGGCCTTCTGCATGGGGAGTTATAGCCATCTGAAGGAGTGCCCTAGATAATTGTGTTTTGTTAATATTTATGAAATACTAGAAGATCACGATAAATAGAATACAAAATACCGACTTTAGTTACGCAAGATATTAATAAGGCAGCTGGTGGAAGTTCAAACCATTATTTCTGACCGAGTTCCTGACTAACTTTAATCCACTAAAGTTGGTGGAAACATATTTTGTTACAAGGAACTCGAAGTAGTATGTAGTATTGATGAGTCACATCCATAACATTGTAAGGTTCAATAGAACACAATTAACTTACTTTAGTCACACGAAAAAGTGAAAAATAAGTCGATAGTATCTCAATATCTCAGTTTTTTATTTTCATTTCACCAAAGTTAGTAGAAATATATTTTCTCACAAGAAACTCGAAGTATTAAGTACTTGGGGTTTTTAGTATCAATCAAATTCGCTCACGTTATATTATTAGGTCAAATACAATAATAACTGAACGACTTTAGTTGAATGAAATAATAACAAATAAGTCGATAGTGGCTCAATATCTTGATTCCACAAATATAAAGTTGGCAAAAATATATTTTCTTACAAGGAACTTATCAACTAATAGAATGAATTCGACATAATCTGAAGTTATGTAAGTTAAGTAATGTAAATTTGTTTAGTTGCTATGGTAACGATACAAAATTTTTATACAGAACATTATGTCTGATTAATATTGTAGTGAACGCCTACGGGACATGGATAGATTATTTTCTTCAAGAAATGCAGACTGAAGAATTCATTAGTTTTCGTTTTACGATTTTCTGAATTTGGATTTGTCGGTCACATAGGAAGAGATATTGGATGTCATTTGAAGTGAAATTCCTTCGCCTGAAATATTCGTATGGATCATCTTTTATTTTGAAATGCAAAGGTCGCCAACTCGCCACGGAAATGGAATTCAATGTAGAGGTGAGATAGGTCAAAGGTAATACATATATAATAAAACTGTTTGATTCAGGGATATTAATCAGGATCGAAACTCCTGGGGCTTTCGCGAAAGTCAATTAAAAGATAATGTAGCTAGAATTCGACAATAAAACTCGAAGCTAGAGGGAAAGTGATCGGGTATTATTGATACGAACGATATTGAACTTGATTATTGTCATAAACTTTGATACTATAATTACTTTAAAATTAATTGAATTCATTTCGAGTTTCTACATTGAAGTCTGATTAATGAATCACTAAGTTTTCCAATTATCAATGTGTTTCGAATACGTGGTAACATACAGAGTGCTTCCGAAATTGAAGCATTAAATTAGATGGACAAAAGGAAACGAAGAAACAAAGAGGAAGGAAAGTACAATTTTGTCGAAATAAATTAATTTTGGGAGATGAAGGATTGATTTCAAATATGGCCTAGACTTAGTTAAAATATATGGTATGGTGAGAAAGTAAATTTTTTCGCATTTTCAGTTATTTTTTCGTGCGATTTATTGTGTCAAAAAGTATCATATAACACACCATGATTATTATTAATAGCTCCAATTTCGAAAACACCCTATCGTTTGTTTTAGCAATCATCGCAGTAGTAAAGTGGAGATCGACAACTCCAAAACAAATTTTCTCGTTGAACAAAATAACTGCCTATAAGGTGGAATGCTTGTAGTCATTTTCGTGATTTGACAAATTTTTATAGAATAAATCTCACTATTCGAATAATTAACATTCAGTTAATGATTAGTCTTTCAGCGGAAAAAAAATGAAAGAAGGGTGGGTTTATTGTATCTAATGCAGCTCATATATTCTAAGTATTTCCATTACCGTATTTTAGGCGAGGTAGAGCCGAATTCAAATAGAAAATCTATTCCGGGATACTTGTAATCCCATATCATTTTGTTGGAACTCGCATAGCTCTAAGGATCTCTGATGCATATACAAAACGGGGAATATAAGGGATTAGATAAATCTCACAAAATATATGGTATAAAAGGAAACACATTCAAGGTCACTTCTGCCTTTGAAACGTTGGATCACTCGCTGCCCACCAGTGGCGGATCCAGGGGGAAAAGAAGCAAAGAGAACGCGCAGTGGTTCTGCACATGCCCTCTGTGATCTACATCTTGAGTTTGATTCATTTCCGTATATTATTTGCGCAGAGTTTATCAAGGCTTTGTCTTCTTCGTGCAATCAAAAATTGAATCATTAATATAGCTGAAAGTCGATCCACTACGCTAAGATTAGTGAACATATACAGGGTGATTTAAAACTCAATGTAAATATTTTATGAACGTATTTTTGGGATCAAAATGAGACTTTTTCTTCTTATAAACATGTGTCCTAGAATACACCTCCTACGAGCCACTGTAATTTGGGTGAAAATAAAGATTATCTGAAATTGTGATCATAATAACGGATCAAGTGCAAGTATTCCAATACTGCACGCTTCTGAAATATCAGTGTCAAATGCGTTCCGAAATACGATCACCTCCGTATGCAAGCGTCCAACCTATTGCGTTCGAAAACGATGTCGTAACTTCCCCCTTTCGTTGATTACGATAAGTTGTATGAAAAGAGCCGAATTCTTACATTTTGTTTGGCCCACAAGATCATGCTTTTCAAAGTCAGAGTTTCTCTTTTCAAATATAAAATTTGTGCCCCAATAAAAGTGTGAAACCTCCTCCAAAACTGGGTTTGCATCATTTTTGAAGCAAGAAGGAAAGAAAGTGTCTAAAAAGATAGGAGCCTGCCAATTCTCAGATGATTTTATCTGTTATTTTAGTCACAATTTTAGAGAATCTTTTTTTTACCTATAACTCACAGTGGCTGTAGCTCGGCGTGGGCGCATTTCAGAACAAATGTTTTTATGAAATCTCATTTAGATCCCAACAATATGTCTTCAACATATTAAAATCCAATCTTGAATAACCCTGTATATTCAAAATTTTGTTTAAAACATATTATGTGTTCGCTTCTCATAACTTTTTGTTGTTGAAATTTCACAAAAGTAATGTATTCAATTCGTTTTTGACACAGGCAGGTACGTATATACACATAAACATGATGTGCTTAATTTTTCCAAAATTCCAGAAATTAAGCTCCCTCCTGTAGAAAATCCTGATGGATCCGCCACTGCGGACCAAGCGGGTTAGAATGACTCTCGAAATTGGTTTCATTTCGTTGAAGCTTCAAAATAGTCCCTTCGAATCCACCTACTCTATTTCTCAATTTCTCCCCTGCTGCGATGGAAGGTAAACAACGTGACTCGTAAAATGTTAACCCTACTAAATCAAAGTCCATTTTCCACAGAAAGATGTTATTTGCATATACTCTTAAGCAGGGCGCTAAATGATAGTTACACATTCAGATGTCATATGAAAGGGATATATCAAAAGTTCGTAGACTTGTTTATTGTTTGTAGAGATAGATTGCCTCTATCAGCAAACCGCGGCGAGGGGAAATGGTAACTCGTGACGTATCTTTTTGGTGTTGAATTGAATGAAATTTTGACGAAAAAACCTAATTTCAAGAAATTTATGTTCAAAATTACTGGATACTAACGGTGTAACTAGCGCCCTCTATGAAAGGCAGGTATGAAAACAAATTAATGCGATGTTGCATCATTTTCAGATCGAAATATTTCAAAAACTGCTCACAGTATCGAGTTTTACTTAGAGTACCTACCTTTTTTGTGTAAAATTGAATGATGTTCATGTTTACATTGAATTAATCCATTATTTTTTAATCAAAATATGGCGAAAACGGTACACAGTATTGAGTTTCATCACAGAAATCTATTTGATGTTGAATTCAATGATGTTCGAGTGCACATCAAATCAGGATTGAAAAATCTATTATTATTATGTTTAGAACTACAATGTACGAACCGTGTAACTAGCGCCCTCTATGAGAGTAAGATATCAAAACAAATACATGCGATCTGACAGCTTCCAAAACATATCCATACAAAATGGCATTGCAATGTTGTCAGTAGTTTCGACATAATCGTAAAAAACAACACCTTGTATCTCGAAAACGGAAGCAGTTACGACATTTTTTTACTGAGCAAACTCAACTTTTTAAAACACCCTGCATACGTATACTCCTTTTATCAACACTCGCTCTGTATGCTCGTGCCCATTGACTATAAACAAATACCATCGTGGGTGTTGGAATCTTGTAAAAACTTAAATCTTATCAAATGGCAAAGCAATTATGTAGGAGAAGTGCTTCTGAATTCTAAAGGTAGATAATTTCCACGGAAAAATGCGAATGCCGTGCTGGCATCGATCGAAATGAGTTTATCCGAAGTCGAATATCTACAAACAAGTGGTTAACATACTTCCGGATCGGGTTGTTCAATTTGAATGAAACGAGTCCCCCGTACGTTGTTATAACGGTTCTGGTGAAGATTCAATCTCTTTTCGCAATACTTGATCGAAGGTTTCGATCAAAACTTTTATTATTGCAATCAGGAATAAATCGTTTCCTTTTGGACCACTATACATCTTGCTTTGTATTTTCATTAAAACTCGTGTCCGGCCTATATTATAGAGGTTTCGCTGTAGTTATGACAGAAAAGTAATCATGCGGGGAGGTTGTTCCTATATTCGACGTTAGGTCACGGGGGGGAATTGTTTGTTTCGGCAACTGTCTGTACCCACTTCCCGGACGCGGTTTGTTTCAAATTATTTCAAGGTTTTTTAAACGAGTATATCTTCTATAAGTTTTCGACCTCAATTTCCAGTACCATGGCCCTGGAATAGTGACTTAGCCCGTAAATGTGTAGAAAGTTTCAGTCACATTAAATTAATTAAAACATCACGTTGTGCATGTATGGGAGTTATCTAATTGAAACGGCTGTACCCTTGTACAAGGTGTTCCGGATTGTGGCTACTCGCTATACCACTCAAACATGATCTCAATACCAATAGTAATCATAGCCACTCGGTCAAGATGAGTCACTATTACACGGACAACAAAACTACAAAAAAAGGAGGAAGAAACTGAGAATAATAAATAGGGATGGTGTAGTGAACGGTGATTTTCAATATGGGTGAAGTTTGGAATAATTGACAATTGTGCAAAACTGATATCTTGCTAGGAATCATCCATGAGAGCGTTCTGATGGTGCTGCTCGCACAATTTTAGGTAGGTAGGGAGAATTCTCTATGAAAAGTTCAATTGTATATTGACATCATTGATGACAATTAAATAGCCAGACAAGCTACCTACAAGTTCTCCTTCGCATTGTGCTTGTTTATCCATAACAGTGGATATTCCAAATATCTGATTTGTAACTTCTAGCGAAATAACCAACACAGCAAAATCACCTTGTATACAATCACTATTTCAATTAAACTGAATAAATCTATGAAAATACGTTGACCAACTGTAATTGACAGTTTCCCACATCAAAATAATTGCATTTCCATGTTCACAGCTCAACATAAAGAAATATGAGATGGTTCAGAAATATGAACTTGGGAAGAATATCAGTCACAAAACAACTATCGCATTTTTAGGCATATTTACATTTTTCGTGTTGAGGGAAAAATAACTTTGTAACGTTAATCTCTGCGGAACATCATGGTATTTTTTGTTGAATGAAAACAATTGTCAGAAGGCGCTGGATATGGAGAAATAAATGCTTGTACATGCCAAAGGTTTTCTAAATAAAGAACTTGTGTGCGTAGGACCACATGACACGTCGGAAGTGATAACTTCTAAGGCCGGTCAGTATTTACAATATCTTCTGGGCATACGGGGGAAATCTGAATGAAGTAGTATTGATTTCATGTTATATTTCCACGTATTCGCAAAAAAGATGAACTAGAACTAAAAATATTGATGGAGAAATTTCAAGAATGAGAAATTTCAAAATGCAACTTGTCAAAAGTACCTATTCATTACTAACCCTGTGTATTATAAATGATGTGAATGATGTATAAAAAGTTTTTTGCCGGCTTACTCCCATCATCCCAGAAAGTGTCTAACGGACCTATAAAAATTATCATTTTAAAAATTTGACAATCCTGTTGCAGAAGCCCTTACTTATTGTTTCAGATCTCTCATCAATATATAAGGACTGATACATTTTGTCTTTATCATCGAAGTGTTCGACCTATTATAGGTGTGTTGACTTTCACTGCCGTTGACGAGTTTGAAAATTTGAAAGACAATTTCTATGCAAAGACAAGTTTCGGCTGAATGAGATTTTGAGGGAATCTGCTTCGATATCCTATAATATATTGTTCAGTATGTGTTGGTGTTTATCTTTCCTGCAACATCCATGCACTGTTGTTTACACATGATAATAGTGATGTTCAATCTTGTTTTCGGAATTCCATATATTCATGAATTTCATTTGAATATGAACATGACGAGATTCACAGGTTGTAATATGAAATATAATACTGAGCTACATACTTCTCTTTTCCTCAAGATATGGAAGATCTTGCCGTAATAAAATTATATTACTACAAATATCGCGTGGATATATTCTGCAGAAAACTCAACGCTGTTTTCAATCTGGCGTTGTCACTTGGGGGAAAAATCGATAGTTATTTCGAAGGACTGATATTAGGTCTATAGCATGGACGTATAAACAAAGATGGTCTATAGAATGCTAACCAGAGAACCAACGGAGATACAACTATCTAAAATCATTCTCGATCCAATTCGAATACCTGATATATTATGGCAGTACGCATAGTGAATTTTCTCCCATAAATTAGTGATCAGAATTCAGAATGAATACTAAACGTTAATTTTCTGCTTCGTAAAAATCTTAAATTCGAGAAAAAATGTATAGGTACGAGAGTATTCTGTTTCGTTTGAGGATTCACTAAGGAGATCGAGTAGCTATGGGAAAATAGCTTTATCCCCATTAAATGAGATGAGTAAACATTATTAAAATCGAGCGGAAGCTCTGACCCAGTAGGAAAAGATTCCAGAAACGTTTTGTTTATGTTTTCGTGAGGATTAACATTCAGAAATAACAAATTGAATGAACCAATTTAACTTTAGTAATTAAGTGAGGGCTAAAGTGAATGGATGAATGACGAATTTTCGTATCGATAACAAGTGGCTAGAAGGGCGTGAAGAGAAATTGTTAAAGTATAATTGAGTCTCGAAATTTCCAGGAATTTCGTCTGACGACGTTGTGACGTTTGATCGATAAATCATCGGAACTGAAAAACCAAGGATTAGAGATAATAAGTTGATAAGTTCTCATTTCTTACGACCATCTATAGGAATATAACATAAATAAAACCTATACAAATCTGTCAATTATCTACTCATCCGGTGCTCATAGTAATATCCCATGATAAACGAAACGATACGAAAAATCAGTAACTGATGTTATACATAGTTCAATCACGAAGACATATCAAAAACACACCCATTCATTGGAAACTCTGAAGGTCGATCAAGTAGATAAAATAATCTCCCGAATTCTAGAGTAGATAACATCAAGGAAGATCCCTATATAAAATAGAGATAAGAAGCGGCAACCTGAATGTGAAATGAGCGAAGTTTGTAATGGCTGAAAGAATATTATCAGTTCTAAAGTGAGCCGAAACTTTTTACTCACGAAAGGTATTACGCTCTTATAAACCTATCTAAGGTCCGTGATATCACAAGCGAAATCAGGTTGATCAAAACTTCATGAAACGTATTGAAACAACGAAAGAATAAACGAAAACAATGTTATGAAAACAAAATTCGATGGCACATAGTATGATATATAGTGGAATATTACATGTGTATGTGCTTGTGCGTCACACTCGATCGCCTTGGTGTTTTCACTGGAGAACTTCGAATCGAAAACCCCCTTCCAACGCTTTCAAGTAACAATAAAAAGTGGTTTGAAAAACTAAAAAAACACGGTTCTATTGATATCCAAACTGGAAAGTAGTTGAAAAAAAAAGTTAGTGTGATGATAAATACCCAACATTTAGAATAAATATACTGATTTCGAAAGTGCTGATATATTTTATATTGTGTATTCATCAACAAACTTTCATTATTTTATTTTCTGCTATTTTTCAGTATTGCTATTCATATAAAATCGTGTTTCTCCAATTTTTTAAACTACTATTTATTTGCTATCTTTTAGTTTGGCTAACCATAAAAGCGTGATTTTTAGTTTTTCTATATGTTTTGTAATCATACCAAATTTCGACGAAAGAATCTCTTCGATCCCTAGGTAGATACAAATTTTCAATAGAATCGGATCATGATTACTTACAAAACCCGTCCGCCATATTGGATCCGCTAAATTAAATCTTTCAATTTTGACGAAAGAATCATAATTTCCGACCCCGATAACTCCCAGATACCAAAATTTCGAATTGAATCGGATCATATTCACAAAACTCGTCCCCCATATTGGATCTGCCATCTTGAATTTCCACATTCTGACGAAAGAATCATAATCACCGACCCCGAAAATCCCCAGGTAACAATTTTGGATAGATCGTACTTACAAAACTCGTCCGACATTTTGGAGCTGCCATTTTGTTTTTTTGTCAAACGAAAATGTCATGATGCATTGTCACCAGAATTATGTACACCTGCCAAATTTCAAATCAATCGAACGTGTTGAAGTGGGTCAAAATCACGTTCGAAGATTCAAGGAGTCGGTTACATACATATACATACATACATGCAGGTGAAGCTAATAAAAGCGTATTGAAAAATTCTCCAAAATGGTAATCAAATCACCCTTTTGTCAAACAATCTACTAGAAACCACCCCTTACTTTGGTTCTTCATATTTATTGGTTTAATAGAACATTTGCAGGCGATTTCATTTCAAATCTTCCACAATTCTTTTATTTTTTTTTTGTATGTTCGATAGCCCAGATATCTGCTGGTCTAAGAGCTCTAGGACACCCGGATATTGAAATAAATACATACATACTTTATGATTGGAAATCAAATTCTCAAGAGACGAAACTTATGCGGGATTGAGAAGAGCGGGACCTACAGTTTCTAATCGATTTCGAAAGACTTTTAAAGGGCGCTGATGTTGAACAATGCATCAAATAAATTCACTCACCTCACATTTTCGGTACTTCAAGGGATTCTCAATACTGGTATCCCTGAAAATTAAAAAAAGAACAGAATTGAATTGATTTCTATCGGCATTGCCATCACATGGGTAAGTGAATTTCACATAATATGTTAATATAGGAAATCAAACGAAAAATATCAATGGACGACATTCAAAGCTCGGTTCAATCGACACGAACGTGGACACTCCCACATCAAGTCGATGAATCCTGAAAAAATGTTTTGTCGCAATTTGTTGGGTGTTTATATTTTTTCCAATGCGTTCTTCACGCCAATAAGGGTGGTTATTTGAATTTAGAAGGAATAAATTGTGGACCAAGCTATTCGATTTGGCTGCATGTATAGCATAGAATATTGTTTAACCAGCACGGAATGAAAGTGATTTTCCACGAGAATGAGCCGCAGGCAAATGCTGCAATCATTCAAGAGGGAAATTATGATTCCGTGCGAGTTATGCACTATAATTTTCCATGGCAATAACGAATAACAGAGACATTTTGATATCTTCGTATTGTAGCCATCCGATTTCCTATCAAGTAATGCTCATCTATGGGACAGAGCTGTCATTGCTTGAAATTTGATATTCTCTGGGCTATGAGATTTTTCTGAGATAATTAAACAATGGAGACATTGTGATATTAGATACGGAAATGAAATTGATGACATACAAAGTACCTCATTGATATATCGAACACAGTAAAACAACAGCAATTTTGTGTTATAGCCGTAGAAAAATAATATTTCTTTTCGAAAAATATAATAGCTTGAATTGCACCTAGTATTTTCAGCTACCAATATCAACAATATTAGATTGTTTTATTAGGATCAAAAGTGACACTTTGTTTGACAAGCGAATTTTGCATTTGCGAGGCGGAGCGGAGCGTCTAGCGAAGCCGAGCGAAATCAAAATTTGCGAATATAACTTCAGAAACAAATATCGTTTTTCGGATATGAAGTATTCTGTACCAATTAAAAATACGTGATATGTTTTCATCAAGAAAAAAAAATACCGATGGATGAAATGTCCAATCAAAAATAGATATAAACAAAAAATGCATGGATATTCATTAAGCAAACCGGGATTAATATACATATAATAACACATAGCTGTAACGTAATGGATTTACAATATTATGTACAGGCTGCTGCAGTAGTCATATCGCATATGAATGTGTCTGTAAATCACCATCGAGTCAACCATCCATTTTGCATCTGTATACAGGGTGTCAGTTTGGACTTCAATAGCTTAAAGAAGATTCTATTTTAAGATAAAAATCTCACGTGAACATGATATATGCGAGGGTATTATGATATTTATATTTTTGCGTTCTTCAAGTTTTGCCACTCAGATCATACCATCAGGTCTCCCAGTCAATTATTAAGAACTGTCGAATATGTTCGAAAAATGAAGTTTCATCACAAGTAAATTATTTGTGGCATATATCTCGAAATTCATACAGTTTTCGAAAAACATATAGAAGGTCAAAAAGTATTCAAATAAAAGAGGAAACCTAAATCAATGTTTCATTGAAAGCAGAGGCAGCACGCAGAAAAGTTCAAGAGGATTAAATTGGGTACAACCCCCGAAAGTGTTTCACCATCTCCCTTTAGGTAATCGAAATCGGCTAATAGCACTGATTATTGAGTTTTTCGAGTGAAATGGGTATACCAAATATATTATTTGTGAAATTGTATAGGAGGAAACCAGAGAAACATAAAATCTCAAACTTCGACTACCTGGTATCTGCGAAACGAAACTTCCACGTATATGAGCTGTTGAAGTCCGGCTACAAAAAACTGATTCTCCCCGTATATTACCTCGGTTAATGAATCCATTGGCTATATGGTATAACTTTGTATACTTATATTCCAATAAGAAAACAAGTGCTTATTTGAAAATGTATTCAGAAAACATAATATTCCAAAATCAGAGAGGAAGGTTGAAACGTGTCACATCAGGCACAAAGCAGTAAAGTGCCGTTGTTCTGAAGTAGGTAGGTATGTCGTTAGTATAATATTCTTGGAAAAAGCTCAACACTTCAGTTTTCCGTTATTAAACTATGCGGAAAATGGAAAATACGTTAGAACTTAAGAGCCTGACGACATAATAAGCGTTTTTATTGCGTCGAAAAATAAATCCCTCCTTTATGTGTATACCGATTCATATACACATTTTTCTGAAGGTTGATGGTAGATGGGATGTGAAAAATTGCGAGGACTTCATATATGGAATTCTTTGCCAATGAAAGTATTCGCAAGAACTTATAACCTCCAAAAGTTCTATAAAATTAAACATCTACATCCTCTCCCTATTCTCCTTTTTCGAATATCATAGAAATTTACTTTCGTGCGCTCCAAGAGTTAAAAATAACTGATCTGAAGAAATAATTTCTCCAAACATGTCCGAAGAAAATATCAATAAAAATATGGCAGACACGACCGTAACTATATATTCACCTTGTTGTACCTACCTTTCCTTATATTTTGACCTCTACCTATATGCAGCTCAACTATACGAGGTGGAAAAAAAACTTCAAATATGAAAGTTGTATAGGATTTCGTCTGTACTATTTTTGGGACTCCTTAAATAAACAGATTGGAATCGCAAAATGTAAAAAAGTCAGTCTAGTACTGATTCGACTTGATGGATCTCATCACAGTTCGAATAAGTTTTTTTGGTCGATCGGTATTGCCACAGTTGTATTGTCGACTATGATGATTCATTATTGGTTACCAAAATCTTCCAAATCCAACATTCTGTCAGCATTTACTAGAATAATCGTATTCTTCTTGATCTTATATTGGAAAAACATATAATTCGCAAATTTATGTTGAGCGCGTTTTTCACATTATTTACACGATTTATCTTATCCCATTCTGGAAATACGAGACAAACATTCAAATATATTATGGATAAATCCAAATATTGTAAGGTTGTGATATATCTTGGATTTCCTATTTTCCTTTCCAGCTCGCTGCTGATATTGTATACGGAAGTAGATGCCACTTTTCAGAGCATTATTCAGAGAAATTCAATACAAGTATTCTGATAATGGTTATATGAGTTGGATATGAGTTTTCACGTATCGAAATGCTATACCTTTGGTTTTAAACGTCTTATATCTGATTGATCGTTCAATCAACTCTGTCCATAGTATTATGAGGGTATACCTACAATTTTCAACAGGAAAAACTTCAAAGACATTTATCACTGTATTTCTTGAAACAGTAATGCTACCTGTGATTTTAAACGTCCGATATCTGATTGAACGTTCAATCAACTCTGTCCATAGTACTATGAAGCTATACCTACAATAATTTTCAACAGGGAAAACTTCAAAGACATTTATCACTGTATTTCTTGAAACCTTAATGCTACCTTTGATTTTAAACGCTTATATCAGCTGATTGAACGTTCAATCAACTATGTCCATAGTACTATGAAGCTATGGAAATTGTTCACTGATGCAAAAATATGATCGATTTGCATCGTGTGCGATCAAGGAAATGATTTCAGAATTGCCTTTGATCTATCATTCAATAATTGTTTTTATTTAGCAACAGTGACAATTCCTCAACAAAAGCGTACATGTACGCCACTGAGTTCACTTACAAGTGAATCTAAATTTGAGCAATATTTCGTCGTTATTTATCATTCCAACATAGAAAAAAAATAATGTTCAGAGAATGTTTTTGGTTCATTGTGTGTCATAAATTGGGAGGATTATTCGTTAATTTCCATGAATTATTCAGTAGGATTTCCCTGTCGAAAATTTGCGTGGAAATTATAAATTGTGGATAAGGGTCCGGGCTTTGTGGAATATGACGTTCCCAGTATTACCTACCTACTTCGTCATTATATTTAATGTACCTTACAAATTTCTCAGCGTATGCCAAAAATAAGAAGTTTGAGGAAGCAAAAGCTATTGGTCTGAGAGTATTGTTATTCTCAGACATTGGTGTTTCATCCATCAGTCATTCTGACGGGATAATGATGTTACTGGAAAAATGCCCACCTCATGTCAATTTCAATTCTGCAATACGAGCCAATTTGTGCAATAGACTGTATGATCGTAGGTCGTCAGAACATCGAAGATAGTTTCCCTACATCATAACTATCATAAGTATCAAATAATATGGATCGATACCGAATTTGCGGGCATAGGAATCCAAATTTGCTGGGTCAATCTGAAGACTAATAGGTCTTGGGGCATCAAACTTCAAATTCCTCCAATTTCCCCTTTTTTATGGTTGCTTATTGAATTCCAAAAATCGATATCGGCACCAGCTTCGTAACTACACTTGATAGAATTAGTTTAGCTGGTGAGAAGATGGACATGGGCTATACAGCGTGTCTCACATGAGGAACAATAATATGAAGTTATTTTTCCTGCAAAAAATATGATTACATGAGAAATCGATCTCTTATTATTTCATTGAAAGCGCACGGCACTGTCCAAAGGAATGTTCGTCTCTGAAAAATTGATCAATTTGATGGTTACTCATACCGGTCCAAATTTGTTAAGAATTGCACGACTATTAGCTGAGATATAGGGGGGACGTTTAAAGTTACGCTGTATATGTGTGGGAAATGCAATCTCACATATACGACACAATGAGGAATATTACATGGTATGTATTATATTTATGTACTATTTTAAAAAAACCTCTCCTGGAAGTGAAACCTTCATTTTGATGTTTGCTTGACTTATGTGGAATGAAAAAAGCTATGAACAGAAAAATAAGTTTTAATTTAATTTTAAGTTTTATTCTGATGAACTTCAGCTCCTCATTCCATGTATTATGACCTATTGGTTATATGAATTTTTTGATGTCAAGTTTATGTAGCTAATTGGGATCCCAGGGATGTTCACTTCAACCTGATAATTAGTTGTTCATTAATTGGTTGTATCCCCTCTATAAGTTGTGAAATTGCATTTCGCCGTGGTTGTTCAATTACAACAAATAGATTAATTTTATAACTCTCGTTTCAGTATAACTGATTCATCCGCTAACAGGGAAACTACTCATAAAACATATTCTAAAGTGATATCTCGACGAGTTTCGGTCGAGGAATAACAATCCCGGAAATTTCCTGTTCCTGGCTCTGGAACTAACTGCTGTCTATTATAGCGATAACATTGTGGTCGTCATTACGAACGGTATGATTTGTGACATTATTGCTGTTAATATGTTGGTGACTAAGTGATATGGTCGGATATATGACTACTTTATCGTTCTGTTGTTGGCTCAAATCTAAAATCGTAGGTTAATGTATCAATTTTTCTTTCTCTTTATTTCATATCAATGGATACAAATTTGTTTCCAAATATATGAAACATGTCTACCTGCACTATACCAATCATCAGTCACTGAAAAAATATCAAATCATGAAAAAATACCATTACTTAAACCAGATTTATATATGAGTTCATCAATTTGAACTTTCTGAAGGTCTATCACCGTTCAAATTGTTGAATGATATCGAAATTTTCATGCTTTATGAATCGAAAATATCTATAATATTTTCATATTTTCTGCTAGTAGACACTCCGACACAAAATATGATCAGATATCCCATTTTTCCAGATCACGCGATATTTCGTGCACCGAACATGTGATAAATATCTCGGATTCAAAACAATAATTTTCATCATAAACCTTGGGGAATCTTTGATATCCCAAATGTGATTTGAATGAGGATATGCCTATCGTTTTTTTCCAGCCACCATTCGGACAGTAAATGTATTCAAAAATTTGAAGAAATATAATTGCTATTACTGAATCGTATATTTGATTTCTTGATCTTTCATAGGTCAATTTGAGTTTTGAAAACTAGGGAGGAAAACAACAGTATATAGTAGCACAAATGTCAGCTTGGAAAATATCAAACCTTTCAAATCCATTCCTCATTAAATAAATATTAGGTGTGAACATTCTGTTCCAATCGTCATTTGGATTTGCGATCCTTTGATGAATCAAGTTGCATATTATATAAAAGTATCCTCCAGTAGGTACGGGAGCTGTTTATTTCCGAGTCACACCTGGATGTTCTGATATTTGAAATGGAATCCACATATACTTTCATTCGGGCTGAATGTATATAGATTTACGAATGGTTTTCTATTCTTCATGAACTCGGTATAGAAAAATGCGATGAGAATTTTTCGCTTTCACAGTGATTAAATATGTTTGATACCCATATATATTGTTATGATTTGTGATATACTATGAAAAACTATTTCTTTCCTGCAGTATTTACCTTTCTAGCTTTACCTTTTTAATCCAATCGGCGACTCCTTTGTAGAGATGATCGTCGTAACCTCAGGAGGGTTGCAGTTGGGCCTTCTCGTTGCTTGATGTCAGATATATTTTTTTTTTATGTTATAATCATATATTAATAAATTGAAATATTGTTTTCTGAGAATTGTTCAGTTATTTTTTTATTCAAATTAAATTAACGTTTGGAAACAATATCTCTGTGAAAATGCTCACAAAACTTATTCTACCTATTCTCTGGGAGAAAACTAACTTATATTCTATATCAAATTTGAATCAGAATTGTCCAAATTATAAGTTATCTAATAAAATCTAATGTCTGCTCATTTGCATAAAATTGATCAATAGATGAGCGAAAACCTCAGTATCGTTAAAGTCTGTATCTAGAATGTTCTTTTCATTTCATACCAAAATTTGATAAATAAACACAATTTTGAATGTCTTGATTGTGTAACTGCGTTTGAATACAAAAAGTTCCGGGAGTATTGATAACTTTTCAACAATAATAGCACTCACTTTGCTAGTCCTCGATCCTGGATGATATCTTCAAATACGTAAGAAACTTGTGATGTGGGTTTCTTATCAGGAAACTCTGCGTCTGCTCTCTGCTCACTCTTGGAAACTCAATCTCATTTTTGATGAAAACACTATTCCAAAAACTTTCCTCTATATGTTCTGGTTTCACCACTTGAATATGTTTGGTATATGTAATTTTTTAACTGCTGCTTGTTATTTCAATGAATTTCGATCATCAATTTTGAACTCTCCATCCCAAAATTCCAAATTCTTCCCTCCTTTTTTTCTTTTTTTTTTTCAATAATTCTCCTGGAAACTCTACTCTCGTTTTTTCTCGTTCCACTATCCAATCATATTCATGATTTCCTTTCCTATTTCACTATTGACATACCTCTTATAACAATGCTTCCCTACTGACTACATTATAGCACAAATTTTATTCCAAATATTTTTTCCAAACCTCAATTGATTTCAAATTCATCAGACACATTCCTCCTTTTCGTTTCCTTCTCAAAATTTATATTTCTTCTTGTTTCAAAATCAAAACTATTGACCGCTGTCATCTTTTATCGTATTTTTCAGTCTGACATCCCTCTACAGAATGTTCTTCTTTATGTGAAAATAATAATTTTGCGCTCTTTTCAAAATACCTACACTATTTAACCAAGACTGAATAGAATAATAATATCAGTATAGAGCTGTGACTAGTAAACTTAATCTATTTGCTCTGACCGAAATGGCAAAACTAAAAATGCATACACTCAGGAAAAATTGAATTTCATAGCAGGTTTTCATCACATTTATATACATCACATATTGGATATCATAACAATATATATATATATATATAGGTACGTATGTCTGAAGGCAAAGTTTTCAGAGAATTTCATTTCGTAATTGTTGAGAGGTGAGATGGAAAAATGCGACACGATATAGAAAATATAATCACCTCCGTGATCAGTATTTACTATGTTGTGTATTTATCAACACATACTTCAATAATTTTATTTTAAATTCTTTTAGTTTGGCTATCTAGATGAAAACATGATTTTTATTGTTTTAAACAAATGTTTATTTTTTATCTTTGTCTAGTTCGGCTATCCATAAAAGCGTGTTTTTTTTTAGATGTTTCAAACTATTATTTATTTTTTATCTGATTTGGCTGCTTCCTACGATATCTTCTTCACGGTTAATGTAGAAGTTGCGCGTGTAAAACTCCACATTGGGAGTTAAAAAAGCAAGAACTATCCACCAGATCGCGCTACTGAGATATATGGTCAAAGATGATAGAACTGATAGAAATTCTCCTTCTCTTTATTTCATTTTTTGGTTTCTTCCGACGATATCATCTTCAATGTCAAAGCCCACATTGGCAGTTAAAAATGCAAGACTGTTCAAGTCCAACCATAACTTGAGCTCTTCTATTTGTTTAGAATAGAATACAATAGAATGAAACATTTGAATATTTGGTGAAGGAACATTTTGAAATTTTGATGGCGGAGCCTCATTCACCATTTTATTCGACAATAAAAAGTGGATCAAAATCACGTTCGTAGATTCCGCTCTACAAACATACATACCAAGCTAATAATATAAGCGTGGTAATGATAATAATGATAATAATAATAATAATAATAATAAATCAATTTTTTTTGGATGCATGATGAATTGATATACATCATACAGGACGTGGAGTTTATTGAATCTAACATCAGGAAAACAAAACAAACACATAATTATATGGGTGCATGACGTTTTTGTTCTTACTTCCATTTTATGACATAATTATTATGGAAATGAATACATACGTGTTTCCTTCATTCATTGTCAATAATTCACTTGAATAGATTGCTGTGTCCTGTCGAATCAATTCTAACAAAATAGTTGTTTCATTCATTCAGTTCTGAGAATATTTCTAGACGGCAATATAACTGAGGAGCTATGGAGAAATATTTCATCGTATATTTGGACCGGGAAAAACAAAACGCCTTTATTGCTAGCGATTTATATTCTGATTCAGATTTGATCTGTGTCTGAAATGTCCGTTTCGTCATAATTTTTGCAATTCTGCGTCCCTATAAAATACGACATTTGTTTTACGTCCTTACTTTATGTTTCACAAAAGAGCAGCGAATATACATTTTCCACAAAAGTTCAACAATATGTATAAATATTATACAAAAGGTAAATTTCGATTCGCTTTCTCCTGAACATTCCGAACAAATGCAGGCTACAGAAGGCTCATTTGCCAATCTGAAAACAATTTTAATTTATCGCAAGGCGTCAAGTGTGCTTTATTCTTGAAAAATCAAGTTACCGAATCCAATTAGTAAAGTTTTAATTCGCGCCAAGACAAATAATGGCTCGTCTAATATTACCGAAAGGTCTTATAAAATTTGTTCGAATACTCCACACAAGGCATAGATACGACAAGGGAAAGATAACTCCAGAACTTCTATCGTATCATGTGTATTATGGATTTCTAAACTATTCTGACTCTAGCAATTTATCAACGAGATAGAAAAATAGGACGCCAAGTCCAATACAAAACAATGATATATTAAATAAATCAGTTCGATAAAAGCCATACCTACGTGAAATAGGCTTCAACCATCTGTAACTTTTGCTGTTCAATAACTCGGCTCGACCTCTGGATGTATCTATATTGCGTTGAAATATGAGAAAAACAGGAACGTAACTGTCAGAAAGAATGCTATCACGTGAAACTTCGTTATTGCTGTAGCAAGAAACCTATATACTCTAATATTCCATTATATTTCTCTGGTCATTTTCTCCCTCTCACACCCCATGTCAAACAGTATATCACTCACTCACAGAAAATATCCATTCATTTTGATTTGTCTCTATATCCATTTCGGAATTATCCACTAATCAATGAATCTCATAAATTCTAGACCAACATTGGAATTCACCTTCTTCAATGTTTTTTTGTACAGAAATCAACTATCATTCCGTTATGTTTTTCATCTTTTATAATCCACTTCATTTATCGGTTAAACTCCGAAAACACTCCGTATTCATATGAAATTAAGATGAAGGAAAATACAGGATGTCCCTATAAAGTCTGTACTAAATTAGTATTTTGAAAAGTCCATTTTTGTACTCCTAACTCACTGACCAAATTACATCCAAGAAGATAAGAGCAAACATTTTTTATTCGGAATGATTCAAATATTCCGGTGCTGCATCAAACATTAAAAACCGAAATATCTCGAAATTGGCTCACTTTAGTGAATTATCACAAAGGTATCTTTTTTGCTAAAAAATGTTCAGAAAATTATTTCTTCGATGAATAAAGTAAGAAACTACACTGAGAAAAATGTAAGCGACCTCTAATGGCCAGTAAAAAGGTGCCTGTATTCCTGCATCACATCCCAAAAAAAAACAAATATTAATTTTTGAAGTAATACTTGAAAATGTTCATGAATTCTGAGAAATTCGATTTTTATTCTTTGACTTTACCACCCTGTATCTCCGAAACGGAGCAATTTCGGACTGAGGTCAAATGGTTGAAATCGGCTCATTTTGACCTCAGGAATATGTACTGAGATTTGTACCGACCTTTCAGAGACACCCTGTGCATGTGGAAAACTTGTGCGATAAATTTATTGCACGCCTAAATAATGTAAATCACAGCCCTCAATTCACGGAGCGAAAAAGAATTAATCCTTCTACGACACATTTTATCAGTACAGCGTAATGCGCGGTATTCATGAAAATACTCGAAAGTATTTAGGAATTTCTTTCGGATTGCTTCTTCATCACTTCATCCAGGCTGCTTGAGTCATTGGCTTAAAAACCCAAACGAGCGTGATTCAAGACCATCAAAGCTGAATTTAATTGAGTGCTCGACCCGGTGATAAATGAACGGATGTTCTATGTGGATCTCTCATGGCACGGATGGATTTATCCACGGTTTACCTTGAAACACTCTTCAAACCAACATGTTCTGAAAAATCTGCTTTTGACATAAGACCATTGTCAAACAAATGTTGGGCAACGCGAAATACTTAGTTGGAAAAAGCAATGCATCGATTGATCAGAAAGAAACTAGCATGCGTTTTTCATTCAAATTATACTACAATAAGAATAAGTGGTATGAGGCAGTCAGTATAATGTTCCAAATTGTTGTTCCTTAAGAAATATTGTACCTACCTTCGTATCAATTCAACAGATGCTTTTCATTTCAATAAGTACATGCCACTATAAATCAAGTTGCGGTTTTTGGTTGAAGTGACACTACATTTACTTTCCAACTCATTCAGAAACATTCAACAATGTAAGTTGCTTCGGTTTCTGTTCATTTTCTCACTCTCCGCATTTCTAGACAAATTTATAGCCATGGTTGAGCCGAAATAATGAGAATTTATAGTTTAGGTCCACAAATGTTATAATTGCACACGTTTTTGAGCACACAATGTAATCATAAGAAATGGAAATTCAATATAGAATATACAGGGTATCCGAAAAGGTCATATCGTGAATGATAGGGCTGATAGAGTGAGCCAGTATAATGTCAGTACTTCATTTGAAAAAAAAAACGTCTATCGCACTTTGCTACGGAGTTATTGACCTCGAAAGTTTTTGCAAGTCCATACATTATACCGAGTGACACAGGAGACATGTAGCAGCCTGTATTTTTCAAGAGATAACATTTTGAAATTTACAAGAGCTATATAATTAATGATAGCGCTGTGTATGAGCTCAACAAAAATTGTTTTGCAACCACCAGTTTGACCGGAAGTGACCCCAACAATAGACATTTTTTTTATATAACGTACTAACATTATCTTGGCTCACTCGACAACCCTAAAATGTATGACATGACCTTTCCCGATCCCCTGTATACTGACTGTTTGATAATAACGACTGACCATAATAAAGTGACCACACTGCAAATTATGTAATATGAAGAAAAAATAAGATGATGAATTTCTCAAAATGTGTGTGCTGATTTCGAGGCCGATTTGCTTTGAGTGAATAAAAACATGAATCCAAATGGGAAGAGACGATAGGAAGATAAGACACATAAGGAGTTGGATCATTCACAAACATTGACAGAAAATGTTGTGTTGATATTTTCCATACCTATTATACATAATTATATGGAACGTCTAGATATGTGAAATGAATATCATAAAAGATATCCCTGGTTGAGGAAGTATATTCTACGCTGTGGACACTAAATGTTGGGAAATAACAATTTCTCCTTTCCACCCAATTAAGTTTATTTCATCCAATCTACAAAAATGCTCTTCTGCGGCTTTTGAAACGAAATAATGAAATGACTAGTTAAGTATGACACTCAGAGAATGAACCTTGGGTTGCCATCTTCTCGATGAGATACTGCGGTTAGCTTGTTATCACAAATTACTATACCATTTATCTTCCAGTTATTTGGTTTAATAACACAGTACTAATCAATAAAGTTCGCATTTCCAAAATCTGCACAAAAATAATTGGATACTTCGAAATGATAGTTCCGAAAGAGGTGTCACAACCATTCAATCTAATCATCATAAATATACACTTCTTAACATCGCCAATTTGTTCACTAAAAACTCGCGAATATTCGAGTGGTTTGTGAAAGTTTCAGTCAGTGGTCATTGATATTTCAATCAGATTGAAATGAGCAAAGCTTTACATCCTACAATCGCAGTTCCTCTTTATTTGTAATTTTCGCGACAATTAAGTACTGACGAGCCATACGCATTCCAGTTTTCCCACTTAGGTAGCTCATAGCAGCTGCGGGTTAATGACATACATAATGCATTATGCGCCGCATAATTTACATTTTCCAGAAAGGTTGAAATAATGGCACCCACGCAGTCTGAGGCTACAATCTATTCGGCGAGAGGAAAAGCAATTTTCACCTATTGCCAGTCTGTATCGGAAGAAATTTCCACTTTCGTCGCCGAATTCACGGAGACGGAGAAATATTTTTTGCTTACATAAGATGGCTGCGCTCCTTTATATTCCTATTTGTATTCAGCCTCGTTGATTGAACCCGCTCCCGCTCCAACATACAGAGATAGGTATCGAATAAGGGTAAAATTAAAATATACAGTGTATTCCAGCTAAAACTGGAAGGTTCGATTTTAATTTCGTGGGGGACACATTTTTCTGTAATTATCATATCCCAGAGTTGAAAACTTGAAGTAGAACATGCATCAACTTCGGATTCTCTAATGGAACACCCTGTATTTTATTTCATGATCGGTAAGTGATTATGATTACAAATCCAAAAATACTAAATTTGATGAGGTTATCTCGAACGGCTACGGAGATATAGCTGATTTATTTTTCAACATGCTTGAGGACTCCATGAGTGTGACGGACAAATTTCTGCTGGCGGAGTAACCGGAACAAGTTGAAGAATTACTCAGCTCTATCTCCGTAGCCGTTCGAGAAAACCTCATCAAATTTAGTATTGTTGGATTTTTAATCATAATCACTAACAGATCATGAAAGGAAAACTAGGGTGTTCCATTTGAAAATCGGAAGTTGAAGCCCGTTTTGCCTCAAGGTTTCAACTATGGGCTATGATAAGTATAAAATATTCATCCCCCCCCCCTCCCAAATTGAAATCGACCTGTCCGGGCCCTTGAATTACCGAAAAGTGATAATTAAACGTTGAAAAATCAAACCAAAAAGTTTGATGAGGTATCAAAATTAACCACAAAATTAACCCACTTTATCAGGTTAATTCTGATGCCTCATCAAACTTTTTAGTGTTTGATTTTTCAACGTTAATTATCACCTTTCGGTGATTCAAGGGCACGTGGGTCCTTGTAATATATGAACCCGACTTCTAACCGTTTCAAATAAGATTTATAATAAATTTACATGATGTTACAGAGACAATCAAGGAGCATATTTCCCTGTTTGCCCTGTTATTAACTATACTATTTGTATGTCTACTTTTTTCATTTCCATGACTACGATACTTTCTATTGGCTTATATAAGCCCGAAACATGTTCCGTTACGATTGATCTTTGATCATTCCAATGAAAGTTGTGGAGATGACTTTGGGTTTTTATATATGGTTCATTCATTTTGAAATGATACCAAGGTGGTAGTTTGACTAACGAATACAACTTCATGTCGTTCATGTTTCAAATTAGGATTTCAGACAGTAACTCATTATTCGAGTCGAGGCCTAGAAAAATTTTCAAAAAGTATATAGGAACGTGGAGGAGCCAATTGGACGTATATAAGTTACATTTATTTGTTCCAGAAATAAACCTATCAAATTAACGTGAAATATGGCTTTCATCAAAAGAAAAAGGGGGAGCTGAGAGTAGGTCAAAATAAAATGGGTTCGGAAGGAATAACGGAATTCGCTACACACATTGTGTAACCTTCATAAAAGCAAACGATGTTGCATAAGCATGGCGTATATGTTCAGAGAAAAATCGGTGTTTTTATCGGTAATAGAACTTTGGTAGACCCTAGAAGAAATCATCAATTTCTCAGACACGTCTATTATTGGGTTCGCGATATACTCTCAGAAACTGCCATCAGAACAGACAAATAAATATACCAATTTCTTTCTCCAGTGATGGAATTCATCATTTCCCTGCGCTTCTGAAACGTTGAGAGGAAAATGAAATCATTCGCGAGAGTTGCGAGCTTCACAGTATGCGATTATCGTTATCATATTATGCTGCGGAAAGTTGTGGAGGTGCTGTAACGATATACTTATAGATACAGGATGTCTAACTCGAAGTATACATTCCGATTAACTGGGAGCAATAATTGGAGTTAAATTATATCTGATTCAGAAGATACTGACAACATGCTACTACGCTACTACACCTTGAATACAATTCACAATTTATTGGCATAGTTGAGAAATTGGATCCAAAAACCGAAAAATACTCTGTGACGGGAAAAAAGTTTGACATTTCATCTCTGCTGACAGTTAACAAAATGTCACTTTTTTAAAATTACTTGTTTCCCACGGAAAAAAAGTGCATGAGTTGGTACTTTTTTCACTGATATACAGGGTGATTCAAAATTCAATGTACATATTTTAAGGAGGTATCGTTGGGATCATAATAAAACGTTTTCTTCATATAAACATGTGTCCTAAAATGTACCCCTCCGAGCTACAGCCACTGCGTGGGTTTGCAAAAAAAAAGTAACAAGTGTGAGTATTCCAGTACTGCACGCCTCTGAAAGAACTGCAAGTCCGTTTTATCTCTAATTCCACTTCGCGGTTACGTAAATTACTCAACAACTACTAAGTTCGCAATTTTTTTAAATCAAAACCAGAATTAAATTGACATTCGATCACTTCAAAACGTTTTCATAGCAACAATCAAGATGCCTACAAAGATGCCTGCAACACTGGTGTTCTATCAGTCAAAATCTCCAAATTTTACATCGAATATTTTTTGATTCTATTATAATATAATTCATCTTCTCCATATTGAATCGTCGTTTTTCCTGTCACAGAAAAAAAATTGTTTTTCATACACGGGAAAATTATTAGATTTCAGCTCTCGGTTCTCACACACACAACCTCGAGTCAAAATCTAATACTTTGTTCCCTTTTATTTTATAATAGATAACTATTATTCATGAATCAATCTGGAGCTACAAAAATAATAATCAGTCGAAATGTGAACAATACGTTATTGCAATGCCCACTAAATGATTTAGAAGGTACTAACAGAATTCCAGCATTGGCCGTTTTTTGGTCCATGAGCTATGGCTGTATTATTTCATTTCAGACGAAATTTGTTATCCTAGGTTTGGGGTTTGGACTCCTCGAATGTTTTCCTATCCATTTACGAAACGGGCGAGATAATGGCGAAAATGAAATTCGAAACTATCACCCTATTTCTGTATAAATCGGTCATAAGCAACAAACAATGTTCGCCATGGCAAACGCAGACCACTAGACCCCTCTCTTGAAATATTTGGGTGTAAGAGAAACCCTGGGCAGCGTCAGCTGCGTTTGATAATGAAATTTCCAATGTGCAAGTTTTGATTTAGGGGGGAGGTGGGAGATATTTAGACGGACCGGGCTGTCCCAGAACGTGTCATATAACATTCGAATTTGTGGAAGCGTGAAATCCGATAATGTTCCAGAAAGCTGATGGGAAGAGATACGAGGAAGCGATGATAATGCGTCTCAACAATTCACCCACATTTGATATGGAGCCAGTCAAAAACCATTGTGCATGAACAAAAACCCACAGAATATATGAAAATATCATATCCGTTCCTTTCTGTTTCATCTTTAGAAGCTCATTTTCCATGCATGTTTGAAGATATAATCGCCGAACCGGTCACAACACGTCGTGGAATTCGCTTAACAATTTTTCCTTTCATATATCCACAAAAGAAGATATTCTCTCATTTTGAAAAATCAAAAGGGTTCGACCTTTCTCAAGGATAGGTTTGTTTGTTGAAAGTATATAGAATATTTCATTTTCAAAAATCTCTCCCCACGTGTTGTGTGGATCTAAATTTCAGCCATTGACCAACTGCTGCGATTGAGTAGGTACAGCATTTACAATAATTATACAAAACGTTGAAATGCCATTTATATTCCTGTGTTTGTGTTATTATCTACAGATAAAAATGTTGATAATGAGAAAGCTAAAGCACTCAAATTGGATAAGCAAGTTAAATAGTAGGCATAATTTTTTAATAATGTGCAAGTAATAAATCACAATCGATATCTAACCTCTTTCGTTGGCGCTCCAATTTCAAGTATTTTAAATTTGTTTATACTATAATGGCAAAAATAATACACACTTCGACAACTCTGAATTTAGTTTCAGACATACAAAATTTGAGTTGGTCCAAGAATCTATGTTCTTGCTGTGATTTGATCTAACTGTATCTTCTATGTATTCCTGCAACAGGTCTGATTGGTTTAGTACCCACTTGATTTTGTGAAAAAAGAATGAAGGGAGAGAAATGTTCTTCACAATACCATTTCAGTAGACATGGCAAATTATTTGTTTCCAAACTATGTTTCCACTTCTAACACTAATCTGTGTGTGAAAAAGAGAGTGTAGGTGTGTTGTATAATATGACGATATATTATGTACATATACAGGACATTTAAGATTTTTATCACGAAAATTTAATTGGCGGTAGTACTCGCAAAAATAATGAAAACAGTTTATATAACGTTTATACCCTGTACAAGCCCACATAATGCCAAGATTCAGTGTGATCGGTGACTAATAATTTCTCAAAATCTCCAGATTATAGTAATTATGGAGCAAGAACATTGCAGCTTTTATTGTTAAATGAGTGAAAATCGGCTAAAGACTTTTGAGCAGTGAATAAAAACTATTTTTTCAAAATAATTTTGAAAACCTTGCATCATAAAAAGGATGTTCCAAAAGTACAAGTGTTCATGAACTTTCCTTATCATTTTCACGACTTCCATCGCATATCAAATTTTCCTGATTACAATCTGAATATTTATAAACTTCTTCATTTTCAAGATAATATAGCCTTGAGAGTTGCTCACCCAGACGGCAAAAGCATCCAAACCTGTCAGATGAATTCCGGTTGATTGTGAAAGAGGCATTTATCCTAATGACAATCCCATTTTTGATAACAAAATTTGAAAATCTTCGATAAACATCTAGTACTCGAATTGAACAATTAACCATCCATGCTACATCCTAGCAGCCATGCTCATAATTTGTTGAAAACTCTCTAAATAATTGTATATAGGCTTCATAGTCGATAGTTCTTGAAATCAGGAATATTTCTACACTCACAAGAAAAAAAAACGGCCAGCAAAAAAAATGGGAAATTGATCGCCCTGTTACTTGTTTATTTCTCGTCCGATTTTGGTGAAATTCCGACCAAATCGTAGATTCGTGTTGCTAAATGTTCAGCTGAATGTAAGTTCCGAGAAATGCTGATGGCTTGGTCATTCTATAGAAAAAGACAAGTTACTATTTGTCGCTCAACTTCTTAACGCCTCGTGGCAAAAGTGAGTGATTAAGATTAGCTTCATCATGTTCTGGATTGAAGCGTGATCCCTTTCACACTATGGTTTTGATATCAATTATTTCCATCTCGTTCTTTCAGCACTCTCCAATAAACAGAAACCTTGATTATTAAAAAAAATGAAAAGCAGGCCTCCTAGATGTAGTCAATAATGAGTATGCCCTTCTCGAGCATTCAACCACAGTTTAGAGAATATTCAGTGATTCAACCGCTGTATGCCATCGAGTAGAACAAATTGCTCAAACAGTCTTGAGGAATTGACTCAAATTCTCCTTGATGGGCGAATCTTGCAGAGTATCTGACAAGGCCGGACGAAAGCGAATAAGCCTCTGGAGTTCATCCTAAAGAATCAAGAACCATTGTGTCAAAAAGGGACGAAAAGGGAACACATCAATCTAAAAGATGATGAAACGAAAGGTTGTAGAATTGTTCTGAATTATGGTTAATGAAAATTGAAAAATGTCATACTTTCTTCAGACACCTATATCTTCCCTTAAAAACAAGATAATGAAGTGGATAAAAAACCATTGTGTTAAGAAGGGAACACACATCAATCTAAGAGATGATGAAACAGAAGGTAGGAGTATGATTCTGAGTTATGGTTAATAAAAATAAAAAAATATCATACTTTCTTTAAACACCTGTTTCTTCCCTTGAAATGAAGATGCTGACGTCAATCGAAAACCATTGGATTATGTTGAGAAGGGATCACACTTCAATCCGAAAATGATGATGCTAAGTTTCACCACTCACCTTTGCCACAGAGTGTTATGTTGAGGGAGAAAGTGTAACTTTTGTTATTACCTGTATAATAATCGAGTCATCATCTTTTTTCAAGAATTGAAATTCAGGCTAACACTCCGAAATATCAATCTACGATTTGGTCGAAATTTCACCAGAATCTTACAAGAATTAAAAAAGTTACAGGGTAATCGATTTGGCTATCCGGTGTTTCTTTGCCTGCGAGGGTAGTTCTACCCGAACTTTTGGTGCACCAGCTTTCGTAAAACCCATCAACCGTCCATTAAATTCCCTGGCACCCACCAAATAAAAACACCCTCGCAAAAACGTCCTCATCAAAGTGGGTACTCACGCGCCAGACAGACTTCCTCGTACGACGTGCCAAGCGGAGGCGCAGCCAAAGCGCAGAAATCGTCTCTTGCCTCTTGCTACTACTTGCCACTCGCCACCGCCGGCGGTCAGAAATAAACGCACGACAAGCGGACAGCGGCCGACTGGCCGGGCGATTGGACGACGCGACGCTGTACTTACAGGGGGGATGGAAGGTCCGGATCGCTCGCTCGCGCTCCTCGACGCCGCGACGGTCTCGGGCCGGCCTGGCCGCGTCGCGACACTCTCTTCCGCCAGCGCCGGCCGGATCCTGCGCGCCTCCCCACACCCTGCTCCTCCGCTACCCCGGTCGGTGCTCGCCGTAATACGCGATATTATGCATGGCGATGTTCGATTCCGGAATTATTATTGCTTTGCTCTCCTCTTATTGCCGATTCACTGGCTCGTCGATTGGGCAAAACAAGAAAGGCTGGCCGACAGCCGATGGGGCTGCCTTTATGTTCGTCACAAGGTATTCCATCGAAACCGTATTGTATCGGAATAGGAGCAGTGATTTGTCGGAATGGTAAATAATATCATAATGTAATCCATGTTCATATTTCATGGGAATGGTATGTTATCAGAATCGTATTCTGACAAAACGATATTTCAACGAAAGCCGATTTCATCAGGAAGGCTATTTATCAGAACTGTAATTTATCGCGACAGTAATCTGTCAGAACTGTAATTCGTCGAAATTTACTTTTGTCGAGACTGTATCCTATCGGGACAGTTGAACATCATAATCGTATATTCTAATGAAACTGTAAATCATCAAAACTGTAGTTCATTGGAACCGGAATGTAGCAGAACGGTATTTCGTCAGAGTGGTACTCTGTCGAAATCATAAATAATCACAACATATCAGAGAAAAGTATTGATATTGTAATAATGGAATACGGCACCGTTGGAATAGGGTTCCGTTCTCATGCATTACCA
Organism: Phaedon cochleariae; assembly: GCA_918026855.4. NCBI lineage: Eukaryota > Metazoa > Arthropoda > Insecta > Coleoptera > Chrysomelidae > Phaedon > Phaedon cochleariae. The sequence continues at coordinate 32,840,201 of OU896720.1, read as the reverse complement.
ATCTCATGAATAACATTCCTACGGATTAAATTCCTATACACAGGGTGTATCTAAATAGCACCGAAAAAAATTGAGGGGAGATTCTGGTGATGAAAATTCAAGTGGTCATTTGGTATAACATTTTTTGAAAAACGTCTCCCGGAAAAGTTACACCCTTATGAAAATTAAACAAGATGGTTTTCTATTTTTTTTTTCCTGTTACTTGGTAAATTTTATTTGTCAATAAAACTACACATTTTGGAATGTTTTCAAACCTGAAGTATGCTTAGAAGAGTTTGAAATATTGAACCCCCAAGATATTTTCTCTTGCAACTTTTTTTGGATAAAAATTTGTCATTTAAAAAAGCATGGCAAATGCTCAAGTTTTCTAAAAAACTTTGAGAGATGAGAAAGTAAGTAACTGAATTGGGCTTTTTAGCCATGTTCTTTCAAAAAGAAAATTCTATCTAAAAAAGTGTTAGAAAAAATGTCTTGAGAGTTCAATATTTCAACCCCTTCGAAGCATATTTCAGGATTGAGAAAAATTCAAAATGTGTTGTTTCATTGTCAATTCACAAATGATATTCACCATTTTTCGTGTCGTTAGCAGTGTAAAGGGAACATAACGAAGAAAACCAACATCGTTTCAGTTAATTTTCGGAGGGGTGTAACTTTTCCGGGGAGGTACACCTCACCTACATTTTCATCACAGAATCACCCCCTGATTTTTTTCGGTGTTATTTAGATACCCTGTACAGATTATATTCCAGGACAAACCAATGGAAAATCGTTCAATTCGGAAAATATTGGAGATCCAGTGGAATTGTGCAAAAACCGATGACATATATCTAGGAGTAAATAGGAGTATATGAGGAGTATATAGACCAAGAATTCAACTTCAATCATAATGCTGCAAAGATAAAGAGAGAAACAAGAGCTAGAGAATAAAACATTCCAGAGTTTCAACTCACAAAAACTAAAGTATCGATATTATCAATGGAACAAAAACCTGAACAAACCAATAGTCAGACCAATTATCGAATACGGACATCCAGCCTATATTTGCTGTGGTAAACTGGGTTTACATCATTTTTGTAACGCAAGAACGAAATAAAGTAACTGAGAAGACAGGGGTATGCCAATTTCCAGAAGATTTGATCCGTTATTCTAGTCACAATTCGAAATAATATTAATTTCTTACCTAACTTACAATGGACAACCATCAGAATGGGTGCATTTTAGGACACATGTTTATGTGAAGAAAATGTCTTATTTTGATCCCAACAATATGTTCTAAAAATATTCACATCGAATTTAGAATCACCCTGTAGATAGTCTAACTAAAAAGAAGTAGAAAAAGTGATAATAGAAGTGTGTTGAATACAAAACATAGAATATAGATTAGGAAGGTGTTAATATTTATCAACACATTTTTATTTTTACATTTTCTACTTCTTTTTAGTGTAGTTGTATATAAAAGCGTGTTTTCTTAGATTTTCAAAACTATCTACTATTAATTTTCTATTTTTCAGCTTGACTGACTACAAAAGCGTGTTTTTTCCATTTTTTTTGTGAGCAGCCCCGCAGTGAAAGTGGGGAGTTTGCGCGACTATTGCCTTCCTTGGATGTTGTAACCGTTTATCAGGTTCTCCCTCCGGAAACTATATTTCATACGAGTACTTGGTGCAAAACACTACCGTCCCTCTGGATGTAACTATTACAAGACACTACCGTGTCTCCTGATGTAAAAAAGCATTATGAAGTTATGAAGGAATAAAAACAAACATTTGAAATTTTGATGAAGAAACAATTCGAAATTTTGGCGAAGGAACATTCCGAAATTTTTATGGCGGAGCATCATTTTCCATGTTATTCGAGGAAAAAATTTCTCGTCCTGATTATTTTGATCAAGATGATGGAACAAAAGTATCAAATTATGCTATTGTCATCGGTTCTTGATAAGTGTGCGAACTTTCAATTCAACTCAAAGCTACTATGAACGTGTAAAAAGTGTGTTAATAAAAATGCAATCATCAAACCCTTTCTCTTCTGAGAACAAAGACAAATAAAGTACCTTCTCACCATAACAGATTCACATCGGTTTGGCTATCAGTATCCGGTATAGATTCTTCAATCCTCGCGGATCCCAGCATGTCCCATCGTCAATATCCAATATCATATTCCTATCGCCGAGTCCCAGTTTGTTCCACCAATATCCAGCATCCAATATCCATAGCCCTAACTCATGCATCTGCATTCACACCATCACACGAATATTTTCTGAATGTTCCGGCCACAGGGTTGTTCGCCCTTTGGTCGGTACCCCGCGGCATTGACAGCCTTGCTCTCTCTATTATCTCAAAAAATTTACAAGTATTGCGATCGAAATCAAATCGAAGATTGTATTTGTAGAATGTATACAGGATGAGCCAATAATGCGTTAAAACTCAAGTGCTCGGGTTCTATGATAGCTAGAAATCTGGTTCAAAAACACTCTGATCAGATTTCTTTGCTATCATAGAACTCGAACAATCAAGCTAGGACGTCACCCTGTATGAAGCACATTCAACTCACAAGACTCGTATTATCAAGCCAAAAAGCCTTCATAGGTATTATTATTCAATATTCAAATAATTGTAATTCATGTATCAAGGGCGTAAAATAGGATTTTATAGACCGTAGCGCGTAAGAGCCCGCGAGCGAAAGCGAGGGCTATTAACACGGCTAGGCCCATAAAAGCAAGTTACGCCCGAAATACATACAACATTTTATGCACGACCGGTATATTTGAGTTTTCATTGTGAAAACCTCTCAAGAACGATTGAAATACTTCATGATGGCTACAGTGAGGAAAATCATTGATGGAATCGACTTTACCATGGTAACTCGGTCAATTTTTTGAAATAGGAGTAGATATTTGCTGTCAATTAATGTCATCACAGATAACTTATTTTTGGTTCGATCATATCATTTCGCATCTCAGAAATATCAAGAGAACTGTATCATATAGAAAAAGCAACCATCACAACTAAAACATAAATTATACAGGAATGCCTATTACGAGTAACTTATACGCCGGGCGGTAAAGTAGTTCGTGGGCGGTAAAGTGCCACTTCACGCCCCCAAAACCGGGCGGTATGAAGTGCTACTGTATGCCCGGTCGTGCATGAGCTTTGTCACAACACAATGAATAGGAATGGTGATAACTGCAAAGGAACTGTTTCATCGTATGAGGAGATAATTATTTCCATTTATTTCCATTACGATATAGTCACCGAGCCATATTCGGACGGCCGAAAAAGCCAAAATCTACGTGAATTATCGCTTTTCCAGTAGGAAGTGACACGCTGAAACGAATGAGACCATGATCAGCCCGATCGAACGAGAATTTTTCGAGATATCGACGTTCAAATTCAGATTTCCGCTTTTATTGCCAATAGGAGAACTCCGGTAGACTACAACGTCTACATTTTCCAAAATTTTCCGGTTTCCGCCACAGATTCGTTCATTACGACATAAAATCAGTCCATATGAATTTTTTCAGATTTTTAATATAAAAAATAAACATTTTCATTTTCCAACCAAAGACTTCCGTACGATATAGTCACCGAGCCATCTTCGGACAGCCGAAAGTGCCAGAATACGACGAAAATCCACGCGAATTATCGCTTTTCCAGTAGGAAATGACACGCTGAATAGAATAAGACCATGATCAGCCTGATAGAACAAATGGTTTTCGAAATATCGACGCTTAAACTCAGCTTTCCGCTTTTATTGCCAATAGCACTCCGGTAGGCTACTTCTCCTCCATTTTTCAAAATTTCTCGATTTCTCCCACAGAATCGTTCATAACGACATTGAATTAGTCTATGTGGATTTTATCAGATTTTTTATAGGCAAATTAGATATCGGTGCTCAAAGTCAGCTTTTCGCTTTCATTGCCAATAGGAGCACTTCGATAGGCTACTACGTCTCCATTTTCCAAAATTTCCCGATTTCCACCAAAGATTCGTTTATTACGACATCGAATAAGTCTATGTGAATCTTTTCGAATTTTCAATAGGCCAAATAGAAATTTTCATTTTCCTACCTGAAACTTCAGAACGATATAGTCACCGAGCCATCTTCGGACGGCCGAAAGTGCCAGAAAACAGCAGGAATCCACGCCCATAAGGGCTTTTCAGTAGAGAATGACACGCTGAATCGAATGAGACCATGATCAGCCCGATAGGACAGATAGTTTTCGAGATATCGACGCTCAAAGTCAGCTTTCCGCTATTATTGCCAATAGCAGCAATCCGGTAGGTTACCACGGCTCCATTTTCCGAAATTTCCCGATTTCCAACACAGATTCGTTCATAATGACATTGAATCAGTCTATGTGAATTTTTTCAGATTTTTAATAGGCGAAATAAAAATTATCATTTTCCCACCCAAGACTTCCGTACGATATAGTCACCGAGCCATCTTCGGACGGCCGAAAGTGCCAGAAAAACGAAGAAAATCGACGAGAATCATCGTTTTTCTAGTAGAAAATGACACGCTGAATCGAATGAGATCATGATCAGCCCGATAGGGCAAATAGTTTTTGAGATATCGGTGCTCAAAGTCAGCTTTTCGTTTTTATCGCCAATAGGAGCACTCCGGTAGGCTACTACTTCTCCATTATCCAAAATTTCTCGATTTCTACCACAGATTCGTTCATTACGACATCGAATTAGTCTATGTGAATTTTTTGAGATTTTTAATAGGCGAAATAAAAATTATCATTTTCCCACCTAAGACTTCCGTACGATATAGTCACCGAGCCATCTTCGGACGGCCGATAGTGCCTGAAAACGGCCAAAATCCACGCGAATTATCGCTTTTCCAGTAGAAAATGACACGTTTAGTCGAATGAAAGAATGATCAGCCCGATAAGACAAATAGTTTTCGAGATATCGGTGCTCAAAGTCAGCTTTTCGCTTTTATTGCCAATAGGAGCACTCCGGTAGGCTACTACTTCTCCATCATCCAAATTTTCCCGATTTCTACCACAGATTCGTTGATTACGACATCGAATTAGTCTATGTGAATTTTTTGAGATTTTTAATAGGCGAAATAAAAATTATCATTTTCCCACCCAAGACTTCCGTACGATATAGTCACCGAGCCATCTTCGGACGGCCGAAAGTGCCAGAAAACGACAAAAATCGACGAAAATTATCGTTTTTCTAGTAGAAAATGACACGCTGAGTCGAATGAGATCATGATCAGCCCGAAAGGACAAATAGCTTTTGAGATATCGGTGCTCAAAGTCAGCTTTTCGCTTTTATCGCCAATAGGAGCACTCCGGTAGGCTACTACTTCTCCATTATTCAAAATTTCCCGATTTCTACCACAAATTTGTTCATGACGACATCGAATTAGTCTATGTGAATTTTTTGAGATTTTTAATAGGCGAAATAAAAATTATCATTTTCCCACCCAAGACTTCAGTACGATATAGTCACCGAGCCATCTTCGGACGGCCGAAAGTGCCTAAAAACGGCCGAAATCCACGCGAATTATCGCTTTTCCAGTAGAAAATGACACGTTGAATCGAATGAGATCATGATCAGCCCGATAGGACAAATAGTTTTCGAGATATCGGTTCTCAAAGTTAGCTTTTCGCTTTTATTGCCAATAGGAGCACTCCGGTAGGCAACTACTTCTCCATTATCCGAAATTTCTCGATTTCTACAACAGATTCGTTCATTACGACATCGAATTAGTCTATGTGAATTTTTTGAGATTTTTAATAGGCAAAATAAAAATTTTCATTTTCCCACCCAAGACTTCCGTACGATATAGTTATTGAGCCATTTTCGGACGGCCCAAAGTGCCAGAAAACGATAAAAATCCTCGTGAATTATCGCTTTCCCAGTAGAAAATGATACGCTCAATCGAATGAGATCATGATCAGCCCGATAGGACAAATAGTTTTTGAGATATCGGTGCTCAAAGTCAGCTTTTCGCTTTTATCGCCAATAGGAGCACTCCGGTAGGCTACTACTTCTCCATTATTCAAAATTTCCCGATTTCTACCACAGATTCGTTCATGACGACATCGAATTAGTCTATGTGAATTTTTTGAGATTTTTAATAGGCGAAATAAAAATTATCATTTTCCCACCCAAGACTTCCGTACGATATAGTCACCGAGCCATCTTTGGACGGCCGAAAGTGCCTAAAAACGGCCGAAATCCACGCGAATTATCGCTTTTCCAGTAGAAAATGACAGGTTGAATCGAATGAGATCATGATCAGCTCGATAGGACAAATAGTTTTCGAGATATCGGTGCTCAAAGTTAGCTTTTTGCTTTTATTGCCAATAGGAGCACTCCGGTAGGCTACTACTTCTCCATTATCCAAAATTTCTCGATTTCTACCACAGATTCGTTGATTACGACATCGAATTAGTCTATGTGAATTTTTTGAGATTTTTAATAGGCGAAATAAAAATTATCATTTTCCCACCTAAGACTTCAGTATGATATAGTCACCTAGCCAACTTCGGACGGCCGAAAGTACCTAAAAACGGCTGAAATCCACGCGAATTATCGCTTTTCCAGTAGAAAATGATACGCTCAATCGAATGAGATCATGATCAGCCCGATAGGACAAATAGTTTTCGAGATATCGGTGCTCAAAGTCATTATTTCGCTTTTATTGCCAATAGGAGCACTCCGATAGGCTACTACTTCTCCATTATCCAAAATTTCTCGATTTCTACCACAGATTCGTTCATTACGACATCGAATTAGTCTATGTGAATTTTTTGAGATTTCTAATAGGCAAAATGAAATTTTTCATTTTCCCACCCAAGACTTCCGTACGATATAGTCACCGAGCCATCTTCGGACGGCCGAAAGTGCCTGAAAAAGGCCGAAATCCACGCGAAATATCGCTTTTCCAGTAGGAAATGACACGTTGAATCGAATGAGAGAATGATCAGCCCGATATAACAAATAGTTTTCGAGATATCGGTGCTCAAAGTTAGCTTTTCGCTTTTATTGCCAATAGGAGCACTCCGGTAGGCTACTACTCCTCCATTATCCAAAATTTCTCGATTTCTACCACAGATTCGTTCATTACGACATCGAATTAGTCTATATGATTTTTTCGAGATTTTTAATAGGCGAAATGAAAATTATCATTATCCCACCTGAGACTTCCGTACGATATAGTCACCGAGCCATCTTCGGACGGCCGAAAGTGCCTAAAAACGGCCGAAATCCACGCGAATTATCGCTTTTCCAGTAGAAAATGACACGTTTAGTCGAATGAGAGAATGATCAGCCCGATAAAACAAATAGTTTTCGAGATATCGGTGCTCAAAGTCAGCATTTCGCTTTTATTGCCAATAGGAGCACTCCGATAGGCTACTACTTCTCCATTATCTAAAATTTCCCGATTTCTACCACAGATTCGTTGATTACGACATCGAATTAGTCTATGTGAATTTTTTGAGATTTTTAATAGGCGAAATAAAAATTATCATTTTCCCACCTAAGACTTCAGTATGATATAGTCACCTAGCCAACTTCGGACGGCCGAAAGTACCTAAAAACGGCCGAAATCCACGCGAATTATCGCTTTTCCAGTAGAAAATGATACGCTCAATCGAATGAGATCATGATCAGCCCGATAGGACAAATAGTTTTCGAGATATCGGTGCTCAAAGTCAGCATTTCGCTTTTATTGCCAATAGGAGCACTCCGATAGGCTACTACTTCTCCATTATCCAAAATTTCTCGATTTCTACCACAGATTCGTTCATTACGACATCGAATTAGTCTATGTGAATTTTTTGAGATTTCTAATAGGCAAAATGAAAATTTTCATTTTCCCACCCAAGACTTCCGTACGATATAGTCACCGAGCCATCTTCGGACGGCCGAAAGTGCCTGAAAAAGGCCGAAATCCACGCGAAATATCGCTTTTCCAGTAGGAAATGACACGTTGAATCGAATGAGATCATGATCAGCCCGATATAACAAATAGTTTTCGAGATATCGGTGCTCAAAGTTAGCTTTTCGCTTTTATTGCCAATAGGAGCACTCCGGTAGGCTACTACTCCTCCATTATCCAAAATTTCTCGATTTCTACAACAGATTCGTTCATTACGACATCGAATTAGTCTATGTGAATTTTTTGAGATTTTTAATAGGCAAAATAAAAATTTTCATTCTCCCAACCAAGACTTCCGTACGATATAGTCACCGAGCCAACTTCGGACGGCCGAAAGTGCCAGAAAACGACAAAAATCCACGTGAATTATCGCTTTTCTAGTAGAGAATGACACGCTGATCCGAATGAGATCATGATCAGCCCGATAGGACAAATAGTTTTTGAGATATCGGTGCTCACAGTCAGCTCTTCGCTTTTATCGCCAATAGGAGCACTCCGGTAGGCTACTACTTCTCCATTATCCAAAATTTCTCGATTTCTACCACAGATTTGTTCATTACGACATCGGATTAGTCTATGTGAATGTTTTGAGATTTTTAATAGGCGAAATGAAAATTATCATTTTCCCACCTAAGACTTCAGAACGATATAGTCACCTAGCCAACTTCGGACGGCCGAAAGTGCCTAAAAACGGCCGAAATCCACGCGAATTATCGCTTTTCCAGTAGAAAATGACACGTTGAATCGAATGAGCGAATGATCAGCCCGATAAAACAAATAGTTTTCGAGATATCGGTGCTCAAAGTTAGCTTTTTGCTTTTATTGCCAATAGGAGCATTCCGGTAGGCTACTACTTCTCCATTATCCAAAATTTCTCGATTTCTACCACAGATTCGTTGATTACGACATCGAATCAGTCTATGTGGATTTTTTGAGATTTTTAATAGGCGAAATAAAAATTATCATTCTCCCAACCAAGACTTCCGTACGATATAGTCACCGAGCCAACTTCGGACGGCCGAAAGTGCCAGAAAACGACAAAAATCGACGAGAATTATCGTTTTTCTAGTAGAAAATGACACGATGAATCGAATGAGATCATGATCAGCCCGATAGGACAAATATTTTTCGAGATATCGGTTCTCAAAGTTAGCTTTTCGCTTTTATTGCCAATAGGAGCACTCCGGTAGGCTACTACTTCTCCATTATCCAAAATTTCCCGATTTCTACCACAGATTCGTTCATGACGACATCGAATTAGTCTATGTGAATTTTTTGAGATTTTTAATAGGCGAAATAAAAATTATCATTTTCCCACCCAAGACTTCCGTACGATATAGTTATTGAGCCATCTTCGGACGGCCGAAAGTGCCAGAAAACGACGAAAATCCTCGTGAGTTATCGCTTTTCCAGTAAAAAATGACACGCTCAATCGAATGAGATCATGATCAGTCCGATAGGACAAATATTTTTTGAGATATCGGTGCTCAAAGTCAGCTTTTCGCTTTTATCGCCAATAGGAGCACTCCGGTAGGCTACTACTTCTCCATTATCTAAAATTTCCCGATTTCTACCACAGATTCGTTGATTAAGACATCGAATTAGTCTATGTGAATTTTTTGAGATTTTTAATAGGCGAAATAAAAATTATCATTTTCCCACCCAAGACTTCCGTACGATATAGTCACCGAGCCATCTTCGGACGGCCGAAAGTGCCTAAAAACGGCCGAAATCCACGCGAATTATCGCTTTTCCAGTAGAAAATGACACGTTGAATCGAATGAGATCATGATCAGCCCGATAGGACAAATAGTTTTCGAGATATCGGTTCTCAAAGTTAGCTTTTCGCTTTTATTGCCAATAGGAGCACTCCGGTAGGCTACTACTTCTCCATTATCCAAAATTTCTCGATTTCTACAACAGATTCGTTCATTACGACATCGAATTAGTCTATGTGAATTTTTTGAGATTTTTAATAGGCAGAATAAAAATTTTCATTTTCCCACCCAAGACTTCCGTACGATATAGTTATTGAGCCATCTTCGGACGGCCGAAAGTGCCAGAAAACGACAAAAATCCTCGTGAATTATCGCTTTTCCAGTAGAAAATGATACGCTCAATCGAATGAGATCATGATCAGCCCGATAAAACAAATAGTTTTTGAGATATCGGTGCTCAAAGTCAGCTTTTCGCTTTTATCGCCAATAGGAGCACTCCGGTAGGCTACTACTTCTCCATCATCCAAAATTTCTCGATTTCTACCACAGATTCGTTCATTACGACATCGAATTAGTCTATATGATTTTTTCGAGATTTTTAATAGGCGAAATGAAAATTATCATTATCCCACCTGAGATTTCAGAACGATATAGTCACCTAGCCAACTTCGGACGGCCGAAAGTGCCTTAAAACGGCCGAAATCCACGCGAATTATCGCTTTTCCAGTAGAAAATGACACGTTGAATCGAATGAGATCATGATCAGCCCGATAGGACAAATTGTTTTCGAGATATCGGTGCTCAAAGTTAGCTATTTGCTTTTATTGCCAATAGGAGCACTCCGGTAGGTTACTACTTCTTCATTATCCAAAATTTCTCGATTTCTACCACAGATTCGTTGATTACGACATCGAATTAGTCTATGTGAATTTTTTGAGATTTTTAATAGGCGAAATAAAAATTATCATTCTCCCAACCAAGACTTCCGTACGATATAGTCACCGAGCCAACTTCGAACGGCCGAAAGTGTCAGAAAACGACAAAAATCGACGAGAATTATCGTTTTGATAGTAGAAAATGACACGTTGAATCGAATGAGATCATGATCAGCCCGATAGGACAAATTGTTTTCGAGATATCGGTGCTCAAAGTTAGCTTTTTGCTTTTATTGCCAATAGGAGCACTCCGGTAGGTTACTACTTCTCCATTATCCAAAATTTCCCGATTTCTACCACAGATTCGTTGATTAAGACATCGAATTAGTCTATGTGGATTTTTTGAGATTTTTAATAGGCGAAATAAAAATTATCATTTTCCCACCCAAGACTTCCGTACGATATAGTCACCGAGCCATTTTCGGACGGCCGAAAGTGCCTAAAAACGGCCGAAATCCACGCGAATTATCGCTTTTCCAGTAGAAAATGACACGTTGAATCGAATGAGATCATGATCAGCCCGATAGGACAAATAGTTTTTGAGATATCGGTGCTCAAAGTCAGCTTTTCGCTATTATCGCCAATAGGAGCACTCCGGTAGGCTACTACTTCTCCATTATCCAAAATTTCTCGATTTCTACCACAGATTCGTTGATTACGACATCGAATCAGTCTATGTGAATTTTTTGAGATGTTTAATAGGCGAAATAAAAATTATCATTCTCCCAACCAAGACTTCCGTACGATATAGTCACCGAGCCAACTTCGGACGGCCGAAAGTGCCAGAAAACGACAAAAATCGACGAGAATTATCGTTTTTCTAGTAGAAAATGACACGATGAATCGAATGAGATCATGATCAGCCCGATAGGACAAATATTTTTCGAGATATCGGTTCTCAAAGTTAGCTTTTCGCTTTTATTGCCAATAGGAGCACTCCGGTAGGCTACTACTTCTCCATTATCCAAAATTTCCCGATTTCTACCACAGATTCGTTCATGACGACATCGAATTAGTCTATGTGAATTTTTTGAGATTTTTAATAGGCGAAATAAAAATTATCATTTTCCCACCCAAGACTTCCATACGATATAGTTATTGAGCCATCTTCGGACGGCCGAAAGTGCCAGAAAACGACGAAAATCCTCGTGAGTTATCGCTTTTCCAGTAAAAAATGACACACTCAATCGAATGAGATCATGATCAGTCCGATAGGACAAATATTTTTTGAGATATCGGTGCTCAAAGTCAGCTTTTCGCTTTTATCGCCAATAGGAGCACTCCGGTAGGCTACTACTTCTCCATTATCCAAAATTTCCCGATTTCTACCACAGATTCGTTGATCAAGACATCGAATTAGTCTATGTGAATTTTTTGAGATTTTTAATAGGCGAAATAAAAATTATCATTTTCCCACCCAAGACTTCCGTACGATATAGTCACCGAGCCATCTTCGGACGGCCGAAAGTGCCTAAAAACGGCCGAAATCCACGCGAATTATCGCTTTTCCAGTAGAAAATGACACGTTGAATCGAATGAGATCATGATCAGCCCGATAGGACAAATAGTTTTCGAGATATCGGTTCTCAAAGTTAGCTTTTCGCTTTTATTGCCAATAGGAGCACTCCGGTAGGCTACTACTTCTCCATTATCCAAAATTTCTCGATTTCTACCACAGATTCGTTCATTACGACATCGAATTAGTCTATATGATTTTTTCGAGATTTTTAATAGGCGAAATGAAAATTATCATTATCCCACCTGAGACTTCAGAACGATATAGTCACCTAGCCAACTTCGGACGGCCGAAAGTGCCTTAAAACGGCCGAAATCCACGCGAATTATCGCTTTTCCAGTAGAAAATGACACGTTGAATCGAATGAGATCATGATCAGCCCGATAGGACAAATTGTTTTCGAGATATCGGTGCTCAAAGTTAGCTTTTTGCTTTTATTGCCAATAGGAGCACTCCGGTAGGTTACTACTTCTCCATTATCCAAAATTTCTCGATTTCTACCACAGATTCGTTGATTACGACATCGAATTAGTCTATGTGAATTTTTTGAGATTTTTAATAGGCAAAATAAAAATTTTCATTTTCCCACCCAAGACTTCCGTACGATATAGTTATTGAGCCATCTTCGGACGGCCGAAAGTGCCAGAAAACGACAAAAATCCTCGTGAATTATCGCTTTTCCAGTAAAAAATAACACGCTCAATCGAATGAGATCATGATCAGCCCGATAGGACAAATAGTTTTTGAGATATCGGTGCTCAAAGTCAGCTTTTCGCTTTTATCGCCAATAGGAGCACTCTGGTAGGCTACTACTTCTCCATTATTCAAAATTTCACGATTTCTACCACAGATTCGTTCATTACGACATCGAATTAGTCTATGTGAATTTTTTGAGATTTTTAATAGGCGAAATAAAAATTATCATTTTCCCACCTAAGACTTCAGTACGATATAGTCACCTAGCCAACTTCGGACGGCCGAAAGTGCCTGAAAACGGCCAAAATCCACGCGAATTATCGCTTTTCCAGTAGAAAATGACACGTTTAGTCGAATGAGAGAATGATCAGCCCGATATAACAAATAGTTTTCGAGATATCGGTGCTCAAAGTTAGCTTTTCGCTTTTATTGCCAAAAGGAGCACTCCGGTAGGCTACTACTTCTCCATTATCCAAAATTTCTCGATTTCTACCACAGATTCGTTCATAACGACATCGAATCAGTCTATGTGAATTTTTTGAGATTTTTAATAGGCAAAATAAAAATTTTCATTTTCCCACCCAAGACTTCCGTACGATATAGTTATTGAGCCATCTTCGGACGGCCGAAAGTGCCAGAAAACGACAAAAATCCTCGTGAATTATCGCTTTTCCAGTAGAAAATGATACGCTCAATCGAATGAGATCATGATCAGCCCGATAGGACAAATAGTTTTTGAGATATCGGTGCTCAAAGTCAGCTTTTCGCTTTTATCGCCAATAGGAGCACTCCGGTAGGCTACTACTTCTCCATTATTCAAAATTTCCCGATTTCTACCACAGATTCGTTCATTACGACATCGAATTAGTCTATGTGAATTTTTTGAGATTTTTAATAGGCAAAATAAAAATTTTCATTTTCCCACCCAAGACTTTCATACGATATAGTTATTGAGCCATCTTCGGACAGCCGAAAGTGCCAGAAAACGACAAAAATCCTCGTGAATTATCGCTTTTCCAGTAGAAAATGACACGTTTAGTCGAATGAGAGAATGATCAGCCCGATAAGACAAATAGTTTTCGAGATATCGGTGCTCAAAGTCAGCTTTTCGCTTTTATCGCCAATAGGAGCACTCCGGTAGGCTACTACTTCTCCATTATCCAAAATTTCCCGATATCTACCACAGATTCGTTCATTACGACATCGAATTAGTCTATTTGAATTTTTTGAGATTTTTAATAGGCAAAATAAAAATTTTCATTTTTCCACCTAGGACTTCAGTACGATATAGTCACCGAGCCAACTTCGAACGGCCGAAAGTGCCAGAAAACGACAAAAATCCACGAGAATTATCGCTTTTCTAGTAGAAAATGACACGCTGAATCGAATGAGATCATGATCAGCCCGATAGGACAAATAGTTTTTGAGATATCGGTGCTCAAAGTCAGCTTTTCGCTTTTATTGCCAATAGGCTACTTCTTCTCCATTTTCCAAAATTTCTCGGTTTCTTCCACATATTCGTTCATGACGACATTGAATTACTCTATGTGAATTTCTTAAGATCTTTAGTAGGCCAAATGAAAATTTTCATTTATCCATCTAAGACTTCCGTACGATATAGTCAGCGAGCCATCTTCGGACGGCCGAAAATGCCAGAAAACGGCCGAAATCCACGCGAATTATCACTCTCCCAGTAAAGGATGACACGTTGAATCGAATGACAGAATGATCAGCCCGATAAAACGAATAGTTTTCGAGATATCAGTGCTCAAAGTCAGCTTTTCGCTTTTATCGCCAATAGGAGCACTCCGGTAGGGTACTACTTCTCCATTATCTAAAATTTCTCGATTTCCACCACAGATTCTTTCATTACGACATCGAATTAGTCTATGTGAACTTCTTCAGATTTTTAGTAGGTCAAATAAATATTTTCATTTTTCCACCTAAGACTTCCGTACGATATAGTCACCGAGCCATCTTCGGACGGCCGAAAGTGCCAGAAAACGACGAAAATCCACGCGAGTTGTCGCTTTTTCTCGATTTTCACCACAGATTCGTTCATTACGACATCGAATTAGTCTATGTGAATTTTTCAAATTTTTAATAGGCAAAATAAAAATTTTCATTTTCCCACTCAAGACTTTCGTACGATATAGTAACCGAGCCATCTTGGGACGGCCGAAAGTGTCAGAAAACGACGAAAATCCACGCGAATTATAGCTTTTCCAGTAGAAACTGACACGCTGAATAGAATGAGATCATGATCAGCCCGATAGGACAGATAGTTTCTGAGATATCGACGCTCAAACTCAGCTTTCCGCTTTTATTGCCAATAGGAGCACTCCGGAAGGCTACTACTTCTCCATTTCCCAAAATTCCTCGATTTTCACCACAGATTCGTTCATTACGACATCGAATTAGTCTATGCGAATTTTTTCTGATTTTTAATAGGCAAAATGAAAATTTTCATTTTCCCACCCAAGACGTACGATATAGTCACCGAGCCATCTTCGGACGGCCGAAAGTGCCAGAAAATGACAAAAATCCACGCGAATTATAGCTTTTTTCAGTAGAAAATGACACGCTGAATAGAATAAGGCCATGACCAGCCTGATAGAACAAATAGTTTTCGAAATATCGACGCTCAAACTCAGCTTTCCGCTTTTATTGCCAATAGGAGCACTCCGGTTGGCTACTTCTTCTCCATTTTTCAAAATTTCTTGGTTTCTCCCACAGATTCGTTCATACCGACATTGAATTAGTCTATGTGAATTTTATCAGATTTTTCACAGGCAAAATAAAAATTTTCATTTTCCCACCTGAGACTTTTGTACGATATAGTCACCAAGCCATCTTCGGACGGCCGAAAGTGCCTGAAAACGGCCGAAATCCACGCGAATTATCGCTTTTCCAGTAGAAAATGACACGCTGAATCGAATGAGACCATGATCAGCCCGATAAGACAAATAGTTTTCGAGATATCGGTGCTCAAAGTCAGCTTTTCGCTTTCATTGCCAATAGGAGCACTCCGGTAGGCTACTTCTTCTCAATTTTTCAAAAATTCTCGATTTCCATCACAGATTCGTCCATTTCGACATCGAATTAGTCTATGTGATTTTTTTCAGATTCTTAATAGTCAAAATAAAAATTTTCATTTTCCCACCTGAGACTTTTCGTTCGATATAGTCACCGAACCGTCTCCGGACGGCCGAAAGTGCTAGAAAACGGCAGAAATCCGCACGAATTATCGCTTTGTCAGTAGAAAATGACACGCTAAATCGAATGAGACCATGATCAGCCCGATAGGACGAATAATTTTTTAGATATCGGTGCTCATATTCATCAGCTTTTCGCTTCTATTGCCAATAGGAGCACTCTGGTAGGCTACTACGTCTCCATTATCCAAAATTTCCCGATTTCCACCACAGATTCGTTCTTTACGACATCGGATAAGGGTATGTGAATTTTTTCAGATTTTTAGTAGGACAAATAAAAATTTTCATTTTCCCACCTATGACTTCCGTACGATATAGTTATTGAGCCATCTTCGGACGGCCGAAATGGCCAGAAAACAGCGGAAATCCACGCGATTTATTGCTTTTCCAGTAGAAAATGATACGCTGAATCGAATGAGACCATGATCAGTCCGATAGGACGAATTGTTTTTGAGATATCGGTGCTCAAAGTCAGCTTTTCGCTTTTATTGCCAATAGGAGCACTCTGGTAGGCTACTACGTCTCCATTATCCAAAATTTCCCGATTTCCACCACAGATTCGTCCATTACGACATCGGATTAGAGTATGTGAATTTTTTCAGATTTTTAGCAGGACAAATAAAAATTTTCATTTTCCCACCTATGACTTACGTACGATATAGTCACCGAGCCATCTTCGGACGGCCGAAATGGCCAGAAAACGGCGGAAATCCACGCGAATTATCACTTTTCCAGTAGAAAATGATACGCTGAATCGAATGAGACCATGATCAGTCCGATAGGACGAATTGTTTTTGAGATATCGGTGCTCAAAGTCAGCTTTTCGCTTTTATTGCCAAGGTGTCCCATTAACAGATGTGCGTGAAAGTAGCTGACCATAATGGAGGGAACAAGATCTCATTCTCAAAGTTCCAAAATTGTTTGAGCTCATCTACATCAAAATATGAGTACCTATCAATTCAATATGATGTGTTGTAAGGAAAAACAGACAATTTGCGCCAATATGCCACTGCGTTCAAAAAAAAATTCTAGGACATGTCCTAAATCATAATATAATTATATATATGATCTTCTTGGACAATAACTATTCTATATCAAATTTCCACTCATCCGTTTTCAACATATTATAGAAATGGAAATAATTTTTTATTTGGATCATTCCGCTCTCGTTTTTGATACTTTTCACTAGTGTCAAGTTCTCATAAAAAAACCCTAAATCTAGTCCATCAATGGCGAATATTGAGAAAACCTAAAAACGAATTCAACATTCACACCATTGTCATTCAGCTATACCTACCAATATATTTAATACATGCATTTGAAAGAAATCCAAAATTGTAAAGATGCCAGATTTGATTGCAAATTTCATTCGCAAATTTCATAAAGCAACATAATGTTTGCCCCTTGTTTGTGTTAAGAATTGTACATAATGTCAATATATATACAGGGTCTCTCAACGAAAGCTTGACTCACGTTCTTAGTGAAACAATTTTAGACAGTTAAGCTAATTTGATATGTTCAGGGCACCTAGCAACTCCAATTTTGCAATTTAAAATGGAACTACCTTACTTTCAACATTACATTCTAACGCACTTTCCACTAAGAGTATATATTGGTGCATCGTTTCTAGGAATCAGTTGAAATTTTACATATTGAATAAAAACCACATTCATTTTTTTGCTGTGTCGATCAATTCACCAAACCAGTTTTTGTTAGAAGATCCTGTATATATACACAAATCAAGCGAATAAGAAATAGATTTCAATGGTTCTACTGACAAAACAAAATATGTAATTTCGAGATGGTTTCTTTGTATCATAATAAGAAGTATTTCAGTGAATGCTCGACTGAATGGACCTGTCACAACTTGCCACAAGAAATATTCGAGTATTCGAGAGCTATTTTCCCAGAATGAAAGGTAATTTCTCTCATGCCTGGCACAAGCGATGAAAAATGAGAAACCGTGTTTGCTAGGAAAATAATAATAAAATAAAAAACAACTGCAATGCCTGAGGAAAGAAAGAGGAGACAATTGAAGATGCATTCGTTTCACGAATAGATACTGAGTTTAACAAAGTTATTCAAAAATAATATCTACATTCTGCATTATAAGGTGGCAATCAATAAGAACCTATAGGAAAAAAATGTAATTCCATAAATCCAACAATACCAATCATAACAATGATGATGATAATAATAATAATGATGAAAAAAATAACAGTCATGCATGAAAAGTTTCGAATGAAATATGATTATTCCTACTCTGATTTGAATTCTAACATGTAAATGATAAGCGAGATAATACTTACCATCAACAGATTAGCATGTCGCTTATATGGGCCCCCTCGAGGAGCCATGTATGGCTGGCTGGTTCACTGCTGATCTAGCTCCTGATATGCTAGAGACCCCCTGAAATGAAAATAATGATTTTCTTAATGACTCGCAATTGAAAAAATAAAAACGGTCTTTCCGATAGGAGAAGCAGACAGGTAGCTACTCATAAGATTTTGGACCATTTATGCGAAAACGAAAACAGGCTGGAGCAGAGGACCAAAACCCAAGGTATCATTCGAAATGAACATATTTTTGTATCATTCTCAGTCAATTATTCTTATACAGAGGCGAATAGTTCAGCTATTATATGAATGCATTTCAATAAATGATCGCCGAGATGTTCGCCGTATTATTCGAAAGAAAATTATATTGACGCATTCACGGTTCCCTATTCAAAATTCCATCAGTGAGGCAGGGATTCTATACCGGGTGTTAACGAAGTCATTAGACAAGCCATCATGGTTTCCAGAGTTCCGAAGGTATGTGATTCAAATTTGACAGGGGTGTAGGAATCGATAATTTGAAAATTTCGCAATCTTTCAGACTCTCCCATCATTTCCGGTTTCACCGGAATCAATCCCAACTTTTATTTTTCAAGTAGAGGACACCCTGCGTATTTCATCCCATTATCGATTAGGGATTAGCATAACGAATTCGACGATACCGCGGGTGATTTCAAACGATTACGAAGATATTCGCATTCAAAATATATGCTCCATATATATTCCATATGCGAGTGTGACAGAGAAAGGAGTTTCAATATTGCGTCGTCATGTGCCGTATCGTTGAAATCATAATAATAATCTCTAACTGATTATGGAATGAAATACGGGTGTCCCATTTGAAAATGAAAAGTTTAAATATCATACATACCTTCAAAACTCTGGAAACCACGACGGCTTGTCTAATGAATAGCGGGATCGTGAATTTATTTTCTAAAAATTCCCGATATACTTCAACGTTTCAATGTATTTACCTAAATTTTGCAAGCAATATGGAAAATATAGCCCTTCAGGGGTATAGCTCTGAAACCACACTCAACATGTTTTTTTTCAAATGCAACAATATATATATATATAGAGATAATATGGGCCATACTAGATTTTTCATAACTGAAATTATGTTTGAAATTAGTCTATCAGCAAACAGGGCTGAACTGAAAAAATTAAAATTCAAATCGATAATTTCTTACACACTGATGTATATCAATATCAAGTTTTCAATATCGCGTACGTATATATCCTAGAGATAGCATCAACATCAAGTATATGAATTCTGAAGAATGAAAATATATCAAATTCGTCGTCCTAAAATGTACTAAAATATGCAGCTGGTGATAACAATGAAAAAAGCTTGAGCTTTCTATTAGAAGGCTTGAAGGCATGTGACCTTGATCGAAAAAAAAATCACCTGAGGTACATTTTTTGTATGTCGTGTATTTATATGGCGATGCTCATGATTAAATTACACTCATCTATACCTACCAATGAGAAATCATCACCTACATGGATTTCCGAATCGTTTTTTCTGTTCAATTCTGATACCGCAGTATTTGTGGTAGGAAGCTGGTATATATTATTGGCTACCACTATAGTAGGTAAAATATGGCAGCAGGGCACAACGAGTCCCAGAAAAATAAGTAATTCCAAAATAAAACTGACATGATAATTGAATTCACTGCTGAAAACTGAATCTCACCTGTTCCGAATAACACGACCGAACCTCCCGACGTACATCTCTCGTCCATACACAAAATTTGACGGACATTTTGGAAAACAATTGAATTTCGCGGACCTATCGCCGTCGGTATAACAGGCACGGGCAATGTCGGATGTCGGTATTTCTGAGGCATCTAGAGACAGGGCGCAACAGAGAATCCGTGCGGGAACAATAATTTACAGAAAATTTCCTGGATCCTGATTGAAAAAAAATATAATTGAAATAGCTAATCATTATCGGCCCCAACAGTAAATGCCTTAACAGTATTTTTTCCATTAATCGAAAAAGAAAGAAGAGGAAGAATTATAAATACCACCACAAGGTTTATGTTGAAAGTTTTGTTAACATCAATTGCATTTCAGGTCAGATTGAGTTAGTACGATTGATTGCTACAACGACGAACCACTAACCAGCGTTTTTCATCTATATATTGAAAAAACTACATGGTTCTATATATAATAATGACCGTAGCATAATATATCTGTACTGCTTAGAATGTTATTTTGTTTGCAGGCATTCAAGACAATTTCCGTGTCATAATTTATAGTGGAAAGCGGCAATGCAGGCAATTCAATAAAAGATTTCAACAGTTATGACACTGAGGTTGGTGTACGATCATTTATTCATCCTCTAATATTTTCTGGGTTAAAATTGCAACGCCATTTTCATATTCAGTAACAAAATCTTTTCGATTGAACGAAGCAAAAGTGTACTCACATGGTGATGCTGATATTTGTGGATTCAGAAATAATAGGCACTGAACATGTATGGAATAAACCTCTGAACAGTGAAACAAATTCATTTCATAACGCTGAAAACGAAATATCACCTCAGTTGAATCATTCCGGATAACCCCCGAAGAGAACCTGTCGACACCACTTGAGGATATCCATTACCGACAACATATTTTATTTCACACTTTTCACTGAATTCCTAAAGAAATTATTCAGTATAAAGTTCTTGGATGCGTCCCTACACAAAATTTGACCGACATTTTGGAAAACAATTGAATTTCGCGGACCTATCGCCGTCGGTAAAACAGGCAACGGTAACGTCGGTATTTCCGTGATGCTACGACGACGAACCAGCGTTGCCAAAGCTTCACTATCTTCTGCACTCTCCCGACTCTCGCCCTACTCTGGTAAACCTTTAGATTCTTTAAAATTGACCAAATCGAACGAAATGATCAAAGCCGGATAAAATGTAATTTCCTATAGCTAGATATAATCATAATGATAAGGACCTGATATAATCAATTTTTTTAATGCTTTCATTGATAATGAATGATATATCTTGGCAGATAAAAGTAATTCAGGTTTGTAGATTTATCAAATGGTAATTGGTGGTAGTAGGCACAGGGTGGCACAGGCAATATAAGAAACCTAAATAGATATTTAAAAATAACATTCCGATTTCGCATTAATATTTCAATGCCATCTGGCAGTTAAATGATGAATTATTGTCTGTGTTCATTGTGTAAAGATATCGATAACCGTAGATTTAAAATATACAGGAACGACATAGTGGTGACGCTCTTGTCGAGAATTTGGCCCTGGGTAAAGATCCGATAGATGGCACTAAATGTCCTTAGGAAACGCCGAAAGGGAAAGTGGTAATTCGTGACGTAATTGCATCCAAAATTATTTCATGTTGGGTTGGGATAGAAATGTATGTATAATCACAGATTAACGAATCTTAGTATAATTCCAGATCATAGCTGGAAATAATCATCAATTCTACAAACCTTGCTATAGAGCGAAATAGAAGATTACTTTGCGTTCATCAACTCATGAACTGCACTTTTGAACTGATACCACCTTTTTTAAAATTGACAGTGAGTTGATGATCGCAACATTCTTTTTGCCGACAATCTTTTAAGAGCCAGACTATAAGAAAATTTTCCTAGAATGGGAAGTTTCTCACTATGACAAAAATATGAACAATACTTTTGAGATACAGGATATTGAGGGAGATAAAACTCAAGAATAAAACAGTTTATAGCTTGTCATCTCAAGCAAGGACCTATAACTATGTTGGCATGTCATAGAACTCATAATAGGTTTGCTCAGCAGTGGCAGTGTTTTATCACAGTATATTATCCTTGTGAAAGGTTATATCTCTAACCGCCCACAGTATTGACAAATGTTGAGGTTTCTAGCTGATGGTAAAGCTACATAAAAGATAAGAGATGGACATAAACGAACATATTTAATCAACTAAAATAACATTTTCGAACAAAAATTGATAACAATAATTCAATAATGAGACAATTGAAGAGAAAAATACTGGCACTGTACAGGTCTATAGAAATGAAATCTAAAGATGGAGTCAACTTTCTTATTTAAACTGCACATTCAATAAAAATGGCATATATAAGGACAGATCCTCAAATAATCACAGTAATTCAAAACAAATTCAAAGGAATAACACAAACATGGAATGACTAGATATATAAAAAAATATGTTAGGATTAAGTAAATACATCTTTGATATTTTGGAACTGTCTAATGGCGAGATCAACTGGTAAATGGAATTTATATCCTGATAAGGTGTCCAGACTCCTCAAACTATCTTGAAACCCTGAAATATATTGGAAATACTTTACACTAATATCTAATTTACCAATGTATTATAATGTATCCCTCTAAGGATTCTTCCAGAAACTATATTTCCCAGTATATTTCAAAAATAATTGATGTTTATTAATGAAGAATACTGATTCCTTTCAGAATATGTAAAATAGAAGTTTATTTTTAATTGACTGCTGTTGATGGAAATTCATAGTAAATGTAAAAACTTCCCAAATGATAAGATTTGTGGAAATCTTATCATTTGTGAAGTTATCACATAAATTAGAGCAGTTGATGATAATGTGAATTTAGTTGGTAAAATATTAGATCATTCAACTCATGAAGTGAAATACAAATGTTCACCCTGGTTTCCTCAAGTCCTTTATGAAAGTGTATATTATTCCAACCCTCACAACCAGCAGGAAAATGTGAACTCCCTTCAAGTTATTTTCATTGATTTGGAAATATATTCAGAAATAACAAATCAACCTCTATATCATTATGTATGAACAAAAAAATGTATCATTGATGGGCAATTCTAGGTCAACTACAGCAAGTTTGATTATAATACTATCAAATAATAGAAGAAAACAAACTACATTGAAACTAGCAAAAAACAGTGACACAATGTCTACTCCATAACATAAATCAAATGACTTGCCTGTTTTTGCAACATAACTCCAAGGTTGATAATAGGTCTTCACAAGTTGGTTACAAGTGAATATCAGGGTCAACCAAGGAACAAGTTTATTTGCACTGAAAATAACACAAATTAGAGTTTTCAGAACAAAATTCAATTTTTGAGAAAATAATACTTACTTCAGGGCTGCACAAACAAAAGCTTTGAAATGTGAATCAGGACTTCTCTTGTATGGAGTATGAGTTGAAATGATACTGCCAATACAACAAAGCATGTTCTGCTTGTTAGATGATGGAGAAGATCCAGCAATATCCAAATTAAAACTCTGAGACAGCTTTCTAGCAGGTGTAGAATTATACTTTTCCCCATTTTTCATCTTATAATACTCCATGATTATCTCCCAAGCATGAATGTGAGTATTACCAACAGATGCTCTACGTGGAAAACACCCAATCAGAGGAACAAGGCTGGTACTCTGCATGGAGTAAGCCCCATGCTGCATAAGATCTCGAATGCATGCTGCAAGGTATTTCCTTACAGCAGTTGTCAACTGAACATTACATGATACTGACTGAGATTCTGAATCACTACTGTATTCACCTTCTTGATCCTTGTATTCACTTTGCATTACAAGATCCTTCACTCTTATAATGGACATTTCCAGTTTGGCCCTCAAATCTCTGAAAATAGATGGAAGTTTTTTATCAAGGTATATCCAATTCAAGGAATTCCAGATATATATTTCTGACAATCATATTTTTTTGAATTCAAACTATTTTACAACTGTTTAGCAGAAATTTTGTTCAATTATATTTTTTCCTTACCCCCAATGGTTAACTTTCATGGTATTCTTGAGATCATTTTTCCTGAAATGATGGGGACCACATCCTAACTGTAGGACAGCAAACATCTGCAAAATAGTAGCTGTTCTCTGTATTAACCCTAGTGTAGTTTCACTCTTATAAGGCTGTTTGAGTGTATGATATGAACAGCCACATGAGCATTTGGAATGTTTTGTATCAGCCTGTAGATAACTTATGAAACGTTCCAAGTCAGCAATTTGTGTTTTCAACTGGCCCACTAAGTGTTCTTTTACACGCAAGGGGCTCACAAGTTGATCAAATGCCATATTTATCTGCTTACTCACATCATCCTTTGTCATCTAAAAAAATAAAAACTGTGATATATATTAAAACAGAATTGGAAATAAGGTGCACCTGCTGAAAACTATGCTCATCAAGTTCCAAGTTCATTCTTGTCTTTAGTTCATTCAAGATGACTCTCTGTCTCTCAAGTAATACATCCTGTGGTATACCAGCTTCTCCACTTTCAAAAGCATACTGTTCTAATTCCCTCAGTTGTGATTTCAGCCTTTCAATCAGTTCTTTTTGTTGACTTCTTCTCAATCTCACAGCTTCTGCAAGACTAGCTTCATCCATACGTTCTTTAACAAGTCCTACATCTGGTATTCCCCGAAAAGCAAATTCCTCCAGAGATTTGAGTAGATCCTCTTTATCTTCTGATGGAGCATTGACAACTTGTCTCAAACGAAACTGGACCTGAGCAAAATGAGTTGTCAAAGCAAAAAGTGATGAATTGAGAAGTTCCTGCTCTTCTTCCATGCTTCTGAGTTTCTCCATCCCATATCTGAAACACTCACAGATATATCTAGAACTTCTGGAAGCCCCTTAAATGCTATTCACTTACGGGTTGTGGTGGTCGCAGCTGTAATCATATTTAACAATATCCACATCGTTTTCTTCATCATTGGGTGCTCCAAGTGGGTCCCATCGTTCACCAGTGGGTTGTTCCTCTAAGAAATAATCAGGTGTTGTTCCTCTCTCCATTTTATTGCAATGTCAGTGAAGTTTGGTTGATAATCTTCATAGCGACATTTACGTATACTCTACACCGAGTTAACGAAGAAGTATGCATACATAGCGATAAAGACGAATATTTTATTTCCATTTTGATAACATTCTCGAGCATAAATCATGAATTATAATTACCATTACCAGTATTACCAACTTCCAACTTCGACTTCAACAACCACCAACCACGGTTACCACCACAACACCCACCACACTACACCCACCCAATATGAAGGTCAGTTTACGCGCATAGATCTATGCTACGCTACCGCTACATGAGCCAGCGAGCCGTGAGGATGCAATGCAACAAATAATCCGTGTGGCGAGGATTTTTCTAGTGGTTCTGTGGTGGTTCAGTGGTTAGCATACCTTCTTGATATGCCAAAGTTCCCGGATTCGAATCCCATACTCTACGAACATTGTTTCTTTTTTTATCTCGAAGTAATTAATTGAAAAAAATACTGTGGGGCATTAACTGTCGCAGCCGATAGTGATTCGCTATTTCAATGATGTATTTTTCCGTTACCAACGATATAACAATCAGGGGTAACCTCACCATTTTTCAGGATCGGCTGTGACGAAGCTCTCGGCCTCAAATTTTCTGCATAGATTATTTCTGGCGTCCTGTCTCTAGATACACCAATTCAGGTAGTATTGAATTGGTGCATTCCGTGTATCCGTGTACCAAGGTAAAAACAATGTATAGTAGGTTTATGTTTATCCCCTCTCCTCTTTGGTAAAACCTTGGTAAAACCACAGTAGAGAGCTTACAGAGCTACTGTGGTAAAACGAAACTTTGACGTCTTGGTCTTGGTCATAAAAAACATAAAACCAAACTGTTAGTGAGTTTCAGAGTTACGTACATCGTACATGTATGGTGATATATTTACAACTGAGCCGTTGATACTGAGCTATTGAGCTGCACTAAGAATCTCAGTCAAAGTTGGTAAAAAGAATATCACTATTGATGGTAGGTGGGAAAATAAAGGCTTCGTACAGGGTGTTACAAGTTACCATCAGTTTAACAATAATCATCAAAACCTATGTATTGAATAATAATACCTACCCTTGTTTTCAGGATTTCAGATAACCAATGTTATTTTGAAATGAATAGGTACAAATTTTATAAGGCATCATGTTTTGTTAGACAAACTAAAGATTATTTCATCAACCAAAAATTGCACATCAATTCAACCATACAAACTGTTGGAAGAGTTGTATATACAGCTGATAGCATTTTACTGGAATGTATGGATCAAGAAGGAAACATAATTTTGAATGTTCAGACTGCAGATGTGCCAAGTAATGAATCTTATGTCTATATGTTTGGAACATTTAGTTACTTCCAGGACTTGTGCAAGAATACATTTTACAATTTTGATGAGCACTGTGACCAGTTTTTTGTTAGATTGGATATGACTATTTGGCATGAAATTTCCGAGGAACAAGCTAGAGACATTGAAAAATTATTATTCCAGCTCTGTTGAATAATAAACAGAAATAGTTTATAACATATCTATTATATTATACAATATAACCTTGTGATGTGCTAGAGTTAAGAACTTTCAGTCCATATCCGGCATTTAAAAGTCTGAAAATAATCCAACCTGATTCAAAGTTCAAAATACGATTTTTCCAGTATTTTTTCAACAGTTTGAATTTTGTAATCACATCCAGTTATATATGTTGCATATCAATTTCCCTACTGACATGTGACATGTCAATATTTCTGTCAAGAGTGTCAAGTGCCATTGCTGCTGCCACAACAAAAATTAACTATGGTTCTGTGTCTATGTCCTATAGGCCATGTTTGTGTTCTCTTGAATTTTTTGGTGTATGGATTTGGATTGTTAACACTGATCTGATTAATATATTTTTCGAAAATAAGCAATACTGGATGCGCCAGCTTCCATAACGAATGTGTGCTTACATTTACACAAAAATATCCAAAGTGGTTTGGACCACAACTTTGACAAAAGGTAGGTTAATCTGTGGGTGAAATCATAAATCAATCCAATCAATGACAATTTTCAGGTGCATACCCACATACCCACTGATTTATCTCAAACAATAGCCTTTAACCTAAACAATAGGATTCATGAGCTATTAATTTCAAGTCCATCGATCTTATTCAACAGATATTTTCTCCTACTTTTCAGTTTGATTGAATAGAACATTGGGTAAAGTATCTAGGCACCTATATAACCATAAACAATCACTGATATATATAATATTGTGTAATAGTGCAAAACGATAGTCAGCATAATTTCTTCTTGGTTGATGATCTCCCCAAAAAATTGAAAAGAAAATGAGCAAAGACATGAAAGAAATCTTGAGAATCCCAAAAAGAACACCAATAACTGATGACTATGAGATAACCAAGCAAGTCTTAGGGCTTGGGATTAATGGTAAAGTTGTTGAATGTTTCAATCGTTCAACAAGAGAAAAATTTGCATTGAAGGTAAGAAAATCAAATTATTGTAAGTAGGTACACATTTTCTCTTACATTCATTTCATGATTTAGATTCTCATAGACAGTGTAAAAGCTAGAAGAGAAGTAGACCTGCATTGGAGGGCCAGTGGCTGTCGTCACATAGTAAATATCATTGATGTGTATGAAAATAAGTACCATAACAATACATGTCTTCTTGTTGTTATGGAATGGTAAGTATCTCTAACATAAACCATACTAACATACCTACTAACCAACATGATTGCTATTATATTTTAGTATGGAGGGAGGGGAACTCTTCCAGAGGATACAGGATAGGCCAGATGGGGCATTTACTGAAAGAGGTAATATTTAATTTTCTGGAAGATGTCCTGATGAAATATCAATTTTTTTTAGAGGCTGCCCAAGTAATGCATGAAATATGCATAGCTGTTAAGTACCTTCATGATAATGACATTGCCCACAGAGATTTGAAACCTGAAAATTTGCTTTATTCAAAAAAAGGTACTTATGGTGTACTTAAGTTGACTGATTTTGGATTTGCCAAAGAGACCTTAGTGAAAGATACCCTGCAGACACCATGCTATACACCTTATTATGTTGGTATGTTCACAAAAAAAAGTATTCATTGGATAAATACTATTTAACTGATGTTTTTCAGCACCTGAAGTTTTAGGGCCAGAAAAATATGACAAGAGCTGTGATATATGGTCTTTAGGTGTGATAATGTACATTTTGTAAGTTTGAATTAGAGAAATAGGAAAACTAATGATGGTAATATTATGAACAATGCAATTTCCATGAGCTACTTCTTTTAAGGTTATGTGGATTTCCTCCATTCTATAGTAACCATGGGCTGGCAATATCTCCAGGAATGAAGAAAAGAATCAGAATGGGTCAGTACACATTTCCAAATCCTGAGTGGCAGAATGTGAGTCAAGATGCCAAAGACCTAATCAATGGTATGCTCAACATAGACCCAACCAAAAGATTCACTATTGACCAAGTAATGAGCAACAGATGGATTGCAGTAAGTAATCCATTGAAATTGATGTTAAATTTATAAAATGTGAGGACAAAACTCATTTCAAGACAAGAAATCAATTCAGGCATAGGAGATATACAATAGAGGGCAAAATTATATGAAAATCAAAAATGTCTTCCTTCAAATCAAGTGTAGTGAAATAATTTAACATCATATTAACTGATAATACTATCATAATTTTGTATAATTCCAAAAACTATTTACCCAACAATTATTAGAATGTATAAGTGTTGGAAGGCTTATTCACTTATGGAGTAAATATTAGTGTTTAAACGTTTTCCAAACAAAAGTACTTTGGATAAAAAAATGCCAACACCTACCTCCACTCCCTATCCTCCCTAGGTATGCAGGATTTTCCATGAACATCATAGGAATTTCCTTTCTTGTGCTCCAAGAGATGAAAATAGAGACTGCTACCATAGAGATTCCTGTAACAATCATACATCTTATATTAGTTGCTTATTTCATTGAATCTTCATGATATTTTAAACTAAAGAATAAAAATTATAAATGATCATTAAGAAATGTGAAATTCATTCAAAATCCAACACTCATAATTCACGAAGATACTCAAAATAAAATTGTTCTGGGCAATAGTTACAATAACTAACACTAAATAATTGGAATTTTCCAGTGACTATCGACTATTATGGCATATCACCAGTAGTTCATTTGTCTTCATGCAAGCCAGAGGCTGATCTTTATCTGTATCTGTATTTCCAGCAATACACAGCTGTTCCACAAACTCCACTACACACTAACAAGATGCTGAAAGAGGGTGTGGAAATGTGGCCAGAGGTTCAAGAAGAAATGACCCGTTCATTAGCAACTATGAGAGTTGATTATGACCAAGTGCAAATAAAAACTCTGGAAAACTCCAATAATCCTCTGTTGAATAAGAGACGTAAGAAAATGGCTGGCTCAGAGAAAGAAGTATGAGTTAAAAATATGTTATTTCAGAAAACTCATTTCGTTTTTGGGTGATGTGATTAAAATATATGTAATATTCAATCTTAGTGTGTTATAAGTGCATTTAAGAAAATTGTATTCCTCATTTTATTCATTCATGTAATCATAATTTTTTTGTAACAGTACTGGGAGCACTGAGGGAGGACAAATATTGTTGAACAGGTAGAAAGTTCCATAGTGATGATATCCTAAATCTATACTGAATTGTAATATTTTACTTGACTAGATAAAGGTACTGAAAAACCAATTTAAAATATACCGGGTGTCCCTAGTTATTGTCATTATTGCTTATTTGACAAGATAATTAGAAAATTAGATTAATGAAATACCTTTGACAGCCCTGTAGCTACTCTCCACTTTTTTAAATGGCAAACCCTATATTTTATGAATTTCCATATTTATGCTCAATGAGTGTGAGAGAAAGAAATTTTGATATTGCTCCGTCAGACCCTGTATCATTGAATTTGTTATGATAATCCCTAACCGATTATGGAATCAAATACAGGGTGTGCCATTTGTGAATAAAAAGTGAGAGGTAGCTACCACAAAACTGTCAAATGAAATCATTTTTTTTATTTTCTAATTATCTTCAAATAATATTCTTCAAATTTGCAATATAATTGAACATAGGAATTATGAAATTAGTTATGAGATTCTGGCATAGGATTCTGTAAGGTGAATGGAAGGACAGTTACAGTGAAGTCCATATTGCTCAAGGTTTAGCATTTTGGGTTGCATGGAGAGTTTGAAGAATATTCCTACTACCCACCCATTTGTTGAATGTAAAAAATCTAGTCTCATAATATGTTGCAGGTACTTATGCAAATCATCATAGATCATGGATAGTTCTGTAAGATAAAAAAATCTCCTAATCACATCACAATCATTTTAGTTTTTAAAGGTAATAATATGAAACGTGCTTTTTTTGTGAGCACCTACTAGTGTTATTGTTTACTGATTCTTTGGATATTCACCTTAGTATACTTATACCTAAGAGGAACAAAATTTAATGTTTATATCAGTATTCTTTTTTATACTATCCCTATAATGAGTTACTTATGGAAAAAGTAGAATAAAAATCATGTTTGTTTTGTCAATAGCCTGTCACTTCATAAGCCTAGAGATTAGTGCCTTAAATCAAATTCCTATTGCGATTAGGAAATTATAGTAGTTAGATTACACATTATACTTTTTTGCTTTGCTTTCTCAATTTTTTTATTGTTTAATTTTTATGACATCAGCCTAAAATAGTCATGAAACAGAATTCTGGAAATAATCAAATACACAAAGCATTAAAAAAAAACTGTTATGAACTAGTCATAACAAAAATAACTCAGTGAATCAAACAGGAAAAAGATATATTGAATCTTTCAGTGTATATAATCAAGGATTCAATGAAGATAGTGGACAAATGCTGATGGCAGTACATTATTTTATTTTATATTAGAAACATAAAAACAAGTTGTTTGTACACAGTGTTATTACATTTTCATATTGAAATGGATTGATAATACTTGTTATACTCGTTGAAGTAACATCTGAGCGAATAATATAGATATATAGTATTTAGCCATTTATATATAGCTAGTAGACTGTTATCTGAATTGAAAATTCAAATTAATATACTTAAATTGAAGGACCTATCTGTTGAAATAAAACTGTTTAACTTGATAATGGACTTTATTTTTATTTACATTACCCTTGATCTTTTTTATTGTTTTTTAGCTTATTCATCTACAGATAAGGCAGATTATAGATATATCAGATATTTATCCCAATTTATGATTCGAATCTACCAAGGTCAGTTTGTAACAACTTTTGTTTTTGGGAAAAATTTACCATTGACGAATGCCTCTATCTTAGATTCACTCGACACTAGAAGTAGAAATAAAATAATCAAACTCCACAGTATCTGTGGTAAAATTTAGCAAAAGATTCTAATTTTGAAAATGGTTTCCTTCAACATTTTTTGTGACAGACGATGTTTCAATATTCCCGTGACTGGGGTGCTTCTTAATTGAACTGGACCCCAAAGACAAGGCACTGGTGGATCCCTTGAATATACGCCACAGTTTTGCAAGATCAATAATCAGTGTCGGATTTAGGAGGACGTTCGGTGCTACATCCCCGTGGCCTACACAAAAAAGGGGTCCCCGCAATAGAAACTTCGAAGTTGGAAAAGAAATCTTCCAAATTCCGACGAGTTAACAATATTTAATAACAACTTTTCCTTTGGTGTTTTTTATGAACAAGTTTTTTCCGAGGTTTCATCTACAGTAATTTGTACAAACATGTTTATTTTATGTCTTAAATATTAAAAAATAATGAATCCATAGTTCACTCCAATCTGAAATTATCAATATGTCAAATGTAATGAGTTGGTTATTATTAGACTTTTTCCAAAAAAAATAAAAGAAAAAAAAACACTTTGGAAAAGACCAATCTATATGGAGCTATTTTACAACCACATTCTTGAAGATGAAAATTTCAAAGCTACATTCCCAAACATTAAAATTGCACTGAGCATGTATTTGGTTTTGATGATATCAAATTGCACTGTGGAGAGCGCCCATTTTCAAAAATGAAAATTATATAAGAAATAAGCATCAAACTGCGATGGAACAAAACCGTCAACCAATATATAGTTACTCAGGGAACTGGATTTCAGCGAAATCATCAACGATTTTTTTCAGTAAAAAAACATGCAATGTAGAAAAGTTGTTTATTATATTTGGGAAATAATCAGGGGGCCTCCACTACTCTGTTGCCCCAGGGCCACCAGACCCCTAAATCCGGCTCTGTCAATAACCTCTTAACCTCTGTCAACAGAATGACGCGACTTCTATATTTCATTTCATTTTTCATTGGTTTATTGAATATTTGAATTCGAATTTCGAATGGAAATATCTTTTAGGCTTCAGGGTGTTCTCGAATAAAAATTAAAATTATTGATTAATTTAGTTTTATTCCTTGTTCTTGAATATGAATGCCTCATTCAATGATAATAGAAATCTGCAATGGAAATTTTTATATTTAAAGTGCATGATTGGCAACAAATCTTATCTAATCGTAAGTCGGCTAAAGTATGCCAATTCATCAAATTACAGTTTATCGACGATGTGTTCCAAGCTCAGAAGCACTATTGGGATTGGGATTATTATAAAACTTCGACGAATTAGAACCTCGGTCTCATTTGCGATTTGCCAGTTGACATTGCTCAAAGCTATTATACAATTATTATACTGTGTGTGTCATTGTGTCGACCTTAGATTGTCGATCGACCTACTATTTTGAAGAAAGTTTTCTGATTTTACTTTCAATAAATTCCTGGTTATAGAAGGTGAGTTTAAGAATAATTTCGTAGATGGAAAAGTAAGGTTATTACATAATCCTTACCTAAACTAATTTATTTTATTATTCATTATAAATCCTGAATTTTCAGCTGGGAAAATGTCTTGCCCTTTCCTAACGAGATTTAGCAATAATTACGTGAAAAACTATGCTGCTGCTTTGGTCAAAATGTACGGAAATCAATGTCCAGTAATGTCACGAAGTCTGAACAGTATGGCAAGTAATGCTGACATAAAAAATAAAGGTACCTATTAGAAAAAAATTCGTCCCCAAGTATGTAATTATAGTTATGCTGACATAATTTTTAGAGATTCCTGGTGAAACACCTTGCCCATTTCTGAATGATGTTCCATCAGCAATAAAGGAAGTCAATCAAGAGCATACTATCATTGAGTCTGTCTCAAGAGGTGAAAAGCAGATTGTTGAGCAGGGTAAGTGTCTCTTATTATTCAGACTATTTTTCACACATTTTAAAATTCTCACATAATCTGACCAATCACAAGCCAAAGACAACTTGTATTATCATGAAAACAGAACATCATGATATCACTTATGATAATTCAAGATTTCTAATAGGCTCTGGGTAAGAATATAACAACAATTGTAATGTAATAAGTCACTTGTAATGAAGATAACACTGTATGGTATCTATTTCAGATGTGTTTGCTTATGACCAGTTCTTCCATCAACAGATTATGAGGAAGAAGAAGGAACACTCCTACAGAATCTTCAAGAAAGTCAACAGACTTGCAGGCCCAGGTGAATTTCCTAAGGCTCTGGAGTACTCCTGGGGAGAGAAACCCATCACTGTCTGGTGTTCCAATGATTATTTAGGAATGTCATGCCACCCTGATGTCAAGGTGGCTGTGAGAGATGCTTTAGAAAAATATGGGTCTGGTGCTGGTGGCACCAGGAACATATCTGGCAACTCTACTCTGCATGAGAAACTTGAGAAAAAATTGGCTAGTTTGCACCAGAAAGAAGCTGCTTTGCTTTTCACCTCTTGCTTTGTTGCCAATGATTCTACTCTCTTCACTTTGGCCAAGGCACTGCCAGGATGCCACATTTTCTCAGATGCTGGCAACCATGCATCTATGATTCAGGGAATCCGCAATAGCAGTGTTCCAAAGCATATTTTCAGACACAATGATCCCACACATCTGGAAGAATTGCTCCAAACACTGGATAAAAGCATTCCGAAAATTGTGGCATTTGAGACTGTGCATAGCATGTCAGGAGCTGTATGTCCTCTTGAGGTAAATGAATAGGAATATCATTAATACAAACAATACAATGTTCATTGTCTACTTTAGGAATTATGTGATATAGCACACAAATATGGAGCCTTAACTTTTGTGGATGAAGTTCATGCTGTTGGTTTATATGGACAAAATGGTGGAGGAATAGGTGAAAGAGACAATGTCATGCACAAAATGGACATGATTTCAGGTACTCTAGGAAAAGCATTTGGGAACATTGGAGGTTATGTGGGTAAGTCACAAGATATGGATATCAGAAAGGCACTCTAGGAGAATAATCTGGTGATGAATTATCATTCAAGATTGCATTATTTGATAAACCTGGCTGTGCAGTTTTTATATTCTGGCAATGAGTCCTCTGCCAAAATAGGGCAAATAGGCTATTGCAATAAGTATAATGATGATATTTATATCAAACCTCTGCAGAAATAATGGTACAGAATCATCTAAGTATTCTTTCCAGAACTTCAAATTCTAATAGGGACAAGTGCATCTATTTCTATTTCTGTGGTTGACTAATCCCTGGTCACTAATTAGAGATTTTACTAGTTGAATGAATCAATCAGCAGCAGATCCTTTTATCAGGAGAAACATTCGTCTCAAGAGTTCTGTTTTGTTATTTCAGCTGCTAGTGGAGTATTAATTGACATGATTAGATCATATGCAGCTGGCTTCATTTTCACAACTTCGCTTCCACCAACTGTCCTAGCAGGTGCATACAAAGCAATTGATGTTCTGGGTTCTGAGGAGGGTCGACAATTGAGAGAAAAGCACCAGATGAATGTCAAGTACCTGAGGAATTCTCTATTGAGTAATGGTTTCCCAGTTGAACACACACCTAGTCATATAATTCCAATTAAAATTGGCAGCCCTGTGCATTGTGGAGCTGTGTGTGATACTTTGCTGAAGGAGAAGGGGCACTATATTCAAGCTATCAATTATCCTACTGTAGCTAAGGGGCAGGAGAAATTGAGGTTAGCTCCCACTCCTCATCATACCAGAGAGCTTATGGACAAACTTGTGAATGATTTGAAAGAAGTGTGGAATGAGCTCAAGTTGCCTTTTACTGGTCAACAGTGTGGACAGGTGAGGATAGGATAGGAACAAGGGACTTGTGTATCTACCTGTGTGATTTGGTCATTCAATTATTACAATTTCTCTGATAATGGTAGGTAGATATACCTAATTTGCTAATATTATTACTTTTTCAGGAGTGTCAGTTTTGTCAAAAACCAATCCTATTTGACTACTATGAGTCTAGGGAAAATCGTGCTTTTGCTGAGGTTTTTGCTAAAGACATCCAGTGCAGTATCCCAAACTGTCCACAGCTTGTGGCTATGCCTGCATAGGATAATCAGTAAATTTCCATGAAATTGGTGTTGGTCACTTCAAAATTTGCTTGGTGGATATATAATTTTTGCAATTTGTGGAATAATACTGTGATGACAGTTTTAATTGTTTTATTTTTCTATGTTGGTATTATGAGAGTATATAAGAAACAATTCTTTTGAAACACTTTGTTTTATAATTATTCTGCCATTAATCCTTTTTTTTATCATATCTGATCATATCATTCCTATCTCATATTTTGAAACATACACATATGTACCCAGCAAATCAAAAATGGCCTCCTGTGGAATTATTTGGTACCTATTAGATAATTATCAGAAAAAGATGCCTACCTTTGGTGATTGAGTATATTTCAATAATGAGAATAGGTACATAATAATTAACAATCAGTATAGTACATAAATATCAATTGCAGAATGTCCCATCGGCGTGTTTGAAGTTGCTTTCATTTGACTGCAGGTGCGGCATGAGACTCTGTGATATAAACTATACCAAATCATGCTTGCATATATATCAATAGACATCAAGTTTTTTCATGATTGAAAATTATTTAATGCTCTGAGTAATCAATCATCTGGCTAGATTGTGTGAATAAATAGACCATGAAGAAAAGATAAAATCCCATATTTATATGGATGGACGTAGAGGTAACCACCGGCCGTTGCCGTTACATGAACTATCTGAATTTTATTGTTGAAAATATGAATGCATATCAGTTAGTGTTGCTTGTCAAGTCAGAGAATATTGCAAAACTAATAATAAGAACTTACATTTCTGTAGATTTTCACAGATTTTTGTCCAGAATCCCTTCACACAGAAAGACGCATCAAAATGTTTGAGAATTTTGAATCGACACGGGCAGTGTTTTGTTCTAGTGTTGGACAGCGCTAGTCAAATTCGGTCAGAGCCAACTCAAATATCAAAAATATAAATGGAAAACAAAGCACAGTTTCAAGATGAGTGAAATAATGGTGATACTACTAAGAAAATTCCATAATAATTGGAAATATAACTTGATACGTGGCGAAGCTGTTATTCATGTATAATACGAAAGAAATAAAATTAATAGATATATCCAAACGTGATTGAATTTTCCATTCGAATTCTTATTCAATTCTTCTTCACTGAAAACGAATCATCTTTCTGAATTTTTAAAATTCATCTCGCAGGGAGGACAAATTATTGTTATTGAGTACGGTATGGTATGACTGGTATGAGTTCTATGCACGTACCTGTGGCACGCATTCAATAGTTTCAATACTACCTGAGGAGTGGCATCTAAAGACAGGGCGTAACTAATAATCCATGCGGAAGCAATCCTGAAAAGAACATCATTGAAATAGGGAATAGTGAATCACTACAGAGCTCAACTGGCCATCGTGTTCTTGCGAACTTGTGTACAAAACATTTATACATGTCGAATAATCCTCACCATACGAATTATTTGTTGCATCTCATCCTTATGGCACGGCATCCACGTTTCGGGTAGTATTGAATTCGTGCGTTCTATGGAGTCTAGAACTAGAAGAGAAGAGTCTCACTCATTTATTTGAGGCCTCTGCTCCAAGAGGCAATTGGCCAGCAAGGTCTTTTTATTTTTCGCAGGAGAGACCCAAAGACGTTTTCAATAGGGTTTTTTCTTATAGTTTTGTGGAAATACAAAGATTTATAAAATATATAGCAACCAGCCGACCTACCATGCGTCTAACCAACCAACCAAGTCCGATACGGTTAGGTTAGATGGTTAGATAATCTATGGTTTCGGTGTTTCGGTTTTGCCCCTTGCGTTTGTGGTTCGTGCGCATTCGCATTGAGTACAATTACTACACCAACCAATCCAACCATGTAAAACAAAAATAGGGTCGTTGCCTTCGCCTTGATGTTTAGTTCGTCCAATAAGTCATAATAATATTGTGTTTCTATGAAAGTTTTGTGAAAATTAACCACGCAAATACAAAGTTGGACGAAGAAGTGTTGCGATTTCGAGAAAATTTCATATTTGGGAACAAAGGAAGCACTGAAGCAAAGCAAAGCGTAGTCATTTTATAACGGGACACGGGAGGCAGACGGCAGACTCAACGCATGCTCTATGGTCGATAATATACAAGTGATGATTTCGTATAGCGGCGTCGAATAACAATTTGATTTGACGTGTTGTGGTCCTGAAACTTCTTCGCTGAGTGATCATCATGATATTCACCAGATTCATGGTAAAAGAATTGTTTGAAGGATGCTTCAAGTTGTGATGTGAATTTCCTAGTGTTGTTCGTCTAGATAATGCTTTGAACCGCATTTTCTATCATGTAGGACCAGCGTGTGTTCCATCATAAAAAAAGAGTTGAACATTATATCAATTTCGATGCATGTAGGTTACGTTTGTTGATTAATTCATTCAAAAATGTATGCAAAAGGAAAAGGATCCTCTGTGCCGTCTGATGCCCAAGCAAGGGAAAAGTAAGTGATAGTAGTCTCATGTATAGTTTATATCTATTCAATTTTCTGCTTTCTCCATGTTTCAAAAAATAATTGAAGCAACCAGTAAAAACTATCCCGGAACTTGATGATAGTCTGCCGTAGTTTGTCCAAAATACTCTAAAAAAATGCATCATTTTAAATACAATAACCCCTTTAACTCCTTCAATGTTCACAATTATTTCTCAAACATATTGCTAGGCTAAATCATAAAATAGCCCACCACAATAATATTTAGAAGTCTGGATCAGTTTGTTTATATTAACCTGGACATTAACTAGGTATTTATGTGATTTTTTGCTGTGGGGTTTTGCCATTAATGTAGGTCAATATCGGATTTAGATTAATATCAAGTGATCAAGGTAATTATTTTCAAAATTAACTAGCCTCTTTCTACAGGTTGGCACTGTATGTGTATGAATATTTACTGCATGTTGGTGCTCAAAAAGCTGCACAAACATTTCTTTCAGAGGTGAGTTTATCTCTGTAAAACTGTTATGGCTTTTTGAACACTGAAATTTCATTGTAGATCCGATGGGAGAAGAATATCACTTTAGGAGAACCTCCAGGATTTTTGCATTCCTGGTGGTGGTATGTTGACATTTTCTATGATTTTTTTATTATGCTAATTGCCGATATTTCAGCGTATTTTGGGATTTATATTGCGCTGCCCCTGAAAGAAGGGATACCTGTGAACATTCGTCTGAAGCAAAAGCTTTTCACGATTATGTGAGTATTTTTTACTTGTGCTGGCATTTAGTGCGATCAATACTTCGTGGTTTGAGATGTGGCAACGCTGCCGGAGTATACGCGTTTGACCAGGTACAGTTGCCCAGCTTGCAAGTCGGCATTGAGACTGGAGTCTTTGATTTTTTGTTGACTTTTTTCACCGTTTTAATTACCGTTTCAATGAAAAATGTTTCCAGAAATGGGAATAGATACAAAAATGAGACATTAGCTGGAAACTCGGATTTCTAGAACATGATATTGGCTGTTGGCAGAAATATAAATGGCATATTAATTGTTTACCTATATACTAGGTAGTTGTATTTGTTTGGTAAACTTTCGTGATAGCTGCTCGAGTGGAGAACCTTGAATTTTTATCTTTACCGACCAAGTTACAATAC
Source organism: Phaedon cochleariae (assembly GCA_918026855.4). Classification (NCBI taxonomy): domain Eukaryota; kingdom Metazoa; phylum Arthropoda; class Insecta; order Coleoptera; family Chrysomelidae; genus Phaedon; species Phaedon cochleariae. The sequence continues at coordinate 32,801,051 of OU896720.1, read as the reverse complement.
GACAGAGACGTCGGCCGACTTTAGTTTTGATATGGGATTGTCGAATGACGGGTTATCCTTACTTACTTTTTAATATGAATTTTGTTTCTGTTCTACCATAGCCTTTCTACGTTCTGTAAATAAGTCTGTCTAGGTACATTGCTTCCTTATCTTGTAACCTCCTACCAGCTCCTACCTATCGGGTGCGGTATGATAACTACCTATAACTTGAAGTTTGATCTTTCGAAAATTAAAAACACCGAAGTAGGTATTATCTAGATATATTCTAGGTAGGTATTATTGCACAGCCTGAATGAGGTCAAAATCCTGAATGACGTGAAACTTGATCAACCAAAACTATTGAGAAACCCAGAAACTAATTAGGTAGGTACCTACCCCTACCCCTACTGGCAACTTATCTCTGGCCAAAGACCGACCTAGTGGAATAACAATAGAAAGTTACAACTACTTCTTGAACTACAAATTTCACTATTAGCACTGACAGAAACAGAAACTTAATCAACAACAGAATATAATACCTAATATAAAAAAACTATTACAGAGAAAGTTCCAATTTCAAATCAATCTAAAATCAACAATTTTGATGGAAATAGGTAGGTAATCAAAATAATGATATTCTGTAGGTAGGTACTCATCTCAGTACTCGCGCTTGACTCTCTGATGGGGTCCTCCGGCAATATGAATTCAAAGATATAACATCGTTTCTTCCACTTCTAATGTCTATTGTCGTTTCCACTATCAAAATGAACAGAAATTCGATATTTTTATTTTAAAAAGTGCATTTAATTTTCGATTCGTTTTGACGTTTGACATTTCTTATTTTTTGTATCTGAATAATGAACCAGAGCCTACTCGAAAATTGTGGATTTTGTAGCCCTGATTTATTGTTATCATTTTTTATACTTAACTTGATAGTCTAATGGTCCTAGAAATAATTATACTTATAAATTTGAATATTCAGTGAGAGATGGAAAAAGGACATTTAACTTGCTATGATGCATCATGCATCCAAATGTATTATTTTTAAATTGATACTCTGAAACAAGGATCAAAGAAATTCAATATTTACAGAATAATAGACAGTTTATGACAGAAAAACGGGTAAAACTGCATTTAGCACGTGATGGGTTTCTTTTCGAAAATTTTTTTTGGTACTTACGTATTTTTGTCTGAAAAACACGAATTTGACAATAATAATGTGAACAAACCACTATTTATCGAGATAATTCAAAAAAAAGTTCGAAATTTCGACTCCTTTTTTCCCTTGTGTTGGATGCATTTACAGGTACTTGCTCTTCTTATTTTTATACAGAAAATTCAACGTAAATATGATTTTTATGGCGAGTTTTTCATATTCAGTGAACAAGCATACCAGATGACGGCCATTTGCCTTTGAATGACATTACACACGCCATTATTTTGAATGATATTCTTCCTTCTATTCACTAAATATGGATAAATCACAAAAAAATCATATTTCTGGTTGCCTCAATAATAGAAAAAAATGTGTCTTACATTGTGATATATATAAATTGTCCAATGATGAAAAAAGAAGGGTAAATTGCTTTAAATTCAATCCAGAATACAGGTGGAAAAGAAGGTGAAATTTGTCACTTTATAGTGAAATATCTTAATAAATAATGGTTTGTTCACATTTTCATTATCAAATTCGTGTTTTTCAGACAAAAATACATAATTACCAAAAAAAAAATTTCAAAAAAAAAACCCATCGCATGCTAAATGCAGTTTTACCTATAATACTTAATGTAATAAGTTTCCTGCTTCAACAAAATATGGCAGTATGGGTATGGACAGTAGGGTATTGAGAATTTAAAAATTATTCAGTCAGTATTCTAAACCGGATCAATGCTCTATACATTCAAACCAGAAGTATTCACACTACCTATTGTCATTTAGCTACATTTCATAAGACTTTTTATAGCCTTGTTAATTTTTTTTTCAATTTTGCAGGGATTTGTAAATTCTGGATATGGGGTGAACGGAATAGCACATGTGAGTGGAACAAAAATAAATTTTTGTTGAATTTATGTAAATATCCAATGTTTCAGAATACTGGCCCTGCACCTAGTCCCTTAGGACAAATGCCTCCTTCAGATGGGATGCCTAGTGGTCCATTACCCCCAGGATTCTTTCCAGTAAGATCAACAATGTTAATTCTGAATTCAGTATTTGGTTTTCCTGAAATGAAATATCAAACAGCCATATATTTGCAAATATAGTATGAGTGGCTACTTGTTTAGGTTCAGTTTTAGTATTAATTCAATTGGTGGTTGTTGAAGGATTGAAGTGAAGACACATTATCCACCCCCGCATTACCCTTGATGCTTGGCACTTCAATAGCTATGATTTTTTTTTCCAGAATTCGACATTACGTCCCTCCCCTCCAACTCACCCATCAAGCCAGCCTTCACCTCATTCACAACCCCCACCGCCACATTCGCAAATAATGACGTCACAACCCTTCATGGGTCCCCGTTACCCCGCAGGTCCCCGTCCAGGAGTCAGAATGCCACAAATTGGAAGTGATTTCAATGGGGTTAGTATGAATATTTCAAAATTGTTCCCTGTGATATTGCCCTTATAGGTAGTAGATGTCTTGAAGTCAAGGGACCTCAACAGATTAGAAATGATTTACTTGATACATTCTTATATTTTATGTTGAATTGTACTTTTCTCTCTGTAAAATTGATGGGTTGGTTCCTGAAAAGATATTGTTTCAAAATTTGGAGAAAACACTTTTTTTTGTACTTGTATAGTTTATGCAAAGTCAGTTGAACAGATCATCAAATGAATGTCGGGCCGCGTTGCCGCACTCTTTGAACTTCCAGTGGGACCGACGGCTTGCGGTAATGTGCTTCTCCAACTGACTTTGTATAAACTTTACCATGTATTGCTGCACCCATAAAAGATCTCTATAATAGAAATAAAACAATGATCTGTTTGAGATGGTTTGCTGATGAACTAGAACCATAATTGTTATTGTTTTTTAAGCCTCCTGGGCAGCCTCTTATGCCGAATAATATGGACCCCACAAGACAAGGTAAGGAAAATGAAGTAGATATGTTCTGCTACTTCTGCTCATGAAATGATTGAGTTTTTTTTAAATGCTGAATACTCACAAGCCATAGAGTCAGCATTGATTGAACAAATTGATAATTAAAATTTTATTTTGTTTGTTGGGACTTTTGAAATATTAAGTTCTTGAATAATCATAAGAATTATGAAATATGTCTTCAATGTCTGACTTCTTGGTTGTGTTCTGTAAAGAGCATATTAATCAATTAATGATATTTATTTCAATTAATATGGATTATAACAAGAAAAGATTGGCACAAGCATGAATTGGTTTCATGAAAAAAAAAACTGCACTAAATTAAATTAGGATATTTCCTTTTATCAACATTTCACAACAACTATAGTATTGAATACACTATAAAAGTAGTAACAAATGTAGAATCACATTTCAACTATCCAAGTCTCGATCCAAGTACAATAATTGAATGATATGCTGATAGGTACTGAAATTACTTCACTTCTGATTGAACTTTCCTCAAAATATACATTCTATATAATTTTTTCTGTCTTGAAGACATGTTATTTCTATTGAATAATTTTTTTTTTTGAGAATTTCTAATTATCATGAAAATTCCAGTACACAGAGAAAAAACTTTTATAATGGTTATTAAACATTTAATAGTCACAGTTGAAAACTTGAATACTATATGGGACAGATATACAGTATGATAGTGGTAGATAAAATATTTTACCTGAATTGGTAAACCTGCAACAGACACTCAATTATATAGTTCATTGATCGTTAATGAATTAATATATTCAAAATCAACTCAGGATTATTGAAGTGTTGAATAACATTTATTAGACAGTTTAATTACCATTGAACATTGAGTAATTCCCTTTGGAACATTGCTATATTATCTTACAGACTTCTTCACCTGTTGTAGGTACACACGTCGATGATAGTTATTCAATAGTTTAATAAATTTTCAATACTATATAGTTGCCACAGGTGAAAAAGCATGCTGTTACAGAAAAAAGGTGATATTCTCTGAGATATATCTAACTGATGTTAGGTACATCCTTTAATTACTACCACTGAAGAATACAATTATTCCAGAAACATTATTAAGTTGTCCTCGGATCATAAATTACTCGTCTCTGGAACATAATTTAATCATCTCAGATGTGCAATTCAATTGAAATATTGGGGATGTTCAATGTGCATACCTCTGAAAATATTTTCAAGGTATCACACAATGGGGATGGTGATTCTATAGAAGAGAAAAAACATTGTACAAAATATAGGTACATTATATAATATATTCGAGTCATTTGTTATTTCAGTACAAACTACATAAATAAATGAACTTGAAATAATTATTTTCAATATACAATAGTTGTCGAACTGACTCATTTAGGTACAAATATCTTTCAGACATTGATGGAGTATCTGCGGGACGTGGGGTTACTAGGTCCTCTTGAATTCAGATCAAGTGGCATCAAGTTCTAATCAGGTACATCATTACCATCAGCACCCTGAAATATGAAAATTTCTCTATATAATGTGTTAAATTTCTCCTATTATTTTCTTGAAAATTCGAACAAATAATCCTATTTCAAGAGATTCATTGGAAGAATAAACTCTTAACAGGTAGCGAACGTCCCGTGAGCCCATCCAAGTAAGGCCATTCTTTATAAAACTTCACTTTGACTCAAATCCAGAGACACCGAATAAGAAAAATCAAGATCCGTTTCCCTGAATTTTTTTCCCGTGTACCTACTATCAGGAATAAGATTTTTTTGCAAACATTCACAGTAGAGAGTCTTCTCATTTTGATATTTCCCAATTTATTGCTCGGCTTTTATGGAATATAACCATAAAAACCCCTCGATTTGGGTAATAACTTGAGATCAACAATTTATTTATATTTTTCTGAGATTATATATTTCTTTAATCTTCAACAAAATTTAAACTACTTAACAATAAGTGACTTCCTACTGAAATTTCGACACCAAAGAGCACACTCGATAAAAATATTCAGAGGTCACAACCAAAATAGGAGATATTTTCAAAATATAACCTCTTCAAATGAAAAATAAATGGCAAGAACCACGAATAAAACGGACATATAATATCAGATGTAACAATTAATTGCAAATGATCAACTAACATAAGGAACTAGAGGGCTTAGAATCATTTTCGGAAGGAGAAAAACATATCACTAAAAAACGTTTGTGCCCAAAAAGATTTCTTCATGCACGGAGAATAAGGAATGGTATATTACTCACCAAAAAAGAAAGATGAGTTTTGCGTAAACTTCGCCAAACCCTGCTGTTTCTAAGTGTCGTCGATGAACTGCTTATGCTGCTTCTATTTTTCAACTTTCGACCTGGGGCTAGTCGCTCCATAGTGATAATGTCACTGGGAGAAATGTTTTTGGAATAGTCACAATCACTTAACTTACATGCACAGCACAAATGTTCCAGAATAGAAAAAGGCACGCATAAGTGTTCGCAAACACCAAAGGTACATATTCTTAGTACAGATACAGACTGAATGAAGTGCAGAAGAGTTGCGCAGTCAGCTCGTGGCGTAATCGTGGGTATTCGAAACTAGCCGAATGATGACGAAACAGAGAAATCAAGTGAACTGTTACCTGTTGTTATTAAACAGGTAATAATGGCAGAATTATTCCTTTCACTCATAGGAAACAAGGATTGAGGGACAATTATATTAATGTTAGGTGGATTGTTGTTTACTGAGTATTAAACACATTGATAAAATTTAGTCAAGCACAAGAAAGATGGCCTGTTCCAGGAGCATAGTTAACCTGCCACTGGAAGTCGATATCAGAAAAAAAAGTTCACCTATTGTAATGGTACAAAAGTTCATTAATATATTTGTGGGTATTAAATTTTACTCAAGTGTACTTGTGTACCTGGACCGTTTTTCTCTGTGTACTTATAATTAAATTCAGGAAAAGAGAAACACTTTGAAAATGGGTTGTAAATTTGTGTGCAATAGGCAAGCAAAATTAAAACATAAAGAACTAAAATTCTCGTATCATCATATTAACATATTATTTGCAGGAGGGTGCTTATGTAATCTAAATAGAAATAATGTGTCTTCTGTAAGGTAGAAGTCTCATCATGTTCTTCAATGACTATGTATCCCAGTTTAATTTTGCGCAGTATATGCCTCATGTAATGCATCTATTTCTGTCTCCAGGTGAAGGCGGAGAGTTTGTAGGTTGGCAAGGTAGGCAAATGCGCTCCTTCACCCTCATACCCATAAGCATTATACACCCTTTTTTCTGCCGTTTTAAGAAAAATGCATATCACGTGTCTTCAAATATGGTATATCAGATTTTCCTAATTTCATTATTGAGTATTGTGTGGGTGAAACTAAGCAATATTTTAGAATCTCGTTCACATATTTGTGCGTTTTTCCTTGATTAGATGATTTATTATTGATTCAGTAAAAATATGTTCTATCAATAATATGCCATATCTCAAAATGAAATAACAATAACTAATGTTTCCAAAAATTGTCAGATACGGCCTTTTTCTTGAGTACGGTAGAATCGCTTGCTTTGCTTCTAATCATCTGATAACAGATTTACACGATCTATTTTTTTTCAAATTCATAGCATTTAATCATCAATATCTGTTGATTGCACAACATTAAGTTGTTATTGAAAATAGCTCCACAAACATTCGAATTTATTTTCGAGGTAGAAAATTCAGCAATTGTTGATGAATAACTCAACAATTGATCCTCACTGTTTTCCTAATATTCACTTTATCTGCAGAAACACAAAGTTTTTGAAATACATTGATATCTCGTGAATCGAGAGAAAATTCTAAATCCGATTTCAAGGGGGGTTTACACCATGTTGATGTACTGATTTTGTACATTTCATTTTATTCATAAAAAATGCCACTTCAATGGTACACTATCTGTTTGGACTGATTAAGATACGTCTAATTCTTGGTGTTTTGATTTTCAATAGCTTACTCTTCGTTTTCTCATTATGCTCTTTTCTAGAGCTATGTTCCATTATACAAGGTGTTTTTGAAATAAGTACAATGAGTTATTCAGCACAGATACAGTTCTAACGAATATTCCCAAAATATCAGATTTTTTCTTATTCTTTTAATTAATGAGGAATTTCATCCCGAAATTTGAACAAAAAACGCATGATTGTGCCTTCCGCACGAAAATTCGAATAGGTGACGTCAGAATTGCTACAGTGTAGAAGTTTGGATGGAAACAGGGGTCTCATCCCACTTTTTATTCTGATCCCTATTGTGTTTTTTACTGGTGCCATTCGATAGTATACGTCAAGCTTTCTGGGTGTGAAATATTTGTATTTATTTCAATGTCACCCTGTATTCACGAAAATGAGTAAATTTCATTTCAAGACCAATAGAGCAGTTCAGCTAGCGTCGAGAGAGAAAAAAAAAGTTGTTTCCACCTGTCCTTGTCTCCAGTGTTCTAACATTAAACAATGAACATTTTGTGTTAGCAACACTGGAAATGAGAAGAAATGGAGGAGTAGACCATTTCAACCTTTTTCATATTGAGGTTATTATGATCTTTCCGATTTTTACTCTATCTAGACTGCTAGTAGTCATATCGCAGCAACCCGAAAATGTAGCGTCAGTTGCTCGCCTGAAAACGTTTCTGCTCCATACGCAGGAACTCCCAAGCTGTCGTTCATGACTTTGACGTGGTATCGAAATCAACCTAGTATCCATTTTGTTCACTGGCGGCGGCAAGGTGGTTGTCGTCGGCTCATGTGCTTTATGTCAGTAGTCGGCTTGATAAAAATAATATAAAAATTAAGTGGTGAAATTACTTATCTCGTTTTGTTTTCGACAATCCTAGGAAATGTAAAGTGCTTTGTTCGTTGGTGTAAGAATTCCAAGATAAATAATACTTGAGCAGATGTGTTTATTTTCATCGGTGATTTTTCCGGAAATAATTGATTTACAATTATTGGAATTTGCTTCCATCAGTTGGGCAAGTATTTAAGTCAAATGGAATCATGCATGTTTTGTATATTAATTCAGCTGTGAAGAATTTGAGTTCAGGCGTGAGATGCCATATACCTGTTCATTTATTTTGGATTAAAAGTTTACTCACTCAACATTCAATAATGATTATAGATTTCCTCTAATGTCAAGAGAAATGAATGGTTTGGGAATTAAGAGACCATTGGACCTTAGCGACTCAGGAAGGATATGTTCAGACCATTTTACACAAGACAGCTTTCTCATGGTTTCAGCTAAACAGGTCCAGAACATTGAAACCACATGCAAATTCGCCGTTCTTTGAAATAAAGTTCTCAAATCTGAGTATTAGGGAGCTGTGAGACCTGAATACGGAATATTTCATTCGTTTCTCACTACTTCATGTAAGGTTTATCAACCTTTCATAGTAGAACCCTCCCAACCTTTTCGTTCGATACGCCTATGTTCCTTGGATTCATTAGTGTAACATGACATATCCTTAATGTGCATATATCAGTTTTTACCAGTTCAATCTCCTGAGTGGCTCACCTTTTTTCCAATGGAATTGGCGGTCTAGATAAGTCTATAAATCGGTGAATTTTTCCAATTTCCAATGTTACCAACATAGAATTTTCATTATTCCATGTTGAAACACTGAAGACAAGGACAGATATGGGAGAATTTTTTTCTCTCAACGCTTGCTGAACGCTGAACTGCTCTATTGAAATTTTAGTGGGCCCAACATACTCATTTCATTCAATAAATGTGTTTTTCGAGTGTACTCACCTCAAAAATAAGTGCACGATATCGAATAATAAGCTTGTATTTTCGAAATTAGAATTTTTAATCCGCTTGAAAACCACCTGAAATTCCTCTGTGAACGAACACCCGGTGCTGGCATGCGGTTTCATTGGTGCTGTGCAACCGAACCACACCGACCGCATGACCCCCGAAACTGACGTGAATTTTCGGTACTTTAGGCCCTCCCACAGCGATGAACAGAATGAACCCGCCGAGAGGGCCCTCGATGGGCCCCTTGGGACCCGCCAACTACGGCCCCGGACTGAGGGGTCCGCCGCCCAACAGTAGTCTAGGCCCCGGAGGACCCATGCCTCCCATGTCCATGACCGGCCCTGGAGGGAGACCTCAATGGCAGCCCAATTCGTCGACGGTAAGATACAAAAACATATTCCACTCATGTTGAATTACACTAGGCTATTGTTTATCAAAATAGGGAACCAAACTATACTGGAATAGTCTAATTTCGCCAAACTGTTATGGAGAACTTTTGTAGCATGCCCATATCTGTTTATAGATTTAAGTAGGCAGGTATTCAGTAGTTGTTAGAATAAAAACGCCCTGTATATTAGGATAATGACGCCCTGTATATGAGATTACAATTTATGTTGTGGTAACACTGGAGAATGTTTGGGATTGCGCGAGTCGATCCGACTGCGGCCGACAACTGAGCGGGATTGTTGCTGATTGGCCAGCACGGACGCTGGTGAAAAGAGTAGTGATGTGCATAATCAAATGAATCTCATTATCGAATAGCTAGTATTTGAATGATTGATATAATACAAAAATATCATTCGAATGATCGATCGCTCGGATAGTACTAGCGAATCTAACTAACAAACCAGAGAATTTATCGTATCTAAAAAAATACGGTTATGTCATTGATAGCCCAAATTTAGGACATGTGCGCTTGCGTACTATTTATTCATTAATTGTTAATTTCGTTTGCATAAATGTCAATATTCTCATCACTACTTGTTGATTTATAATAATTGTTGATTGATAAATGTTACTTGATAATGGTTGCTGCATAAATAATAATACTTTTGCTCTATTTTTAATACTACTAAGTTTGTCAGTAATATTCGATGTACGTCTCGTTGTTTCCTGTTATCGAAAGTGACCGGTCGCGCCCTCATTTGCAGCCGATGAACTACTCCTCCTCGTCCCCGGGCACGTACGGCGGCGGGCCAGCGGGCTCCGGGGGCCCTGCCGGCCCTGGCACACCCATTATGCCCAGCCCGCAGGACTCGAGCAATTCGGGCGGCGAGAACATGTACACGCTGATGAAGCCGGCAGTGGGCGGCAGCATGCCGGGCGACTTCCAGATGGGCGGCGGTGGGCCCGACGGCTCCGGCCCCATGGGGCCGATGGGGCCTAACTCGATGGGGCCGGTGCTCAACGGCGACGGCATGGACGGCATGAAGAACTCGCCGGCCAACGGGGGCCCGGGCACGCCGCGCGAGGACAGCGGCAGCGGCATGGGCGACTACAACATAGGCTTCGGAGGACCTGGAGAAAACGTGAGTGTTCGGGGGGGACCAGGTGGTTGGCGCTTTTGGCTTTCAGGGGTCCCACTAAAATTAATATCCTCTTTCTCTCACTCTCTGTATCTCTTTGGATGAAGTAATATTGTTGCCTTGTGTTCGAAGTAACTCTCGGTTGATGTATCGTGAGAAGAATTCATTTCCAATCATTCACGTCGAAAATGGTAACGATTAGAGTGCGGAAGTATATGTTTCAACACTCATTCTTCATCTGTTCAATACCAGTACCCACCTTCGGAAAATATTATACTTAATTCGATGATGTGAAGTACGTTCAGTGTGCACTGTGCTACTATCAGTTTGAAATTCATAGGAAAAAACAAAATAGTAAAGGCAATGGAGATTATCCAGAGGAGAATGTTGTAGAAGCCAGAAAGTAGATTCAGCATTAGAAGGAAACACGTATCCCATTCCCTCAGAGTATTTTTCCCATCTCAAGGAGTAATTCAGATTTTTGTTTTTATCAATATAATCAGAGGATATGTATAAAATTGCATCAAATAATAATAATAATTCAAACGATTGATGAATGAATGTGTATTTGAAGCATTAAAACCGCACCCTATTCTACTGAAAATTCTACCTTGTAGTTGAAGTTCACTTGTTGATGTGTCAATTGAGGTTAATGACTTTTTCTTCTCGGTAGTTGAATTGTATCTCATCTTAGTTTGGTAATTGTTGACTTGGAGTTACTTGAACTCCATTATAGCAGTAGTTTAAACAGACAATAAACACTTTCAATTGATACTGATATGAAATAACAGATTTATCCCGAAGGAGGGGGTGATAAATTTATAGGTAAAATTCGACCATGCTGAGAAAAATGCTTTTTAAAGCTTGATCTGAAATAATTGAATGATTCTAAAATGAACAAAATAACATGTTTTTACTCAATACAATAATGTCACCATCCATTTGCAAAGTTTTTCATATAAAACGGGGGGATATTTTCCCCCTTCATGGAATAATTAGTCCATTTCCAAGACATTTTCAGAATGGGCATTTTTCCTTTGGCATGGTGGATTATTTGGAGTAGATTATTTTCTGATAAAGTAGGTTTGGGGTATTTGTTTCACTAGGGGTTAGTTGAGAAGGTGTCAGAGGCAGTCCATACTGACAATGGCTAAAGTCCAAGAGTGAAATTCAATAATCCATTTGCAAAGGTCCTTAAAACATTCCCATTGATAAAATCTCCAAGTTTTCCATTCTCATAATTCACGACTCGAAATCATAATAATTATTGAAACCTATTTTGATCATTACAAAAGAACCAAAAATGTTATTGAAAGTTTTTTGGTGTATTTTCAGGTATAATAATTACCCTCTCCTCTCTCGCTCATATTTTATTGATTGTGGTAAGTATATAGCAAAGAGGAACAAAATATTAAAGTGATAGATCCTCTACAAGAGATTTTTACTTATTGTCATTTGGTTCTGCAAATGATGGATGACTTTCAGAGGTAAAAGAGTACCTATTTTACCAAGACATTGTACGATTTCTCACATGCTAAATGTGAGGATGCTGTTAGTCATATTATTTCAAGTAAATGTTGAAAGAAAACAATGTAATTTTGCTTCTTTTGTGATAGATTGAACTGGTGAAATGGTCCGAGGCTCGTGAACCCTGGTCGGTGAATTAATTTATGATCTGGGGCCCCTGTGCTTAGTAGTCTGACACTTACCCACTAAAGGTCGCTTTCCTTGCAGGACCAAACGGAATCAGCCGCTATTTTGAAAATAAAAGAGAGCATGCAAGAGGAGGCCAAGAGGTTTGAGAAAGACTCGGACCACCCTGAGTATTTTATGCAATAACTCCCTCGCCTTGCCTCTTTGGCTGGTGGACGCCTCTACTTCCTTCCTAACCTGTACTAACACGGGCGGTGGTGTGCTCAATACTCAGCTCCTCCCTACTCAAACACTTGGTTAGTCATGAGTGTTCTGTTCTGTTTGCAGATATTCCTCTGAGGCTGAGCTGAGAGAGAGCAGGACAGACACCACGGTCTTTGGATTCACTGTGCGCCCCATGGTTATGGTTCCTCAACCCCCCACCACTACTATTTATCACAACAGACACCACAAGACCATCACCCAAAGTCCACCAGCCTAGGCAAGGTTGGATGTTTTTACACACAAACCGTTTTGTGTTAGGTTTTTATTTTCTTCGTCTAACCCCATTTGAATGTTGTCACTGATTCCTTACAACCAACGTACTTAATCGTCATGGTTTTGAACTCGGTGTAGAACCGTCGCCTTCACATGCATTTCAAAGTAGATAGTTCAAGGTAAAACGCATTTTGATATGATCTCAGTCGTCGAAATTGTTCAAATAGAAAATGTTCATCCAGCATTGATAAGGAGATGATGAACGTTATTCCTTTGTCTAGGGGTTCCAACCTGAATCATAGGGATGGTCACATATGTAGATATACTATGAGACCTTTTAATGGAACGTCCACATCTTTTGTTTGGCATATTGACAATTTTTTCCATTCGTGCGCTACAAGACGTAAAAAAATAAAAAAGACTAAGATCTCTAAGCAGTATTCTGGATATATTCAATAACGTGAAACAGATTATTCTATCTTGGTGTTTCATCCTAACTATAATTTATTTATTACTTAACAACACAGTGAATATCTTATTTTATCAATATGGTCAACATGTTGTGACAGTTGTCAGTTGATGTACCCGAAGAATAAAAGGAATACATCTCTGTTATCATCATTGGTTCAATCATTTAATGAGAGTAGGTGAATTTTGTGATATGCACAAGACTCCGAAAAAGAAGGGACAGATGATTCTGTTTGGTAACCAAATAATATTATAGTCAAATGAGATCACTCTGGAGGATCCAAAACGACGTTCAAGTGGGGTCATTTCTGTTGGATATGGTATACTTTGCATGTGTCTACATTCCTCTCAAGGGTAGATTAGGGTCGGCCCACCACGCCCCTGTACCGCTATTGAACATCACACTCAACTTTTATATACATTTTCGAGGCAGAAAGGATGAACCTGCCCTGATCTTCCCAATCCATCATTACTCACCTATGTGTACATGCAATAGTTAAAGGAAAAATAAGTTCTCTCAACCTCCCCCCCCCCCTTCTCCCCAGCTGTAATTATTATAAAATATGAATTTCTATTTTTTGTTTCTTTGTACCTTTCCACCTGATCATCGAGTCTTCTTTCTTATTCCCTACTTAATTTTATTTCACGATCTTGGAACGTCACTAGAGTAAGAAAAATCGTTTATTTATAATTTTTTTTCTTCTAAAAATATATACTTAAATCAGTTGTTAGAGTATTAATTTTATGGGTGTGTCTGTATGAATGTGCGGATTGAAATGTGATATGAAATTTTTGTGAAAACGTATGGATTCATTTACTATTGTTTTCTTTTTTGTATGAATAATAAATCTAAAAGTTGAATCAGTTGTTTCCATCATTCCCATCCTGTGGAAAATAGAGTTTGAGTAACAAAGGTTTTTGAAGCACATTTTAGGCCTGTTCCTTTGTGCTTGTTCTACCTGCTGAACTTGATTTTTTCTATGACTGTTTACATCATGCCATGAACAGGAAACTATGGAAAAAAATCAACTTTAGCAAGTTCAGCAATACAAACAAACAGGCCTTGTGAGTAAAGTTTTTATCGCAAAGGTATTCGAAAAGGAGGTGTTGAGAACATTCAAACGGTTGAAAAAAAAATTATTTCTGTTTTGTAAGTACCTGGAATGAATAAATAATCCGAGAACTAAATTATAGTAAATTTATTACAAACAATAAAATTGACCATGACGTTGGGAAAGTGACATCTCAGAGAAAAAAAATCTTAATGAAAAAATATCAATAGTCATAAAATATAATAAAAAAACAAAGACTTTATTACAACTGATAATTTTATAATATAATTTAAGTATGTCTCGTATAATAAATTCATTTAAAATAACTACTATAAAACAAAAATAAATTGTTTATGTAAAAAAATTTAGACGCAAATCAATATATACAGGCAATTTCACTTGAAGCTCATCACAGTAAACCACAAACTAAATATTACATATTTAATATGAATCAGTGCATTATATATCCGAACATGCGACAGAACATTGATATATAACAGGGGGTACGTGAGGTTGGGGTTAGACCCACGAGTCCTTTCCGGCCGGCAGACTGGTCAGGGGGGCCTGCTTTTGCCCCTGCCCTTCGCCCACGCCCAAATGGTTCAGGCTGGCGTTGCCCAGGCTCGGCTGCCGATTGCGCTTCTTCTCCATGTTCACCTGGGCGTACAAAGGCTCCTGCAAAATCCAATCCCTCAGTGCCACTCAAACTTATACCCAACCTCTTCGCGAGCGACAAGTTCTTGCATACAAAATCATCGAATTTCGAAAGTTTTTCAGAAGAATCGCAAATGAATACTAGGACATTTATGGGGTAGGTACCTACTTAGTTGACTTTGTAATGTGGTACAGCTTAATCAAACTTTGCATCGATTTTGATTTGAGAGAATTCATAAGAGCTTTAAATTTTGTTGTAGGTCATTAACCCCTAAGCGATGCTATCAAATTTCACAGGGTGTCTATCAAGTACTGGTTCAAACTTAATGATTGATGCACTATTTTTGAGAACCTTTATTTTCATCAACTCCCAACTGAACTTATAACCTTTGAAACCGATTTTATTCCAGAACGGTTACTTTAAGCGACAGATACTCATTGAATATTGAATCGACCATATTTAAAAGGGTGAGGCATCATTGTTACATTCAATGGGTTCGTTTATTATTGGAGATCAGAGCAAAAATAACTTCCTGGATTTTCAAAATAATTACAATTGACTTTGCCAAAGAACAATGCATTTGATGAATGACATTCGATTCAAGAGTAGTGGATGATGGATAAGAACAAATCTATCGTAAAATTATATACAGTGTTCTATTTAAAATCCTTGACCTACGTCAATTTAATACAGACAATCCCTTCCAGTTGTTTACATTGAGTTCAATGTTGCCACGAAAACAAAGTTTTTGAATATTTGTACACGAGGCGGTTCGCACAGTGATGAATTCGACTGAAGCACTCTCTGGTGCCTGTCTATGTGTATATTTAGCTGCTCTTTGTTGTAATGCTGTTGTATGCATCGAATTTATGTATCCAAATGGTCGTTGTTAACGCCTTTGAGTGCCAGTCAGAAGGTCCGCTGTGAACCTCAAATTTTTTTGTCATCAATGCTTTTTTCAATTTTGTTGAATACTAATATTATTACATGACTTTCAAATTTGCAGCCTATTAGATAGACATAAATTGACACCAGTGAGCGCTTCAGTCGACTAATGATGGAAGTAAGATATTGGTGCGCGTATTCGGCCATTATTACGAATTGAAAATTTCAGGACAATCACTCGACCGCCTACTATGATTTCTCTACGTCACAACGAGCGAGACGTTGATTCTATATTTTCCCGCTAGATGGTAATGCTGTTATTGCTGCTGTGACGAGTGGAAATAAAACGGCAAATGGCATTTTAGGTATGCGGAACATATGTAACAGTGGGATTATTCAACTCTGAATTCGAAAAATCTGCGACAATTTCAAAACTGACAGAGGTCATAATTGTGCAATGTCGCCATCTATTAGAAGAACCATTGCTCTCGCTGTTCTCGAGAGGTCGAGTAAAATTTCTGAAACAAAAGCGCATCAGCAATTACACCATATCTTACTTCCATCTTTAGTCGAATTCATTCCTGTGCAACCTGCGTCGTCAGTCGTCATTTGTAAATTTGTACGCAAGGACTTGTCGCGACGATGTTCGCGGCAATCCGGAGCTGAACAGGGCCTGTCGGCGGCCTGTGCGGGCCAACGAAGGCCCTGAGCAGCTGCGGGCCAGCCTTACCTGGGCCTCCGATCGGTGGCGCTGCCAAGCTACCGGCTACTGCTGCCAGGGCCTTCGAAGTTCGAACGCTTACCGGCCCAATCGCCCCACCCGACACAACACACACCTCGCATCAATCATCTGTTTACTTCTACATTCGCTACAGGCTAGTTTCGATTTAATATTAGGTAGTTGCAGCGTGTTCTCCGGATAGCAGGGGTTGTTTTTGTTTTTGAACACGTTTATACCGTGTCTTGGTAAGCTGATTAATTGCCATATTCCAACTGAATGATCTTGGTCAGTGTGGTATAAACTGTACATATAGTGTGTCCAATTTTCGATGCTTTCGCGTGATATCTCAGTTATCTTTGGAGATAGAACCTCGCGGTTCTCGCGGTGCCATTTTTTTGTGAAACTCAAGATGTCCTAATCAGATTTTGAGATTTTGCATAACTGTTTCCGTTTATGAGATACAGGATGAAAACTGGACACACTGTACGCTTGGTACCGACATTTGTTCCGTACCAGACTTATATACCGGGTCTTCAAAAAGTATTGAAAACTACGTGACTGATTACTATGCAACCAAGAATGCAGTCGTATCTTTTTAACGTCGGTGGGAAAGACACGCCGCATTAAATACGGTCACGTGGCACTCAATCATTGTTGAAGACCCGTTAGAATGACGAGCAAGACGGTGTAAACACTTAAGTCTACTTTTGTATAGTCTTGAGTTGAGGGCAAAGTGTCAGTTGTATTATTATTATTCAAAACAATATTAATTTTGAATCCTACCAAAAGGCATTATTCATTATTTACGTATTCGAGAAGAGTTTTCCACAACCCAACCTCAAAATAATAATCAAATTTAAAACAACGTTGGTAACGTTTGTCAACTAAAGATACGTGGTGTAAATATGGGTAAGGCAGTTGGTCTGAATTTGGTCAGATCACCTTGGTAAGCATACCAAATATCCATATGGTATAAACGTGACTTCACTTTGAACTGAATAACTATTGTGAAATGTCTAAATTTTCGAATCAATGAATCTTTCACTCAGAGCATTCCACCTGAATTTCCAAATGAAACTATTGATATTACAATGACAAATCTGCAGTGACATCGTTTTTCCACAATTTCCAAAAATGTTAGACTATCATTCGTTCAAGCAATTCACTATAGGTGAGAAAAAAATCAAGAAAAGCCTACTGCAGAAATGACATAAGGGGTTTTCCAGACTTATGGGAACATAGAATTTATAATTATTATTTCTATAAAAAATATCATCTGTGTTTTGGAGCACATGGAATGATAGACAATGTTCGGATGGTGATACTCAAAAAAAGCCGTTTGGAAATTGAAACATAAATTTTCCGTGAATAATTCATATTGGTTCTGTTGTTGTATTCTTTTAATATCCAGAAATCTACTGATTCACAAAATAATCTAGATTCTCAGAAGAAAAACTAGTTTTACCTTCTCTCCCTATCCTCCATAGGTGTGCACGATGTTCCTCGAGCATTATAGAAATTCCCTTTCGTGCGCTCAAAGAGAAAAAAAAATGCCCCGAAAAATGAGGTATTATACCAATATAAACCAAGTTGTTGATATGTATATACATTAGAAATCTTGACCTTGAAAGTTGATACGAAAATTCCACTCACATTTCTTCACCAACTGGATGAAATGATAATAGATCAGTCCATAGTGTGTGTCAAAACATGTGCTGCTGATTGGAGAACACCCTGTGTTTGATATAGACACGGCTAGATAAGATACAGAGGAAGACCTACAGCATCTGGAACTGCTAATATTGAGTTAACAAAAGAAATTATATGTATAAGAGCACACATCCCGACCTGATAAAATTAGTATAAATGTAAAAACGTATTTGTTACAGTCTAAGTGAAACATTACAATCCTACAAAGATGAGGCAGTTTATTCGTTAGTATACTAGAATGTATAATGGTAGGTACAACGCGAATGCCATATTGCTAATTTGAGCAAGTCCAGGTTCACCTTCACCAATCAAATACGCGATAAATTGACACGGATGTGTAGGGTTGTGCAAGTGGGCTTATTAGTGACTTACTGGAGGCGGGTTCGGACCGGCGCCAGAGGTGTACCCTGTCACCCCCTGGCTTTCGTTGTATCCCATGTCGGCCATCGGAATGTCATCCCCCTGAAACAACACCAACGACTCATTCTCCACCATCAAACCGCAAAGAAAAAAGAAAAAAATTGAATAGCGTAAGATTTTCTATTTTGTATCCGCGGCAAGCTTTCGAATCGGTTACTCATAGAAAAACATTGAACATGAAAAAAATAATTATGTTTTGCTTTTTAGTGCATTATGAAAGCTTGTCTCTGCTTGTAATTGTAAAAATATCCGACAACAAGCGCCCCCACATACCAATTTTGAATATAATTGAACCATAATCACAAAACTCTCTTGCCATTCAGAAGTCGCCATCTTGAATTTCTCAATTTTGATGGAAGAATCATAATTGGCGACCCCAAAAACCGCCAGATAACAATTAGGGATAGAATCGGATCTTAATTATAAAACTCACCAAAATTATATACACCTGCCAAATTTCAAATTAATCATACAATTATTATAAGTGTGTCATATTTTACTTGCTAGATTTGGTTTGGTCAAGAGGAGTTTTCGGATAAACCATCCCATTCAACTTGGCATAAACAACTTATGATAAAAAATAGAACCTTCAAAACATTATAATACACCCATAACAACATAATTTCCAAAAATTCACCACTTATAACTATGAACTTATTCGTTATTGTAATTTGTAAGGTACATGACAAAATGAAAAGATATGAATTATTTAAATATGAACTTGGCGGCACCGCGAAGTTTCGTAATAGAGGAGCGATAATCGTTGTAAGAAATGTCATTGGCATTTTTCTTGTTATTGATGGTTTTCCGGCTGATGTGTGATCAGTTTTCGGCGTTTCCGTACGTCAATCAATATTATAAATCTAAAGCAGACTATTTTGTGAATAAATCTGGTTCCGCGGCGTCAAATATGTAGATAAAAGTTAATTCCCCAGTTCCTAACCTAATATTTCACAGGTACGTAGAAATTTGGTCCAGTTGCGGTCTTGTTTGAGGGCTTGCTTTTGATGAAGAATATTGAAAATATAAAATAACATCTGAAACGTTTCTCGCAGACTAACGGGTTAACAAAGAAACAGAACGCCATCGTCGACTTCCCCCTGAACGTCTTGGACATGAGCCACTTCTCGTCTGACTCGTCTCGACCTTTATGCCATTGCCAACCATAGTGTTTTCATCTACTATGATTCTCGTGTATCTTCAGTATCCTCAAAATCTCTCGTCAGTAGTGATGCATATGTTCTTTATTATCAACAAGAGGAATGCATTACCCTTTGTTTATATTTTGTGAATATTCATTGTATTTTTCATTTAATCCCCACCATTCGCGATTTCATTCATTCATACATGTATGGCGATTAGGATTGTCGGCGTATACTTGTTGATGATTGACGAATTAATCGTGGAATCATTTGATCTCTTACCCTTTGGAAGGCCCCGGTGCTCCTGGAGCCGGGAGCGCCCCGCTTCATGGTCCTGTCCTCGTACCTGGTACCGCTCTGCGACGCCATCGGCCGGTTCAACGTGCTGTTCGCGTTGTTAGGCGAGTTGGGCCCGGCATTGCGAGCAGCTACCGATTTCGTCACGAAGTCCTGCTCCTTCCAGCCGTGCTTCTTGTACACGTCGCGTAAGTCTTGGTGCTGCCACATCGTGAACAGGACCTGACATTTGAGAAATGGAATAAGAGAATTAAGCTGCTTCAAAACTATCCAAAAATGAATGAGAGCGACAAAGAGTTTGAAAGTTAAAAGGACATAGAACTGTGCACGTCGCGTAGGTCTAGGTGCTGCCACATCGTGAACAGGACATGTTGAAAAGAAAATCGAAATCGGCAAATGGAATAAGAGAAGCGGCTTCAAAACTATCCGAAAATGAATGAGAGCAAATAAAAGAGTTTGGAAATTAAAAGGACATAGAATTGTGCACGTCGCGTAAGTCTTGGTGCTGCCACATCGTGAACAGGACCTGACAAAGAAGAACATGGGATTTGAGAAATGGAATGGGAGAATTGAGCGGCTTCAAAACTATCCAAAAATGAATGAGAATGAATTAAAGAGGTCGAAAGTTAAAAGGACACAAAACTGTGCACGTCGCGTTGGTCTTGGTGCTGCCACATCGTGAACAGGAACTGTCGCAGAAGGAAAAGGAAGTGCGAATAAAAGATTTTGTAGTTAAAAGGACAAAGCTAGAGGGCTAATAAGAGTCACTATATGGACATGGATCATTATCAAAGCACGTCACTGAAGACATCAAGTTAGCTTTAGTAGGGTCAATCCAACATACAGTGAGCAAGTAAAGAATAAACAAATTCGTTAGAAGATATGGTTCAGCCGTGAAAAATTTGTAAAAGACAAGTTCATTAGTAATATCTGATATCCTAATCAGATGATTCACAGATACGTAAAAATTTGGTCCAGTGGTGGTTTCATTTGAGGACTTGCTTTTGTAAACAAGAAGCGTGTTCAAAGTATTGAAAATATCAAATAACCTAACAAAAACGTTACAAAATGACGCCTTATCATGTTACAACACACAGTTGATTTATTAATGGAAATATACACCTGCATAGATATCTCGATTTAGTAGACATGAAATATTTCAACATGGAATATCAATTCTCTGGCAATGATTCCGCAGTTATCCCCACCACTCGCGATTTCAAGGATTGTTGACACATACTTTTTAATGATCTATGAATGAATTGATGAAAATCTATTGTCATTTAGTCTGAGATGGAACTCATCAAAGTAAACCATTCAATCAGAAAGCACTTCAATGATAGATCCATGCAAAAGAAAGGAACAATCGATTACCTGGCCGGCGAACTTCAGCACTCTCGGCGTGTACTTCTGCGGGTGCCTCGTAACGGTCATCAGTCTCTCCACCCCGCCTGCCTCCAAAAGCGACCTCGAGAACTCCGCGTTCTTCTTGATCACCTCGTTCAGCGTCGCGAGCACGGCGGCGATGGTGTCGTCGGAGGTGCCCTGGTCGTGTTGCGGGTTGCCCGACGGCAGCTTCTGCACCAGGTCGCGCATCGCGTACTTGCCGATGAGTTCCTTGTTGCGCTGGTCGATCGCGAGGTTGCGCAGCGCAGTCGCCACCGCGCACACCACTCGGTCGACTTCCATTCGCAGCAGCTCCACCAAGATTGGCAAGCCTGAAATGTGTTCATAATCGACCTTTGTACTGTTTCATCCATAAAATCTGTAACATATATGGGTATCGAGCATTTTTTCTGCATGTCTGGTATCCTAAAAATCGATTTTGACACGTCACGTGATCACTGGTCGTCGTCGGGGTTACGTATTGAAGGAAAAAGGTTGGGAGGTGTCTTCTATAGAAGGTTGATAAACCATACATAGAGTGGTAAGAAACGAATGAAATATAGCGTATTATACTCCATTTCAAAAAACGGCAAATTTGCATGTAGCTTCTATGTCCTGGAAATAAACTTTCAATTCAAAATCTAAAATTGATGAGCAGTTTTGGAAATTCAAGATAGCAGATCGAATATGGTTATTAAATAGGATCCGAATCTGTTTAAAATAGGTATCTTGAGAGTTTTCGAGGTCGGAGATTATGATTCCTCTATCATAACTAGAAAATTCGAGATGGCGGATTCAATATGTCGAACGAGCTTTGTAATAAATAGTGGCCTGGGTGGCCAGGTAGCCGTGCGGACTGAGTGTCCATATTCTAATCCGCATTCGCTTGCCGTTCGTGGGTTCGAGTCCCGTCGACTGCAGAAATTTTTCTGATGGCCCAAGAAAGTGTTTGGGATCACACGTTAAAAGGTAAGGCCCCCGTCATTCCTTGCTCGCACAAGACTCTCGAAGACTTCTGAGGGTTGCTCGTAAGGGGGCAACCGAATGACGGATAGAACAATTTCAATTTCAACAAACAACGTTTGCCGGCTCAGCTATAATCAATAAAATGTCTCGAAATGAATTCAATATTTGTGTACTGTCTTTCTTCAAATTTATTTTAGTAAGTAGCTAGCAACCAACGCACGTTGTTGTAAATATCTGCTTTTCATAAATTTCGAAATTTTAATCACTGTTATTGCTTGATTGATACGAATGTGTTTCCTGAAAAATAGTTAAAAATGTATTCAACAGGACTGGAAATGATCAGGTGTTATTGCTCAAATAACCCCAAAGGATTTCTAAAACGGGATTGCAAACCTCGTTACAGGAGGAGAAGGCGGTTAGTTATAAATTGAAAAGTTTCAAGTGTTTGAGCTCGAATTTTGTGCTTAGTTATGCATTCTGCTATGTGATTTTTTCAAGCATGATTCATAATTGCTTTGTTATGGATTGCATTCAAGTGAAAAAGTTGTCTGACATGTAATTTTTCATATCTTTCCGCTTAATTGGCAGTGGTCTAGACTTTCCTACTTTTTCTACTATAATATTCATTAGCTGCAGTATATAATATAATAATAGAACGATATCGAAACTATTCCTGTGAGATAATTTCCTGTGAGATAACCTGCCTATCAACATCATATTAACATTCCCCTTCTTGTGTTGTACTGCATAGACAATTATTGGGCACACTGCGTTATTGCCCAGTACTCAATATCTTTGAACGTTTATAACTACAGACCTAACGCATTCTTGCCCAAAACGAATAGTCCAACAGAAAGAATGGGCCTTTGGCTACAAGCGTGTTAAAAACTGATTTCGAATTTTTAATGACAAACCGCCTTCTTATCATGTACCCTTCATATGCTAAAAAAATTCCACACTCCTCAGACCTACAGGAAGCGGGAGTAATTTATGGCCTAGGGCGTAAATAGTTGCTAAGGACAAAGAAACCATCAGCTCCAGCATACCTTTCTCCTTCCGCACAGCTGCACGTATCTCTATGCTGGGCTGCCAGTAGCAAGCTGCCAGATTCTGGAGGGCCCCGGCGGCGGCCTCGAGCGTCTCGGGGTTCGAGCAGCTCTGCAGCAGCGCCAAATAGGACTGCACGACCTCCGGCTGCCACAGCAGCTCCATGCCCCGCACGGGCTCGCCCCTGGCCGCCGCGCTGGCGGGACCCGCGCTGCCGCCCGAAGAGAAATTGCCGTCCTTCGTTTCGGAAGACTGAGAGTCCTTTTTCTTCTTGCTGCCGCCGAAACAACCCAAGTTTTCTCCTGTGGAAAGAATGATCGAATGGTTTGCAAGGGGTATTATGCTAAAAATGTAGAGGAGGGCCAATGATGATAGAGTTATTGAATATGATTAACACATTGACGGACATCTATATAACTGAGGTCTGGTCAAAACAAGGTACTTTGTTTTTTTTTGTCGAATTCGAACTAATATTAGGTCATGGCTATGGCCGTCATTTCCTATAGCATTCCGCACAAGAGCAATTTTTCTGCCTGGCTGGACATCTTTGTTTGTTTTACTTGGACACTTTACACCATTCTACGTTTAAAATCGACGGACGAACCCGTTGGTGCCTTACAAAAGCAAATAATACAAGGACGACATAGGCCGTCGAAAATATTGAGTGTCCTAGCGACGGGCACAGACAACGACGTCAACATGTTAAGTTGTGTTAAAACTCAAACTAAGCTTGAACACAGCTAGTATGAGATTTAAATTGAGCTGAATACCGATGCGGATCCACAAAGTTTCTGGAAAGTGTCTATAGAGTTTCTGGAAAGAATAAAGGACAGCTTAACACGCCATGGTGAGAGAAATGCAACACCGCATCGCCGTGATCCAAATGGTCTACTCTCGACTGGCGACCATGGCGACATAGGCAAAAAATGGTAGGTACGTTACAGCCAGCCGGCTAACGTAATGTCAATTCCTGGCTATGAAATAATTGAACTTCAATAAAATAAACAACTGGCAAGTCCTATTTTACACCGACCATTCAAGTTCAGGAATTGCGAGGCAAGATCTTATCCATTTTAAATCACAACTTATTGTCATGTAGTTAACCTTGGACCTGCATCTCATTCAATACTACAACTTGGGAAGTTATTTTTAATACATGGGATACTGGAGGGAAACCTAATTGATAAAAATAAAATTTACTCTCTTATGGACTTTTCAATTCCAACTATCAATTTTCAATTTTTTTGCATATTCTCCAACTATCTGCTATTTTTTTATTTTTGAACAGCTAAAGATTTCTGACGCGTTTCATCGGGATTCGTCCTTAATGATGTAATAGGTTTAGAAAGATAACTTGGTGAATTTGAAAACATTGAGGGAACTGCTGTTTTAATTAACTGAAGGTATGTTAACAATTTTTTCCGAATTGATCCATCTGGAAGAATGTTGCCATATTATATCGTGTATGTGCGAATGACCAGCGAAAGACCTTTCGGTCAGTGTTGCCTAACTGCTTCAGCATAGCTTTCTTCTTTAGAGACGGCATGACTAAAAGCATTCCAAAAGTTAACCAGTTCAATTACTTTGAATGATGTGACTTGAAGAACATTGCTCACTGGTTTGCTACATTCTCAATATTACTGCTAGTTTGGCAATCTAAACTTCACAGAAGTGAATGAGAGTTGCAAAAAGAAACTAATCCAAATATTTTAAACAATTGGAGAAACTAACAAAACTGTTACTGTTACCTTTCTTCTCTGTATGATATAGTGTGATTTCTTTTGGTCATTTGTCTTCAATACTGTTTTCTAGTTGAAGATATGAGAAATTTTCGTTGGCTCACTCTGTAAAACTGAAGATGAAAATAACCACAACCAAAAAACTCACCTTTAGAAGAATTAGCTGCCACCCTACTCTGTGTAGGCAAAGGGTTCTTATCGTAATTGGGATCCTCGACCTCCTGGCACCGGTACGACAGATTCCTCAGTATGCATACGCAATTCTCGACGATCTTATTGCCTATATTGGACTTATCTATGGCACAGCGCACAACGAACAACAGCGCGTCAACCAACCCTTCACATTCCCTCAACTTCTTCCTAGCATACTCGCCGGCAGAGCTGACATTCCGAAGAACACCGGAAGCGTTTCTAAATACTGTCGACCAACATGTCTCCCCATGGTTCCCTTGCGGGTCCCAACCTGAAATTTGATAGCTCGCATTTATTTGTACTTTTTTTGTCTAAGAATCGAGTGATTTTACCAGAGTGCGGGATGATTATGTAGGTGACAACTGTCATGACACCATCGTCGATGATGTTGCGTTTCAGATCTTCACAAGATGACATGTTCCAAATAACGCCCGTGACGAGTTCTTTGATTTCAGCTTCGTTGGAGCGACGCAGTAAGTTGATCAGAGCCGGAATGCCTCCGGCAGTATTGATCGCTCTTTTGTTCTCATCATTTTGTCTGCCGTATGATAAGTTTCTGAGGGCCCCGCAAGCATTCCTGTACACTAAGAATTCGGAATTCGTTGGATTGAATTTTAATTGAACATGGTGATTCTCTAAGGATTTCGCGATTCCAACACTGAATATCTCGAAGACTAATGAAGAGAAAAGATTTCTCAACTAAGGTGTAAATTTTTGATAGATGCAATGAACCATATAAAGATTAACCACAGAGGGAGTTAAGTATATAGTATATACACATGTACCAAGCTGAATTCAACTGTTTTTAATATTGTCGCGTCACTCCAGAAATTCTGCTCCGAAGTTGTAAATATTTTCATGTTGAAATCGGAAAACCAGAGTCAATTTTAACAGCAATAAAAAATACCTTCTATGCCATCATGACTAAGCAGTTTCACTAGCGGGGGTATGCCCCCCAAAGCTCTCGTTTTCTGCTTGTTCGGATCGTCCATGTAACAGAGATGTTGTAGGTAAGCTGCTGCATTGGCTTTAATGACGTTGTTGGGATTGTTCAAGAACCCGATGACCTCAGTAAGGTTAGGATCTCTCCAACGCATCCCCCTTTGATCATCGTCGCCCGCAATGCTTCCTGGGGAGGCGATATGCTGCGCTCTAAAATCGAAAGGCATACCTCATAATCACATTTTTTCCTAATTAGATATACAACGCGATAATTGAAAGCATTTTTCCAGAGCGAAATTAAATGAAACACATTTGAATGAGACCTTGAAATGTCTGTTGGGTGAACCCTCAGAACATAATAATACACCCATAACAACATACTAGTTGTCAGAAATTCATTGCCAATAATTATAAAGATATTAGTTATTGTAAGGTACTACATAACAAAATGAACAATATGAATTATCTAAAGATGAACATCGTGGCACCGCAAAGTTCGTAGTAGACGAGCAATAATCATTGTAAGAAATGTTATTTGTCGTTTTTGTTGTTATTAATGATTTTTCGGCTGTTGTCGTGTGATTGGTTTTAGATGTTTAAGTAACTAATTCTCTGATAACGATTCCGCAGTTATTCCCAGCATTGCATTCATTTATCTGTGGTGGTTTGGCTTTTAGGATTATCTATTGTTATCTAGTTTGAGGGTGAAACATCGAAATTCAATCAATAAAATTATAGATTCACCACAAAATCTTTGGCCAATTGACGTGATTCTCAATGTTGTTTACAACTCTGGAAAAAGCATTTGAAATTGAATTCTGATTTCCTGAAATAATGCCAGATCAAAATGATCAACAACATCAGGGGCGGTTTTATGGGGGGGGCGACGGGGGCGATCGCCCCCCCCTAAACACACTGCCTTATGCCTTATTGATTTTATTATAAGTTTACATATTAATCGTATCAAATATATGGACCTGCCTGACACGACACCTGAAAAGTAAAATTGAATAAAAGAAGCCGGCGGAATTGTGTCCTATCCAGCCTGCTATACACTATACAGTGACAGTGACTACACTGGATATCTCTCGCACTTGCGCATGTTTCAACCGCGCTTTATCTTTTGATTGGCCGACGCCCGTCGCCTGACCGGTGTCGGCGGTGTCCACTGTCCTGCAGGCAGTCTCATTCCCCAATCACGTTGTGATTGCGTTGTGCCGTTGTGTAATTGAATGTTTGTTGCTCCGTGCTTGAGCTTTGTGCTACTCATCTTATTCACATTTCTTTTCCGTAAGTCACACACTAACACTACGCTGAGTCGCTGAACCACTAAGGTAATCAACTAACATGTTCCAATTTTCCATATTATTTAATAAATAATGAATTCTAGATGGACACGAACTCAGATCATTCACTTAAGCGAAAGCAGCTATCCGTTTTGGATTTTTTCAATAAAAAAACTATTAAACCGAATAATGACATAACTTGTGAGCCTTCTCAATCTCAGTCTCCGGACTCTCAGGAGTTAATTCTGTCTCTTAATACCACCAGCACCATCAACACAGAAAATGAAAAGGAACCGATTGGTCCGATTGCCCAACAATCAGAACCAGAGCAACATATGCCGAACGAGTTTCTCGGGAATGAAAATGTACCAACTGATAATGTATCTGCAGTTGACTTGAGCAATTCTATCGATATTGGTTATTTCATAAATTCTGATTCAGGAATTGACGATCACACAAAATTTGGACTTTTGGAACATTGCTGGAAACCTTACAAATCATTCCAATATCCTTTCTCTTGCCATTCCAAACAAGGAAGAGATGAAAGACGTTATTTGAGGCCGAATCACTTCGATCAATATCCCTGGCTCATTTATTCAGAAAGCAAATCTGGTTTATTCTGCAAATATTGCACTCTTTTCTTAGTCCACAATAAAGGTGGCAAACAAAAATCAGAACCATTGAAAAAATTGGTGACAACACCTCTTACAAAGTATGCGAAGTTACTAGGAAAGGATGGCGATTTGGAAGTTCACAACAATAATTTGTATCACAGAGAAGCAGTAACAAGAGCTACCGATTTTATTAAAACTTACCGATCACGAGACAAACAAATTTGCAATCTAATTAACAGCGAACGGTTGCGGCAAGTTGAAGAAAATAGAAAACGTTTAAAGCCTATTGTAGAAACAATCATCTTTATGGGACGTCAAAACATAGCTCTAAGAGGGCACAGAGACGATGGAAATCTGATTGCTACTGACTCAATGTCTTGTGTGAATGAAGGTAATTTTCGGGAAATGTTGAAATATAGAATAAAATCTGGTGACACAGTATTAGAAAATCATCTTAAAAACACTAGTTCAAGAGCGACCTACATATCTCACAAGACTCAAAACGAACTTATCGACTTATGCAGTAAGGAAATACTGGGATTTATACTAGATGATGTTAAAAAGAGCAAGTACTTTAGTATCATTTTTGACGAAACAACCGACATTTCCCATATTTCTCAAATGAGTCTCACCATTCGCAACGTTAATGAGAATAATGAGGTGCATGAAAGATTTATTGGCTTTCTTAACTGTCATGACCATGTGTACAATCACGACCAGAACAAACAAAGCAATGCAGATCTAGATATTCATCTTCTGAATGAGAATCAAATGAATCAAAATGACTTGCCAAAGTCTGAACCGAAATTGACTGGAGAAATATTGGGTAACACCGTCATATCGGTATTACTAGACATGTCGATGGATCTGTCAAATTGTGTTGGTATTGGAACAGATGGATGTGCTGTCATGACTTCTTTGGTTCGAGGGGCAGTACAGCAAATTCAGAAAACTGCTAAATATGCCGTACATACTCCATGCGCCAATCATGCACTGAATTTGTCAATTTCCAAATCATCAAATGTCCAGTCAGTGAGGAACAGTGTTGGTATAGTTCAAGAAATTTTAACATTTTTCAACAGTTCATCTAAAAGAAGTTATATTTTAAAAAATGTTCTTAAGGGCAACAAGAGAACGTTAAGTTCATTATGCGAAACGAGATGGATTGAACGTCACGACAGCTTTATTCAATTTCAAACTTGTTTGCCAGAAATAATTGAAGCTCTGACTAGTATTTCGGAATGGAATGATGCTGTTTCATCATCTAAATCTAAAACTCTGCTTGCAGCAATATGTAATTGCGAATTTATTTTAACGTTATATACACTTTCTATGGTGTTAAGTGTCACATTACCAGCCAGCAGAGCATTACAAGGAGTGAACCAAGATGTCGTGACTGCGACAAGATGCATAGAAGAACATATAATTGGTGTACTTAAGGACAAACGAAAAAATTGTGACGTTGGATTTAAGAACATTTTTGAAGACTGCAAAACTATTATGGAGAAATTGGATATAGACATAAAGTTGCCACGAATTACAAAACGTCAGGCAAATAGAAGCAATATTCCTAGTAGCTCCCCTGAAGAATACTTTCGGCTGACCTTATATATACCGCTTCTTGAAAATGTATTGGAAGATTTGCGTGCTCGGTTCCTTGATAAAAAAAACAAAACTGTGTGTTTAATAATCCAATTGATGCCATGCTACGTAGTCGATATAGCTGAAGATGTCATAAATGAAATCATTCAAGTAATAAAGGAGTATTACAGTGAATTTAGGGAATTAGACACTAACAGCATAACATTAAGAGGGGAAATTGAACTGTGGAAATCCAAATGGATAAAATGTAAAACTGAAGGTTAGTTATATATATAATTTTTTCCTTGGCTCGGTTCAACAGTTGTTGATTTGATTATCTTAATTTTTTTATTTGTTTTAGGATTAGAAGTTCCAAAAAGGGCATTGCTTGCATTGGAAGAATGCCATTCTTTACTTTTTCCGAATATCAGACAAATTTTGATAATTGTTGCGACATTACCGGTAAGCGTTGCATCGGCCGAACGCAGTTTTTCCACTCTACGAAGGCTCAAGACGTGGCTTCGCTCACAAATGGGGCAGAACAGATTGACTGGTTTGGCTCTGTTACACATACATCGAGATATACCGGTGTCTACAGACAATGTCATCGATAGATTTGCCTCAGTACACAAAAGAAATATTGACTTCATTCTGTAAAGCGTCCACCTTTTTATTTCAGAATATATTTTTATTCACCTTATTTAGCGTTTTCGTTTTAGCACTTTCATTATCGCTTATCGTATTTTTTTTACCCTTCGCCAATATTCGAAAATTATTGCGACAAATCAGCAATAGATAGTTGTAACAAAAACAGCTCGAATTATTCATTTTTTATATTCCGCTCGCATCTACAATAATTGCTGTACCTTTGTCTTTTCGCCCCCCCCTCAGTAGATGTCTAAAACCGCCCCTGAACAACATAATAACCTCGAATAGAAAACAGAAGACGAGGTGTACAGTTCTATTCAAGAAAAAGCGTGCAAGTATTATAGAGCGAGAAATTAAAATAATCCTATTTGCGTAAAACGGGCTATGGAGAAAGATTGTTTACCAAATGTTGACAGTAAAGTTGTCATAGGTTCTCAAAAACACAAAGGTCTGAGCCAGTTTTACACAACTAAAACTAGGATAGCAAATCTCTCTCTTTAATATTTGTACACTTTTTTATTGAATATCACCGTACCTACTAAACGAGGAAGGGAACAATTTCGTACCGCTAAAAGTAGATCATTTCGATTCCATCAGGTAAAATGTAACAAAACAAAGCCTTCATTGCGTTCTGGTTGTCGAGTCTTTACAAAGTCAGATGTTACAGCTTATTCATCGAAAGATGGCGATGTTTTTTGCTGAAGTTGTCCCAACTGACTTTGTGGAGACTATACCTTTCGTGTGGCAGGCCCACGTTGTGTCCATGCAGCGTCATCTTGCTGATGTGCTTCTGGAGATCTTCGTCCTCGAACATCCTCAAGGACCCGCCTACCGGCACGGGACCGTTGATGCTGTCGACGTAGGGTCGCGACAGACTAGGGGCCGTCCCGTATGGAGAGGGGGACACGTAGCCGTAGACCACTGCGGGGTCGTCTTGGTAGGGGTCCATGCCGATCGGGCCGCCGGGAGATGGGGTTACTCTGGAGGCGATGAGAAAGACATTTTTTTCTTTGGAAATAGGAATACCCGATAGGGGATCATCCGCGACGGGCTTCCATTGAAAATAGTCACCAGTAAAATAAAGCAGCCACAAAAAAATTACCAAAATCGATCGCCCGCCTTCAACTTCGGAATGTTGGCCTGAAGTTTAGTTCCCAAGAAAAGCTGATTGCTTCAACAATATACAGGGAAAAACAAAAGTTACTCTTTGACCCTTAATTTCTTAACGCCCATGCATTGTTAGTGAAAATCAAAAATATCCATACTTTCCCAAAACACTTGTATCTTCTCTCAAAAAAAAGATATTGACGTGAATTGAAAACCAATGACTGAATAAAGCAGAGAGAGTGGCCACAATTCAGAACCGACATTAATATCGATTAACAACTTGAAAAAACTTCAAAGTCAATAACGAAAATGCCCTCCTTCATCTCGAATTACAGCATTCAACGGCCGTAGCATCGAGTTGATCAAATTGGTCAAGCAGTCTTGAGGAATTGCTCCAAATTCTTCTTCAAGGCTGGAAGAAAACGAATATGCATCTAGTGTTTATTCCAAAGATGCTCTATAGTCTATAGGTTCCTGTTCCTTCTTAAAACACATGTATATTCTCTCAAAATGTGATATTCACATGAATAAAGAATCTATCTATATATTCAATCTAAAACATGATGAAGCTAAGTTTAACAGCTCACTATAATCAAAGGGCGTTTCATGCGTGGAAGAGTAACTTTCAGAAAAATCGGAAAAGAATTAAAAGTTACAAGGCGAACGATTTAGCAACTCTTTTCTCTGGTCGTTATTTTGCCGGCGAGTGCATGTAGGGGGTCAAAATAAACTGAGAGTCCGATTATTGGGGCCTTTATTTCATTCCACATCTGGATTCTTCATCAAATTTAAATGCCTCTTTATGTATTGATATAGACCGTTCAAGGGTCTTATTCTTTTCTCGTAAATAACAATAACTAATAATGAGAATAATTTTATCCGAGAGACAGTGAATGTTAGAAATGAAATATTTTGTAAGAACATAGTCAATGGGACGGTGCTTAAAATTTTTCAAAATACGATACAGCTTTATTTGACATAGTATAGCATATTGAAAAAACTGTCATTGTATACAGTGTTCTGTACTCTCCAATTCTTGTCAAAATCGGATGAAACAAATTACAAACACTTTATACTGGATGAAGGTTATTTAGCAACCTTACCTGTAATGTTCAGGCATTTCGTCATACCCAGACCCCAAATAGGGTGCATTAGACTGTGAAGTAAGAGGAAGAGGTGAAGGGTCCCCACTATGTTCACTAGGACTAGGAGGAGTTGGAGGCCTTTCAGCCCCCGCAGGATACCCCATATAAGCCCCATAGGGGTTAGGATAGTGATCATAATCCTGAAATAATACTAGTTATTCACCAACGCACAATACCATGGTTTGTATTATCATGTTTTCCACTACTAGCACTTAGATATACTTCGATTGTAACTGGTGACAAGTTATAAGTACCTCTGCCAATAACTTTTTTTATTTTTGATAATAACAACAAAGTGGCAATAGCCTCACAGGGGAATTTTTCATTTCCTGAATCAAAATATACGTTTTCATTGTCTGAGAACATATACAAGGAGCAGCAAAAAGTGTATGAATGTTGAGCACCCTATATATTTCCTCACCATTGGGATGACCTTTTGTAAAGCCTTTTTATAAAACCCCATTAGATATAATTTTGTTTATTATTCATCAATTTATAGGCGTCCAAAACTAAAGAGTTTGATCGATTTTTGATCTTAATCTATGAGATGGCCTATTATTGAAAACTTTTCAAAGTCGATTGAATTCTGTTAGTTTTAAAAGCAAAATACAGAAGATCAATATTGGATGTATTTTCGGAAAACTCTTCAAAAAACTTACCAATAGTGAGGAATTGAGGAAATATAAATGAAATATACAGGGTTACAATTGAAGTTAATGAACTTTTTGCTGCTCCCTGCATATCCTTTCTGATAGTGAGAATTTGTTTTTTACCTACCTTCAAAAATGGAAGAGTTATAGGGGTCATTCAGCTCATGTGTAATCTGTGTAGGCTCCATATGAAACATTGCCATATTAAGATCTGTCATTTGTTTTTATTATTTACTAGCTGTCCGGCCCAGCTTCGCACGGTTGGTGTACCCATTTGAAAAAAAATATATATTTGTTGCAGTCGTTCTCAGCTATGCGCGTATCTGCATTACAAAACTCCTTCATCCATAGAACGGCTAGGCTCTGGAATTCATTGCCTGTGGAAGTATTCCCAACAACATATAATCTCCAGAAGTTCAAAAAAAAATCCAATACCTACCTCCTATCCCTATCCTCCCTAGGAACGCACGATGTTCTTTGAACATTATAGGGATTCCCTTTCGTGCGCTTCAAGCGATAAAAAAAAACATATTTCTTCGTTATTATATACTTACATATATTTTCATTCTCTCAGTATCTCTTGTATTTTTATTGTTGTTTTACTTATTACAAATTTCAATTGTATTTTTAAATCAACCATCGAAATACCCATATAAAATTTCAACCCAATCGGTTCGGCCGTTTAGAATTTATGTAAAAAGATAGGTACTGAAGGATAATTTTCACCCCGTCATATCACCCGTTTTCTCGTAGGAATGAAGCATTTTCCCGCGGCAAAAAGTAACCTTTGTTCATCAGGAATAATGTCGACTTCTAATGGTAAAAGAATTTTGTAATCGGTTCAGTAGTTTCAGAGCTTGTTCAATACAAACAAAAAAACAATCAAATCTTTCCTCTTTTTAGTATAGTCAAGTATGAGCAAAACATTTATCATTACCATCGATAAAGGGAACAGTGCTTTTTCGTATCAAAAACGTGATGAACGTGTTTCGAGGCTAGTAGTGGAAAGAATGAACGAAAATTCGAAGAAACCTTTGGAACCTGACCTGATAGTGGGGATGTTGGTGATACTGCGAGTACATGTGATGAGCAGGCTGCTCGATGTAGTCGACGTACTGAGAAGGATGCGAATAGGAGCCCAAAGGCACCGGAATGTACTCCCCCGATTGGTCCCCCAATTGCTGGACCTCGCGCACCACTTTGGTCACGGTGGTGACTTGCTGCGTGGTCTGCTGCTTTTGGGTCCGCACTAGCGGCTCGTCGCTGTGCACCGACATGTGGCTCGAGTTGGGGGAATGTTCGGAGTGGCCATTGCTGTGGGGGTGGTAGACGCTTTCGTTCATCGAGCTCGACACATCCGGGCCCCTGCATCCACAGATTCGCTACGTTTTATCATGATAAGTTAGGTGAAGTGGGGTAAGTGGGCCCACGGTTCAACTGGCCCATAGCCTTCTGATAAATCAGACTTATGAGTTATGACTGCGATTCGTACAGGAAAGCTTAGCATTTTATGCCATTGAACTCAAACAACTAACCATTATATCGTGATTTGACATTTGTCAGGTTGATTTCCTATTTAAGCAACAGTTAAGCTGTTCAGTTTTTTTTTTTTCATGTACTGGCATCTTATGGATGTATTGAAATATGATATCAATGAAATGTACGGTCCCAGTTTCCCGCAATGGCTGTTTTCTAGTATTCACTTGGTGGGTTCAAAAATATTATTGAGTTTTACTTGCCTGCGACGGCAGTTTTTCTACTTTTTGTAGTAAAAGAGTTTTTTCGAGTTTTTTCTCTTTTTACTACTTTACTACTTGTTACAAGTTGAATATATAAAAAGAAAACTATGAATGCGAGACACTTCAAATTTTTACCAGTAATTTTCTACACCCAAGAAATTATCCCCATTATCCACATACTCGCCCACATATCATTCTAACCTATGTAATATTGAAAATAAGTTACTCCAGATTTTCCGGTTAACTGGGCCCACCGACAAAAAAAAAGAAAAAAAAAATCAAAGAAAAATCTGAAAAACGATCAATTGTTTTTATCACTCTGAAAATGGTCCTCGATACTGAATACATTGATGGGTATTCAGGTCAAATTACAACTTCATTGATTGAAAGGTATCAGAGAACTGAGCATCTTGAGTATGGATGTAGTAAAAGTAGGTCCCACATATACCCCACCTTAACTTAGCTAACGGGGAAGTTTTTCTATTCTTTTTTTTTGTAGGTGTAAATACAGGGTTGGTTTTGATACAGATAAACTTCGTTCCGATTCTCTTTTTGAGGTAAACAGTTTCTATCTATGTATGGTCTTGAGATCGTCTCGTCTAAGCTATAACAAGGGTTTCACAATTACAAAAAAAACTGAGGATTTTCATTTTTCCTCGAAAACCTCTGTAGAAAAAAAAACGAAACATGCTATTGACGGTTATCAATGTAATAATTTGAGTTTATATTCTTCAAAATCAATGTTTGGCATCGCAGTAATAGGTTTTTTACGCTTGATGAATAAAGGAATCTAATAACGACGTTTTTCGCTATAATTCCCTGTACTTTATATATATATCCTCAAGAAACTGAGATGTTATACAGTGTGTCCAAGATAAGAATGTCTATCATGGGGTAAAGTTGATGATGATTTTTCCAAAACGAAACGTCGCACGGAAAATCTCTCAACCTCGCTCTCAACGCTGTTCTGAAGAAGTTGAGTGGCAATGAAAAAGTGATCCCAATGATAGACATCCCTATCTTGGACACAGTGTATAGTTTATCTATCTGTTGCTAAAGTCGTAAATAACATAATATTTTCTCATGAAGTTGCATAAACAGTGTTTCACTTATATTCGGCCTATTTTAGAAATCTCTCTCCAAAATACAGTGTGTCAAAATTCATTAGTAAACTCTTTTACTGATCAACAGAGCGTTACATTCTGGAGATTTTTTCAGTTTTTGTAATATTCAGAGTTACCAAAATTTTATATCGACAAAATATCATCTTGTAATATATATTATGTATTCCTAATGAGTTGTAATCTTGTGGTTAGCCATATAAATATTCCTGAATAAATTCAAATCAAAGAAAAAGAAAAAGTGTTTTTACAAAAGGACAGAGTATCTACAATCGACAGTATATGGAATGTTATTTGTTTAAAAATAATATACTTCAATTTATCTTCAACTACTACTGTGAGTTCCTTGAAAATCGGAAAAGTTTATTTCGAGGTGAAATATCTTTTACTTACTTATAATGTTGCATGTCAGGGTCTTGCAATACTCTCCTAAAAATAACAAAATGAATATGAAACTCCCGTATGAAAAACTAATATTCATCATTACTTCCAACCTAACTAATTCAGCCATATGTATACGAACATACAATGTGATAAATTAATTGGAACCCCATCTCTGTGTCTCGGAAATGAAAAGTAAAAAAAAATCAAATTAATATTGATGATTTTCAGAAAACAATTTTACGAAAATAAATGTATCCATATAATAGGACTACTCGATGAACTTGTTCATCAACATCGTCAGTAAAATTTTCGGAATGTTTTCCATTCCCGACACATAGAGACCAACTACTGATCAGCGTGTACCAACTTAACAAAGTACCAATTACTTCCAGCAATTTATTGAATGCGAATGTAATGAAAATGACATATGATTCCTACCTTTGGGTAATTTCTGTGTGTGTGATGCTGTGTTCTTTTCTTTGTTCCACCCTCCTATTCACCAGGCTGCCATTGCAAAAGCATAAAAATGTTTAGCTAAGCAACCATCGTGTGAATAAACATGCATGCCAGTAGTACACAAGACTCACTAACCTTTTTGTTAATTCAATCTTTTAGCCAACAAAATATGTATCAAGAATATCAATGGAACCCAACACCTGAGGGTTTGTGAAATGTCACAAGTGAAAATAATATAAGTTCATAACCTCAAGATCTCTCATAACCACTTTACCATTTTTTATCCCCATACTGATAATTATCAAAATATGGAATAATTTTGGAAAATTTGAAATGGCCAATCAAATACAGTGTTTCAGATTCAAACGGACATTCGATACCTGTAGATAGAGGACACTTTGATGGTTCCAAATCACCCCCAATTGATGTGTCTGCCGTCTTTTATAACTGAGATACAGGACGTTATCTTGATTTTGGCAAAATCTGGTCATAATTTTTGAACCACTTTGTGCTATCTATCCATACTTGGTAGAAATATATATTCCACTTATATCACCCATCAAAACTAAATACTAATCGGGATCAAACAAACAAATCTATCGATAGTTCACCTAATTTAACTCTCATGATGTTGAACTTTGAAGACTGTAATTTTGTGGTATTAAAATTGGATTTTGAATAATGACTTCAATAAAAATGACTCAAAATGGAGCTTAATATTTCAAAAAATAACACTAGAACATTTGTCAAATCGGATGCGCGACGTGAAAATTATTTATTCATTTTTCCCGTACTTTTCTAATATCTGAACAGATCCACAAAATTTTGGCATACAGAGTGTTGTTTTTGAAATGAAGGCAGTCTTCTGTTTTTCCTCAAAACCGACCTGGATTCTGATCCTGATATTTATTTGGTTTTGATAGGTGATATAATTAACAGTTATGACCAATTGAAGATTTTGCCAAAATCAAGATAACATCCTGTATCTCAGTTAAAAAAGACGTTAGACACATCAATTAGGGGAGATTTGAAACCATCAAAGTGTCCTCTATTTCTGTAAATCGTATGAACATATAATTCTGAAACACCCTGTATAAATCGGAAACCATGAACATGGAAGTTGAACATAATAAAAGCTGATACTTTTGTTCAAGTGTTTACACCAATTAGTTTTCTTGAACCAAATCATGAAATTCATTAGATGAATATCCCCCAACAATGGACTTTAAGAACTGGATTTTAGTGAGCTTATGAGAAGATATAAGACAGTTTGAAGAATTATTAGTCCATTTTTACTTACACACAGGAATCCAAGAGTTGACTAGCTGACATGTTGAAGCTGTGTTATTATTTATAAACCCTGTGACACAACATGCAAACATTTATTAGTCATAAGCATTGTTATATTTGGATGAAACTAAAGATCTATTTACTGAAATAAATCCATTCCAATCAGTACAAAACACTTCCAAATTCGGAATATTTGATAAATGTCAAGTTTTTTCAGTGTAGAAGGTGATTTAAAAATACAGCAATTACTTAATAACTGCAATAATGATTACAATTTCATAAATATGTAGGTATTTTTATAAATCTATTTCAATTAGTGTATTCTTGAAAAGAAAATTGTCAGTATTATCTGGTATGATTAGAAGGACTAATTCAAGTAAATACTGAAATTTCATTTTGTTATAGTGCATAATATGAGACAGCACTAACAGAAATTGATGATTCATCTATGGTGAATTGATATTAAGTGTTAACAAGTTGAACATTTCATACATACTTTCAAAGACTTACAGGTAAATTGACACTTATCGAACCTGAAGAATTTGGAAAATATTTAGGTGACTGCTGTGCATCAGTATCATTTCTGTAACAAAAATGATTAGATAAATGATGGAATACTAAAGGAACTATGAGCGGGACTATGGATAGATTTTATCCAGCATGAAAACAAAGAAGGATTTTCTTCTGGATTCAATATTACATATTTAATATATTTACAGTGAAATACAGTGGGTAGATACCTTGCAGCTTTTAGATAGGTAACTGTCTTTCAATTGGATCACATACCTAACCAATATTTTGTATGGGTAGAAATAGAACTTGTTCCAATGAAACCTATGAAAATTAACTAGATAAGTACATCTCAATCTTATTTGCTGAACATATCAGAATTGCTTATCCACAACTTATCTTATTTGCTTATGTGTCATAAAAATGTTGCTGTTAAGTGTTTCAATGATTCCTCATACCAAAGCATTTTTATTCAGTTCTGAAAACAACTGATGACATCAGGATGTTCTTGTGAATTTCAGAACATTATTTTATATATGTACAGAGTGACCCATTTGAAAGTGGGCCACCCTCATAATTTGTTTATTTATGGAGAGATTTTCCTGATTTTTTTCTCAATGTAATGGGATGGACAGTGTATTTTGAAGCTGAGCGGCGTCCACTTTTT
Organism: Phaedon cochleariae; assembly: GCA_918026855.4. Taxonomy (NCBI): domain Eukaryota; kingdom Metazoa; phylum Arthropoda; class Insecta; order Coleoptera; family Chrysomelidae; genus Phaedon; species Phaedon cochleariae. The sequence continues at coordinate 32,761,728 of OU896720.1, read as the reverse complement.
TTGAAAACCAAAGCCTACTAGATCATATTCAGAGGCTGAAAATACAAAATCCACATTTGAAATCAGACAGGCTGTAGAATCCTTAAAGTTGGATATTTTTTCATGAAACTTGGTACATAATATGTATTTCAGAGGACGCCGATTCCAGTGGCGTACGCTAATTTTTTCTTTAAAATCGCTAAAATGAATTCTGGATTTATCAGCCTGTGAATGTTGGTTTTTAAAAAAGTGGACGCCGCTTAGTTCCAAGATACACATTTCCTCCCTCTACATTTCAAAATAAAATTCGTGAAAATCGGTGCATAAATGAAAAAATTATTAAGGTGGCCCGCTTTCAAATGGGTCACTCTGTAGAGAAAAAATGTTCTCACAGCACCATTTATTCAACATATTTCTTTTCAAAACAATGACTATCAGCACTACTTTTTTTAATTTTGAAAGGAATAGGAGAAAATCCTAGTTATGTGAAAATTTATTCTTTATCTATCAGATAGGATACTATACAGGGCGGTTGATTATAGCTATTCAGAATAAGCAATTCAAACTCCTCAATTATTATTTATGAATAATAAATACAGTACCTAGGTTCACAAATTGTCATTATAAATAGCTAGGGTTGCTTTTTTCTCAAAATAAATTCTTTAAATAATAGGTACTGTAGTCAAGGAGTGTAAGGAGTTTTTATTGGATAGTCTGTCTGGATTAAAAAATTGATAGGATCTATTTGAGATAACTATCATCTCAATAAGCAGCAGATGCAGATGGGAATTTCAGTAGTAGTATCTAGATCAATCTAGATAAAAATAACTTTTCTGCAGATGGAAAAACAACATTTATATCAGGACAACTGCAAATGTAGAATAGGTGTCCTTTGACTTGATAGTTCAGTGACTCTTCAGTTATTCACAAACATGTATTGACTAGTTGGATTGGATGGGTATTTGGTATGATAGCTATTATTTCCAACTCATTTGGACCATGTGAACACATCATGAATTGTGAATCAGTTAATTTCACACCTATTAGAAAGAAATAATGTTGCCATGGAGGTTGCCATTCAATCATTCAATAGGTATGAAAAGTTACTCACATACATATGAATTAACACTGCCATTGTGAATGTGGCCCATGAGGTCATTTTCAATTGCAGGGCAATGAAGATAAAAATGAATCATCATGGGATGATTTGTTTGGAAAAATTGAGTTTTCTGTAGTTGGTGACATTGTAGCACACAAGACATAGGATACAAGTTACCTTGATTCTGCTTAATATCTTATAAAAATTAGTAGGTTATTATTTTTGAATGATGAAATACCAGGAACAGCATACTGTCATGGATCAGAAAATGGGGAAGTATTTTATAATAGTTTTTTTCTATTTCCAGCATGATATGAACCAGAGAAGGAGAACTAGTCACATATAATGTAGACAGTGGACAAGAGGCATGCATGACAGGGTGTTATATTCCCATAATAAATCATCTTCAACTTGTTTCACTTGAACACACCTACAACCAAGATCAATCTAAAAATTTGAGACATTCTCAACTAGCTAAGGGGAAATTTGCTGAAAATCTAGTTTGTTCCTAAAGACCAAAGCCAGAATCCAAGTCCAAGGATGAGGAGGAAGGGTAATGGTGGCATTGGTGGCAAAGCTCATTGCCACAGACTTGCATAAATCTAGGACTGAAAATATCACAAAAAACATAAAGTAGTTTGTCTTGATGACCAAAAAAAGTGTTTCATACAGAAAAAATATCAAATAATATTAGTTTTGTAGTGGGGCGGGGCTAAAAGTGTTTACATTCTTGGCCTGAAATTGTACAAGTGCCATCACACTAGTCACTGACACTGAAACAATTTCATCTGGGTTTGGAATAATGAAATTGAAGAATTAAATTCTCAAAATGTTCAAGTCCTCATGTAATTTGATAAAAAATAACACAATACAGACCTATCATGTTTTCGATTTGGGCCTTGCAAGGTCGAGGCAGGGGCACAGGTACAATGGAGACTACGTCACCAGCAGTCACTACCTAGCCACCAGGAAACGCAGCTTTTTTTCTTCTTCAATAAAAGGTGTCACATATCTGTGAACGAAAACTCGTAGGAGATGTTAACGGAATCAGTGTTTGACACTTTTAATTGTTTAATTTCCACAATAATTTATCTTTCAAACAGTACAACTTTACCACTAGCTTTCGCCAGACATATCACTCCCACTCAAAACTGCTTGACAGATAAATGGTCGCAGGCCCAAATTGTTGTATTTTATTTGTTTTCTCCAAAAGTGATTTTAATTTTCATGCGCACTTCTTTTTCATGGAATATCTATTCAAATATACATCTCATTTCAATAGCTCTGGATTTTTCCAACACTGATTAACTACAAAATTATATTTCTCGTGTAGTTAGATTTTCAAACTCACCGCGTTTCCGCGTTATCTGTATCAGTGATCCCACACTATTTTTCAGAGTTAAATATCCTTGGGTTCAGTGTTCGCACGAATCCGTTTTGCCCAGACATATGCATGGGCGATTCCTAGACCAATCAGAATAATTCAAGATGCGCCTGCGTCTTGAAAAACGTCTAGGAGTAGGATGCAACAAACATGCAAATGCAACATGAACAAATCAACAAATAATCCATGTGTGGATAATTGCTTTTGTCTTGAAATGGAATATTTTCAGAATCGTGATTGGGTATATTCAATTCAAAATATCTTTTCACGACTTGATCAAGATCAGATCAACTCATCATAAACTGTGAATAAATTCTTTCATCAAAGTGGTGCAGTTCTCTGTGTGTTCGGATTCCACCCCGCCGACTCAGGTTCAATTCCTGCGACAGTCGTTTTTTTTTCTGTTTTCTCAAGTGATTTTTCGATAAATATACGTTTTATTGAGAAGGTTCCTTTAGGCCAAGTGAGGTTAGAATTAGAATGTTGAAAATGTAGTCTCATTTCTTGTGCAGAAGGGGTAATATGTTCCTTCCTCCCTCAAAAAAGTACTGTGAAGGCATTTACTGTTGAGGCTGTTGTGATTCGCTATTTTAATGATGTTTTTTTCAGGATCGGTCGTGAGCGTCGCAAATTCCGCTAGACTTGAATTATAAGTGTTTTGTTATTATTTTCTAATGTGAAAACATTCGTTATTCGAATTTACCGCCAATATCAATGATTTGAACCTACCGCCATTGCCAAAATCGCTCTGATTGGTCTATAGGAATCGCCTATGTATATGTCTGGGCAAAGTGAGTTCGTACTCAGTGTTCAATGAAGCTCACTGCTCACTGCATTCCTGAAATCCTATTGCACCAAGGTTACACTGCTGGCACCAATGCAAATTATTATTACACTTTATTTGGAAGGTATAATGCTATAATTAACAATGAGACCTAAGAAATAACATGTTGTCTCTGGTTGATCTTTACCATGGACGTATAATGATCTTTACAGTTCATTCACAGACTACTGAAAATTACAACCTAGCTCTGGATGTCCCTAGACCTATATAATATAATTTGCCCGCCACTGAGATTTGTATTATGTGTTGTCTACCTATACCACCTACAGGAAACAATTTCTCCCGGGTGGCAATTATCTTTTTCAAGATTAACAAAGAAGTAATCTGTCAAAGAATCTGTGCTTTTTATGAAATGAATGTTCATATAGGAGGTATGTTCTTTATTATTTCTCTTTTTATATAATACGATGAACAGAGACAACTATGGAAACAAATTCAACTTTAGCAAGTTTAGCAACACAAACGAACAGTTCCAGGGTGTATACAGTGGTTGCATTTGCATGCAGAGTGCAGACTATTCGATTTCCTTTTCCTGTTTTAATGTGGTTGTAATCCAAAATCAATCAGAGCGATTGTTTAGATGAAGTTCTCTCCTTTCTCCTGCAGACACGAAATTATCCTTCCAATCCTTCCATCCATTATATAATATAATATATATCTGAGACCTTCAACCTTCAACCTCTTACCAACCATGACACAAATACGTAAATGTTCGTTATTCGAATTTTTTGCTGGTATAAGGGATTTGAATTCACCGCCATAGCCTAAATTGCTCTGATTGATCTTTAGGAATCCCGTATACATATGTCTGGGCAAACCGAATTCATGCGATTGATCTAGCACATTTAATAATCCTTGACTGATAACGTGATTCCTGAAAATTTTGTCAATTTATGACATTGACATTGGCAAACTTGCTACTTGGCCAGCAAAATTAAATAAATTATTTGAAATTTGAGGTTACATTCTTGCGTTTGTGCCATAATTTTAATTATATATTATATTTCTATTTCAACCAAAGTAGTTTAGTGCTCGCGGTAGCTTCTTATTTATTCATGTCCTTTCAAGTATTTTTATGTGAAGAATTGTGATAGTTCCATTCAAAATTCGATTGTATTCCTATCAACCCAAAGATAGTCGGTGAGCAATTCAAAATAACCGCAATTGTCGTGGGGAAATCCTTGAAGTAGGATTTTCTTCATAATTTGGATTGTCATCGGATATTTTTTGAATGCTAGAAATTTTTTCAATCATTTGTTGAGAATGATGTGTTGGCTGTAGCAAATCAATTAAGGATATATTATTATCTACATCCGCAGAAACATTCACTTCTCATCTCAGCCAGGACCTAATGGATATAATGATGTTGAAAATAATATCACTTTTTGCTTAAACACACATTGAAAATTTCCTTGATGAACATCTCAGAAGTAATGATGTGACATTGAGGTAAGCAATTTTACTATTTTCAATTTTCAACTAAAAATAGCTAATAGAGGTGGTAATAAATTTCCTAGGTAGGTATACTTTACTATGCTTTCAGTATTAATAGATATTTATAATGTAATTCTTATATTGTTATTGGTTTTATCAAATCAATTTTTGGTTTTTGAGCATGAATCATTTCAGATATCTACCCATTGGGATGTTATTCTTGAGCCTTATATAAAATTTGACCTGCAGACTTGAGATTCCTCAAATTGAAATAATTAAATAAAATAGTTCATGTCAACATATGTCCAAAAATTGTTCATTGGGGAGTTATGGACCCCTTCAAAGATAGGCTATTTTGGGACTGATGGTTTTCATTTGATATCTCTGACATCATTCAATGGATAGAAAGAATAGTTGGCACAATCATTTAGAATTTCCTGCTTCATCAGGGTTTCTATAAAAATATCTACTTATTGAATGGTGTGTGAGTTATTGAATGAAAACAATAATTTCAATTTGTAAGCTACTGCAATAACAATTTGAAATATGAAGATTAGAAAATTTTAAACAAAATAATAAAGAAAAAGTTTAAGTGATTTTCATTGTCTATCTTGCTCTGGTTTGACATCAAATTCATACTCATTTTTGTGTTGGGAATCAGCTCGTTCAGAAACACCCTGTATACATGTATAATTTTATGAAGGAAGTATTCTGTTGCAATCACTGAGTGATAGTTTTTTCAGGTGTACATTGAGTTCAATGCCTGTAACTAGACCTACTAATTAATATTTTTGATTTTAATAGTGATCTGTTCTATCCAAAAGCCTGAATACTGATAAATTTATAGTTTTTCGGTCACTGTTCATTGGCACTTTCAATCTTCATCAATAATTTTATGAAAATGAATTAATTGATTTGGACCTAAATGTTCTTTGCTAACTAATCCGAAATTCAGAAATACTTATTGCACATGAAGTGTTTCTTTCATCTTAAAATAAAAAACTAATGACTTGTGACATAACGTAGATTTTATTTTTCTCTGTCTATAATTACTTTATGAATATGCGTCACGAAACATCCATTGACGAACGTCCAAAAAGACTTTGACATAGAAATTCGAACACATGGCTATTCCTGTTTCAATTTGAGTTTGAGTAGTTTTTAGGGATACCCTCGGGATACCCGGGGATACCTAAAGTTATAGTAGCGCACATTTTTTGTAACTAGCTTCAAATTGCTTCTCAATTACCATGAGCTCAAAAACACTACATTACATCTACATTAATAAATTATATACCTGTACCATTTTGATAAATGTCAATTGCTGATAATCGTATGATTTTAATTTTTGTTCCATTTTTCAAACAATAACTGTTTTGTAATATAAATAATAATATATCAATAAGGTTGATGTAGTATAAGTATAACTCAGCAAGAATATATTCAACTCTATGTATTTAATTTGTTATAGTAGATAGGTACTAATGAGGTGCAAGTGAGACTGATAATAGTGCAGATTTTATACTGATTATATATTATATAATTGTGAGTAGATTGAATAATATGGTATTTTTTCACATTTGATATTTAATTATACATTTCCTTGTCTTAATGGCATTGGATAAGTCCGAGGATAAGTCGAATCTCATAGTTTTACAAAGTGAATCTTGAAATTCACATAACCACATTATATTCTCATTTCCAAGGATAGGTATTATAGTCTATGATAAGTCAGTCAGGGGCGTCGATATTTTTTTCCTTGGGGAATGGCTATTTCGTCTAGGTAGGTACTGAAAAAAACATGTTATAGAAGAGAGCCATAAATAACTACAGGGTGTTTGAAAACTCCATATCTAGATGTCAGGGGCTTATTTTTCTGATCTAAATAATACTTTAGTTTCCTATAAACATGTGTCCGCAAACGCCTCGTTACCGATCTACAGAGCGTTAAAATTTCAAGATATTTTCTTTTTTTCTCTACGATTCTTTAAGTTTTAGAAATATTCAGATCAAATTTGAAACCTAGGTTACGATTCAAGGTTCACATCATACAGTGTGCCAAGTGATTGTAGGAATCTTTTTTCGCTCCATAAACTTTTTTTGGTAATGCATTTTTTAAAATTTGCCAGATTAAATTGAAATTTTTAAGAAAACAGAGGAGCCTACGAAAGCGTCTAGGGGTCACACAATTGAAATACATGCGTTTTTTCCAATATATTGAAAAAAAATCCAATATACAGGGTGTAACTGAATAAGTGTAAAACATTTAAGGAGGTGATTCCTCATCGAAAAAAAGATAGGATCTTTCATATAAAGAAACTTCATTGGAGCATCCCTTGTTAAGATACAGCCCCTTAAAGGGGGTACATAAAATTTGTATAACAATTTTTTTCACAAGCACTGAAAAAGTTACAATATTGAAATTAACCTGACAGCGTCATACCAATTTAATTGTCACTATCGCTAATAGCGACCTACTAGATAGATTAGTTTCGTATTTTCGCATTTATGACGATGTATCTCTGTAGTTGTTCGTAAAATAATGTTTTGCTGCTTACTGGTTTATTTTGGGCAAAAAACCCAAGAGACATTTTTTGTTTAGAATGAAACAGGCTATCGGAAATAAATTTTTAAATGGTAAACAAATAATAAGACAAAAAGTTACATTGGAAATAAATTTTAGGGGTTGCGTTTTTCACCCCTTACAACCATGGGGTAAACCAAATAAATTACTGGCTAAGTGTCTTTTTGGTAGTACAAAACGTCAGGTTAATTTCAATATTGTAACTTTCTCAGTGTTTGTGAAAAAAATTGTTATACAAATTTTATGTACCCCCTTTAAGGGGCTGTATCTTAACAAGGGATGCTCCAATGAAGTTTCTTTATATGAAAGATCCTATCTTTTTTTCGATGAGGAATCATCTCCTTATATGTTTTACACTTATTCAGTTACACCCTGTATATTAGGAAAAAAAAACAATATTATTTTGGAAAAAAAAATCCAACATTGGTAAAAATATCCAATATGCTGGAAAATAAATCCAATATATTGGAAAATGCGGCATTATAGACGCCGCGGAATAAGAAAAATAAAGAAACGTGGCAATAATTTGAGCTGTTTCTTGTCAACTAAAGAACAAACATTTTCGAATATTGTCAAGGGCAGAAAAAATACGGGAGGCGACGATGGAAGTGCTAAATTAGTCATTATGTCTTCTATTGATTCAATTAATATGTAAACCTATAATATTATTAATAAGGCAGTGTCTTTAGGGAGGGGGGGAGGTCGCCCCCAGCGCCCCCCAATAAAACGCCCCTGGGTTCCAGTATTATATGTACGTGAAGTAGGTCGTGTACATATTTGTTGACGTGTCTTTTGTCTTTTCACACAAGAACTAAAAAAATTTGTTCTAAAATTTGTTCTATCCGTCATTCGGTTGCCCCCTTACGAGCAACCCTCAAAAGTCTTCGAAAGTCTTGTGCGAGCAAGGAATGACGGGGGCCTTACCTTTTAACGTGTGATCCCAAACACTTTCTTGGGCCATCAGAAAAATTTCTGCAGTCGACGGGGATCGAACCCACGACCGGCAAGCGAATGCGAATTAGAATATAGACACTCTGTCCGCACGGCTACCTGGCCACCTACTACTGGGAAATGCCTACCTACAAGACCATGGACACGTTCACAGAAAATTATGATTGTGAATGTCTTATATGCCAAATTCTAATACCAGGTTACCAGGTACAAAGGCGAATATTTGTACCTACCTATTGCAATCTCCATATTACCTGAATCAGAGAACTTATTCATCAGTCTGCATTTGAGGGAAAAATCAATCAAGAAAAAAATCCAACGTACCTAGCTAATAAAAAAAGACATTCACATCATGATCCGGTTGTCCAATCAAATATTATTTCATGCTGGCCATTATTGATATATGGTGATCGTGCTTGAAATCACTCAGAACATTTTATGACCAATAGGAACAAGGACAAATTATGACACAGTAATTAAAAAATACAGCTGAAAATTATTCGGATCATTTCAGCTTAATAATCATTCAATTATATGAATATATTGGTATCGAAGGCAGCCAATGAGGAAACCTAAACAGGAAACGACAATAAAAAATAAGCGAGAATCAACCATTCTAATAAATTGATCGAATTCATTGCTGATTATCGTGCAAGCAGAATCATTTCAAGCATAGATTTTTCAAGGCATCACCGTATCACTTCAGTGAAATCTCTACTGGAACCAATCTTAAGGCTATTATTTCCAGCTGCATTCTCCCATGAGACAATTTTTTCTTTTGCACTATTTCATACTTACAAGCATTCTTTGCTCTATGCCTTGTATACAGGGTGTCCCAAGTCTATTTAGACAGTAAACTAATGGAGTTATATTCCGAAAAGATAGAAATCGAGTACCTAATCATTCTGTACGAATTAATCAGGGCCGGCCCATTCATATAGGCGAACTAGGCGACGGCCTAAGGCGCTCTTATTATAGGGCTCGGCAATCGACGGCATCAAGATTGTGAAAAAAATTATTTACAGCTTGTAAATACTCCACCTTCACCAAAATTAAGACAAGAAGAATAAATCTCACCCAACTCCCAACCTATCGTTTTTTTAAGTTTTACTCAGCATACGTCGAAAAGGAAGGTGCGTATACATTCATTTTATCAGATTTTTTTGGAACTTTTTCAACTCGTTTCTACAAATAAAAATATATATGTACTATTTCAATATTCCTGTAGGACAAACAAATCAGAGGATTTTTCCCAAAATGTCACTGTGTTTAAAAAATTGTCCCATCAGTGAGCCTACAAATATCCAATCAATTGTCGATCAGGGACACCTTTTTTTTCAAAAATGTCATCTGATTCCAGAAAAGTTGAAAAAATGCAGGAGTGCAGTGTGATATAAACAAAGTGAAGGTTTTTATAAGTTTTATGCACTTCATGGATTCAAACGGTACCTTTATTCCCTATTTTCAGGGAAAAAAGTGGTACTTTGAATCCCTAGGGATTTAAAGTGAATTTCTTTGCAATAAAAGCTATCATGTAAATTCAGAGACATATTTTCAAAATGTCTTGCGATTGTGGCTTTTCTACGTTCCGTTCTTTACACCATTCGATAAACTCAGATAACTGTTTTTCACATTGTTCTCCAGATTATCTTGATAATAATTGGCCTTCAGCTTCTTGAGCTGCCTTTTCGATTTGTTCCATCGCGATCAACGTCTTTCAATCGGTGTGGAATGTTTGACTAATATTTATTTATTTATTTATGTTTTACTTAGTTACTTGTCATAATACACCAAGATTTTCAGTTGACGATGACAATCATGATCTGGATCACCATAGTTACTGAGGTCGTTGATATGGTAAAAATCGGCCCCTTCGATGATGTTTAAGAAATAGAGTAGCATCTAATTTTTTTTTTCGTTATTTTTTTTACCTATCCTGAAGTGCATAAAATAGTGTGTACACCTCAGGACTATAGTGTTTTTAAATCCCTCGACAAATTAGATTATCTTCTGTAGTCTATGCCTTCTGTTGGTCGGGCTATAAACTTTTTGTCTCGGGATTTAAATTACCACTCTATTACCTAGGTGTGAAGTGTACTATGTTTGGGTAGGGGTTGTTTCAGAGAATTCTATTTGTAATAAAAGGTCTAATTCGATATCAATTTTTTCGGATAATGATTTTTTCAACAGTTTCCGAGTCTGGATAGGGTTGGGACACCCTATATATGCCTACTTATTCTTGCAAAGATAATTGACTGACTTGTTGAATGTAATCGTGAGATTCAATTGGAATGCATTTTCATTCTCCACTAAAAATACAGTTATATACCGGATGGCCCACTTGAGACTATATCCACCCTCGATAACTATAAAAAAACTGATTTGACAAAAAAAAAATAACAAAGAATCTTGTTGTTCTGAGAATACATTTTTGATAGGTAATACATTTTGTACATCAATTTACTCACAAAAAACACAAAAAACTTTGCACAACTAGTGTCAGAATGATAAATTAACTTTACATTGACAAATGACACGACTCTATTATTCGTTATTAAAATTATAGAGGGTTGTTCTAGGGAGTAGGGTATTGAAGTATGTGTGTATAGTGGCCAGGTAGCCACGCGGTAGAAGCAGTGCAGTATTCTAATCGCGATGGCTTGAAAAATTATAGAACAACCAAGGAATCTCCCTACAAATGAAAATTGATGTGCCATGGCGATTTTTGTTAAATAATTTTTTTGGGAGTTTGTGAGGATGGATAGTCTCAAGTGGACAACCCGGTAGATTGTTGATTCTATCGTCCTGTTATGTTTACCGATCATTCAATCATATCCGAATGGATTCCTGACGTCGTGAAACAATTGGAAAATTTTATTTTTCAGTAGAATTTGCTCAATATAGGGTGCAAAGTACAGAAGACAACTCATTCAATTATTGGTATTTGTTAATATTGAATTGATTTGTGTATCTCCTCAAGTAATTAAGTATGTTCGGTCAATTTATTTATTATTGATATTTAGTCATAAGTGAAAAATATGTTCAATTTAATAATATTAAAATAAAAAAATAAAAAAATATAAATATAATAAGATGCTGGAGGATGTCATCTATACTACGATCTTTTATCATTCACGATTTCTATAATACTATATCAATTGTTTAAATTTCACTTTATGGATTTTCACTCGATATTGTTATTGAACAAAAATAGCATATTTATGAATGGTTATGAGATTAATTTTCACAGCAGGATACAAAGATTGAATTGATTATCTAGAATAGTGATTATTGAATGTACATATCGATCATTTTATGTGATAGATTTCAAAAAAAAAAATCGCGGAAAATAATCTTATCATTTGGACTTATTACATTCTATTCTGAGAAATGCTTGATGACGATGAACAAATTACCGGTATAAATTTCGAATCCAATCCCGTCCAAATTCCACGAAAACCTTTAAACCCCAATTAAAGTATACTGAGAGCCCGATGATGCTATTCGAAACCATATATACAGAGAAGTGCACAAAAAACGGCCAGTGCTGTATCTTCTGAATCATTAGAGGTCGGTGATTTTGAAATTTGGTGGGTACACCAAATTTCCTCTCATTGACAGAAATATAAATAGTGACAGAACAAAAATTTTTGACTGACAGTTTTTTGTGCAATTCTCCTGTATAGTGTTTAATTCGTTTATTTAGAAAACTATACATTTTGATTTTTTATACGCAACATCTGCAGGGCTATTCATGCAACTTTCACTTTTTTCCGGTTATATTCGAATGCCTCCGATATTTTTTCAGATATAGGTAGATTCGATTTATGGTGATATTTTGGGAGACTTTCTACTATACAGGGTGTTTCAGAACTCAGCATCAACATTTCAGGGGATTATTTTTCAGGTCAAAAATGAGACTTTTTTCCCTACAAACATGTGTCCTCAACGTTTCGTGACTGATCTATAGTGAGCGTTGAAATTTCAAGATTTTCAAGCATTTTTTTCATAGCTCTTTCAGTTTTCGAAATTTTTAGGTCATATTTGAATTTCGCTACGTTTTAAGGCATATCGAGTGATTGTGAAAATATACAGGGAGATATTTTTTCAATAGGTGGGGCCCTTTTCTGCTCCATAAACTTTTTTGTGGTGCGCCACTGGTAGATTTTGAAATAGATTAGTTCTGTTTATAAACTTTTTTGTGTCTTGTATTCTTTACGCATCTGCGACCGATATCGCGAAAAAAAATCATTTTTGGTAATTTGCCAGATACAATAGATATTTTTAACAAAAGGGAGGAATCTTATTTACCACAATTTACAAAAAACTCTACATATTATTATTTAGTTTGTGATCCTAAAACATTCATAGAATATAATGGAATATTCTATAGGAGCGTTCCTAGAATGTATTCATATTAAATATTCTATGAATATTCTCGTAGAACTTTCTATGAACATTCAGAACATCCTTAACATATTCTATGAATATTCTGAAGGAGGTATGTTGTGAGAACATTCATAGAATATTGTATGATGTCTGGGAATAAGAATATGATATTTTCGGGGTGTATTCGACATTCCTTCCACTATTTTATCTCTCATTTCGTTATAGATGAAAATGTTGACGCCAAATAAGAGGGTCGGATAGTAGGTATACTCGATTCTCGATGAAATTTTGAAAATGAGGTATCACAACAACCCCTTTTCCCTATTTAAAATACTGGGGTTGAAGTTACGGGGATGAAGAATGCGTCGTTCCCCCTCGGAATCGGAAAGCGACGAGTCCCAGGTTTTTTTCGGATTTTCATTTTAAAGCCTTGAAATCGGGGTGTAAAGTATTCGTTGGACCACCCTGTATATATCAGTTATTTTTCCTAAAAACTTGAACGAAATTAATTCTCCACCCGGCATTTCGATCGATTTTCGTTGACATCGAATTCCCTGCAGAATATCAGTCAAAAAATAATGACGCAAGAACCCAGACTATTACTACTTCATCTATCGTATATAATTATATATCTGTTGGTGGCCTACTGTACAAATTCCTAAGGCAGGCAGGCCTTTGATCTCCGACCAATCAAATACGGAGGCTCGTCAGTTGTTATCTACGTCAACTCTCGTACCATAAATATACACCTGTCGTCGCTGAAAATGTATCAGTCTGTATCTTGAGCGCATGTACACAGATTCGGTTTAACCGCGCACCACAAGTATCCAAGTTATTTCGCGCCATAGTCAATTCAAATTTATTTTTGTCCGCAGGGAAAACGTGTCATTATAGTTGAGAATTTTCTATTGAAATGGTTTCAAGAAATTTCGCCCGAGACTTAGTGATAGGCAGTGTTGTCCTCATGAGTTTCGTTTTTGAGATATGCATATCGAACGAGATCCTTCCGCCACCTTGCTTCAGGTAAGAACTTGTTTGGGCTATTTTGAAAAATATCTTACCGACTTGGATGTTACAGTGAAATATACTGCCATGGTCGGCTATTGGACACAATTCAAAGAGCGAAAATCCATACAGACTCCAAAACATTTGTTGATATGAAACTGAAACATTTGCCCAATGAAACTCTTCATCTCTTCGACCAGTTCATGACCAGATTCCACCAAAAACCTGGCAAAGCCGACGTTGATAATTTCGTTAAAGTCAATTTCGAACCAGAAGGAATGGAATTTGAAGATTGGGACCCTCAGGACTGGATACCGCACCCGAAATTCGTAGATGGGATCAAAGATCCCGAATTTAAAGAATGGGGATTATCCCTGAATAATATCTGGAAAAACCTTGGACGCAAAATGAAGCCTGAAGTCAAAGAGGACAAGGACTTGTACAGTATCATTTGGGTTCCACATCCTGTTATAGTCCCTGGCGGTAGATTCAGGGAATTTTACTATTGGGACTCCTACTGGATCATCCAAGGACTACTGCTTTCCGAAATGAGTGATACTGCCAAGGGAATGCTGCAAAACTTCCTTTACATGGTTGATAACTACGGCCTCATCCCGAACGGTGGTAGAGTCTACTATCTAGCTAGATCCCAGCCACCCATGATGCTGCCCATGATCAAGCTGTACCTAGATTATACCAACGATGTGGATTTCATCAGGACCAACATAGGCACCATGGAGAAGGAATTCCGTTTCTGGATGAACAACCATACGAGGACGATTGAAGTCGATGGAGTAAATTACACTCTGGCTTTGTATGGGGACAGATCTAGGGGCCCAAGGCCAGAGTCCTACTCGGAGGATATAGAGAGTGCTGCTTTCTTCGAGGATCCTCTCAAAAAGGAAACATTCTATTCGGAATTGAAAGCTGGGGCCGAGTCCGGTTGGGATTTCTCTAGTAGGTGGTTCATCAATGACGCTACAAATAAAGGTGAGTCAAATCCGAGACTGTCGAAAACTGTTCAATCAATTATATTTCCGTTTCAGGTAACCTGACAACTATAAAGACCAGATCCATAGTTCCTGTAGATTTAAACGCAATTATTTATTGGAATGCTGCTTTGCTCTCCGAGTTCCACGAGCTACTGGGTAACGAAGAGAAAGCTCAGCATTACAGTGACATAGCTTCTAGATGGATGGAAGCAGTAGAAGCCGTGCTGTGGCACGAAGAAATAGGTTCCTGGCTGGACTACGACACCATCAACCAAGTGAAGAGAGACTTTTTCCACCCAACGAATATCGCCCCTCTTTGGACCGGGTGCTACAATACCGCTAACAAAGACAATACGGTGAGAAGTGTGCTCAAGTACCTCCAGAACAAGAACATTCTCTACCCTGGCGGTATCCCCACAACGGTGGAACACACGGGAGAACAGTGGGACTATCCCAATGCATGGCCACCTCTCCAGCATATGATGATAGTGGGCCTCAACAATACTGGCGATGAGCATGCTAAAAGACTGGCCTACGAAATCGCCGCAAAATGGACGAGGTCGAACTACAAGGCATTCAAACAGTCTGGTGCTATGTATGAAAAGGTATGCTAAAATGACCTTGACTGAGTGAACATGAATTTGTATCAGATATTTCTCTGTGTGTGCTGTGTCGACATTATATTTGATAATCAGTCTTTGTTTGCCTGGAATTGGAGTAAATGATTTATTGCAATGTTTGTTAGTAGGTAATTTTGGCTGATTAATTTTTTTTTCAGTATGATGCAACAGTTAGTGGTGGCCATGGAGGTGGTGGTGAATATGAGCTCCAGCAAGGTTTTGGCTGGACCAATGGAGTGATAATGGATCTGCTCTATCGATATGGGGATGATTTGACGGTTGAGGATCCTGAACCAGCAGTGAAGTCGCAGAATAGCCAGAGTAGCAGTTCAGCTTCTTCCAGTATTACTTCCATAACAACGGCATTGATAGCTCTGCTAGTGTCTCTTACAGCTGGATTCATAGGGTGAGGTAGGTTTGTTGAAGTTTTTCGTTTCATACAGTATATCTAACTAGATCTTTTTATGTTTCAGGACAGTTTTTACACGATCGCTAGAATCTCGCTTGAATATTTTGGAAAATATTCGGGGGTATCTCGGCTGAAGCGATGAGTAGAAAAGCATATCCATTTGCAGTAATAATGTTATTCCATATTCATGATTTTTTTCAACCGTGATACGTGAAATCGAATAGAATTGATATTTAAATAAAAAAAAAATGAATATGCAATAATACCCATCATTCGCCTAAATCATTCTGGCATAACAATTTGTAACCAAGCCTAATATTGATGATAAGTTTTAATTTGACAAATATGATACTCATTTATTGTTTCATTGAAATTTCCTTAATTTTTATATTCTCAATTAAGACCAATAATGATGTGGCAGATTGAATGAATATAAAAGACGTTCTGAAATTCGTCAAGAAACTTGACCTTCAAACATCATCTATTTGTGATATTAATGAATAATTATAAAAATCCATTGTATTGGCTGGACATATTCTAGTTACTACATACATATCCACTTGAATAGTATTATATAATGTGATGTATTTTTTTATTTATTTAATGCAATTATTTTGCATAATTCTGTACCTGCAAATGTTTTGAGCATGTTTAGTTTCATACTAATAGGTGATAATAACCAGTGGAGTATGTGTTTGTATGAAATTAATATTTAATAGGTACCTATATAGATTCAAATAATAAAATCAATTATGTGTATTCTAATAAATTGGTGTGTGTTGCTTGTCTGATACTCGAATCCTTTAACAGAATATTTATTTCAACTGAGGCACTAACACTAAAAGTCCTATTCTTTCAAGAAGGAATTGAAATGATTTCTTAAAATTTCATTTTAGTCTTGATGTTTAAATTTCCTAAAATATTTCAATGTCTTATTTTTTTCTGTGATCAACTAACAAACTAGAACTGGAACTAACAATAAAAGCAATCAATCCTGCAGATTATATCCTATAAATGTTAATAGGTACAAAGCTGATATACATGCAGGCAGATATAATTATCAATAATCACCAAAATGTGAAGAAATAACATAATTGTAATGAAAGCAATGTTATAATTCAATTGATAGAGACCTTGAATGGTAACATTACTTGCCTTCGGGAATAATCGGTTTTTCGTTCGGAAATTAGAACGTAAAATGTAATTTTTTGTAAAGGTCGACGAGTAAAATCGTCAATTCCATTAATGTGCTAATGATGCTATCAATAGATGCCAAAAATTTGCAGCCTTGTTGCTATAGTTGGGTGTTTTGAATCTTATAAATATTCAGTAGGATACATTCCTATCATTTTTTGCTAGATGTATTATTATCCAAATTATGGGTAGTTTTTTTGCATTTTTCAGCATTCCGATTGTCCGTTGAGATAACATTTTAAATACCGGTAATTTTTACGTAATATGTTTGATCATATACAGGTTGTCCCGAAATTAGCATGCCAAACTTCACCAGCGGCATTTATGACCAAAAATAGGAAGATGAGTTTCAATTAACATGAGTCGATAAATGTCTCCTAAGGGCGAGCTACGGCCCCCTGAAAAGGGACTCCTGAAGATGCCTTTTCTTGAATATTTCCGATTCGCCTTATGATAAAATGATGCAAATTGGTGCTTGAACTGAATAACTTTAATTCCATACCCAATGCAGGGAAAATAAAATCATTCAGGTATGTATAATACTGGGTGGGACAACATTAAATATTGATCAAACTTTTTTGTATGCTTTTTTTTTTCAACAATTTAATCTCGGCCTATGCAAATCCACACCCCTTTACAGAAAAAAGGGTACTCTTGTCCATATCGACCAGATGTATCATTTTTGAACAAAATCGATTCAAAAATATCATTACATATCACATTTCATGCATAACGTTGCCATTTTCAAATCATAGTGGCTATACAAAAATCAACCACTTTCTTTTACGAAACAATGTCATAGAGGCGCGTAAAATAGGAAAATAATGATGAGAAACTACTTCAACTTTTGTGCATTTCTTCTCCATATCCACTACGATTTATTGCAGTGTTCTGCATAATATGTGAGATATAACGATATTTTCAAATCTTATTCACTCGAAAATGATACATCTGATCGATATAAAGAGAGCACCTTTTTTGTAAAGATGTGTCGATGTTCATAATCCGAGATTAAATTGTCGAAATGAATGAGATTTTGGAATAATTTTATTTCCACTGCATTGGGCATGGAACTTTTAGTTCTTGTACCAAATTGCATCATCTTATCTTATGGCGTTTCGGTAATATTTGAGAAATATCATCTTCAGGAGCCCCCTTTCAGGAGGCCGTAACTCCCTTGGTAGATATTCATCGACTCATGTTCATTGAAACTTGTCTTCCTATTTTTGGTCGTAGAAGCCACTGGTGAAGTTTGGCAGGCTAATTTCGGGACACCCTGTATATCTCGCAGACAATTTGCTGTGAATTATCTCTTTTGGCAACATTCATTATGATGTTTTTTCATACCTAATATGTATGATCAACAACAACAAAATAATTGCCAGGAGCATTCTAAAACATGAGATTGAGGGCCATTCTAACATGTCAAATTTACACCATCTCACTAATATTACTTATATTTGTTTGTCATCTTTCTTCACAGGGTGTTAATTTACAAGAGAAGAACACAAAAATCTTCTGCTATTTTGGACAACAGAAGACCGTCGACTGCAAAATACACAGAGCTCAGAAATATGCCTAATATTGATAAAAACATGAGGTGAACTGACCATACTGAAAGCGACTGAAAAAATAGATGCATGCATCAGTGCCATTAGATTAGAATTTGCAGGATCGGACTCATCTAAATAAACCAAGAAAATGTGATAATATATTAGATAGAAGATTATGGAGATCGCGAAATGTAAAGCAGCCTTGAATAAATGTGATGAAAACTTGGGAACCTGAATCCGATCCTGAAATTTCGGCCATTTCTTGTTTAAAAATATCACGAAAACGATTAGATCTCCAGATGATTTGTACAAAATTTATATTTAATATTATAAAGCCACTTTTAACAGAACATTGATTCTACATAGGAGGTATATGCTCATCATTTCTTGGAAATGAATCAATTGTAAAATGCAACAGAAACATAACGAATATCTAGAAATTGATAAAATTAATCTCATGATAAATTATTTGGGTGAATTTAGGCCGTTGATTGTACTAGCATAATTTGTATACAAGGGGGGGTTGTCCGTCGATCGGAAACGCACATGATAGTAATTTCAGGAACCATAATTGGATAGGTCCTCAATGATTTTTTTTTCAAAATTACGGTTCCAATTACTTACTTCTGGTTATCCAATGGGTATCAACTTATTTATCATTGTTATGTCTCTAAGATAGTTCAAATGACTTCGACTTAATATGTGCGTTTTGGATAGGATGGAGTGGCGTAAAAATATGGTATATGTTTTTTTTATCAAAAGTATTATCGAGATTTGTAGGTATATGTTGAGATGTAATGTTCTAACTACTTGGAAAAAAATCCTTTCATTTCATTTCACCAGGTAGGTACCATATATGTTAATTTTTAGTTCGGACATGTTAGAGCATGAATATTATTTCTAAGGCAAAAGCCCTCTTGGAATAAGCCATATTATGTGATATTTCAAAATTCTACTATTGTACAAACCTATACCTATATCTAGGAAGGTTTTCGAATATTTGATTAGAACAAAGATCTCATAGTGGTGTAATATTGGAATGAATATTATATCAAGGTATCGAAAACTCATGCATACATATATTGGACTGTTATTTATACACCAAGGTAGAAAAGAATATCATTATCCAGGGACCAAGATATAGGTATATCTCGAGGCTTCAGCTGAGGGTTCCGTGTGCGTAATAATATTCTTTACTACCAAGGTGTATATTACATTTTTTTCCACCACTATAGCAATATAGTTTCAATCATATAGTTGTGATGTGAAATCATAGATCAGTATAGCCATGACCATGACAGCATATGACAAGTCGTTATTGATAAATAGCTACTACATTCGACTAACATTCCTGCAAATCTAGCATCAGAACAGTGGATTTCTGGTCAATTATAACAGAGATAACGGCGGAATAGCGCAGTGGTTGACGCGCTTGACTAGTGATCAGAACATCGAAAGGTTACTAGGTTCGAATCCCCGGTAAAGCAGACAATATTTATTTATAAAATGCGTTATAAATTCTGATTTTCGTAGCTTCGGCCGGAGGTGATTCCGCGAGAATCACTGGTGCGTTCCAATTAACAGTGCTGCTCCTAAGGTGCCATATGGAGTTAGTAACAAAGCCTGCACAGAACACACATGGTGAAGGATCTTTCGTAAGGTCGATGGCCAGTTGGTATGTATATACATACCAACAAGTACATATAATACTACTACTACAACAGTTGACTTTTTTTACTAGTAGTTCATAAAATGACGCAAACAATCTTGGTAGAAAAAACAAACGCAAAGGAGTAAATATAACGGCAGGTTCTATAGCTAGTGGTGGAAAAAACAAAATTAAGTGCCTATAATAGTATCAAATGTTTTTTGGATCTGTATGAATTCAAGCTTCTATAGTTAATATATTTATTTAATTTTATTATTGTTATTGAAATTGTTATCGGATATGGAATATCCCGTTTTTAATCTATTGAAAGAATTGAATAGTGTTGAAATTTTGTGATACCAATTTAATTTAATTTGGTTGTTATTTATTCTCGAATATATAGGTACTCTTTTGATGAAAGAAATTTCGAAATAAATTTCTTCATAGAAAACTTGTTTCATTATCTACATCACTATGGGGGGATTGAATTATTTGTTGTTCTGTTCTCCCTTGTTTTTTGAAGTTAGGTAGTTAGGGCACAGACCGCGGCACCTCTCCCACGGCGAGATATGTTTAATGACCGTCATCCTCTCCATCAATAAAGCAGCCGTAGCAAATTAGCAATATCAGTCTTTCCGAGATATCCCCTCCCTAGTTCAGTCATTATTATATATTCTCGGCTAAAAGTTTTTTCGATGTAGGAAATTTTAACATGAATTTATTCATAGAAAATTTTTTTTATTTCCATTAGCCATAATTATTCATCATATATTGTACTATAGATAACTAAATTGATCGAATATTAGAAAAGAGAAATATTCTGTTCTCCCTTGTTTTCCGAAGTTAGGTGTCAAGTCACTGAATATCAAAAAATAGGAAAGGTATCTCCCATACAGTAATGAATTTGCGTCTTCACAGTGCCCACCTGATGTTAGGTTAGATATTTGTTATTTTCATTTCAATGCTAAATCATCCGAGACTCACGAGTCCAAAAGACATATTAAGGTATCGACCGACTTATGAGTTTCATGATGTCTGATTGTTGGATATTTGGTGTCCAAGAGCTGAAATCATGATAAAATTGGCAAGGTGATGATTCCGATACGTCATCTGGTGGGCACATTTGAACCAGTTATCAGGACATTCAAGGTCATTTTTGTTATTGTTTGTTTATTCTGTTCATTTATTTGATATTTAATGTAATTCATTCTACAAATTGCTTTGATTTTCTTTTCATGATTTTCTTGAGTACAGGACAAGAACTTCATATTAATTACCGACACAATTCTACATTATTTTATAAATCATGAATCAACATCAGTCAAAAACCAAGAAATCAACTGTGTTCTGTTGATGGTTGCACTAGTAAACTCAAGAAGTCTTTTCTGAAAATGAAAAATCAGTTGAGTTGGATGGAAAAATGGATAATCGTGGAGCATCGAATGTGAATTTGAAAACTGGATGTATGAATATGTACCTTCTACAAAAAACTTCCTATATCCATAACCTTTTTCCACTTTCATTGCTCCAATTAATGAAAATAAGGTAAAGTTGTGATTCATAGCTATATATATATTATTACTGATTATCAACTATTTGTCGTAGTGCCCTTCCGAAAGAACATGATTGAAATGATCAACAGTTCATATTTTGCATGAAAAGTTTCTGATGAAGTCTCCAGAAACTAGGACTGGGAAAAATGAATATGTCCCTTTCTCTTTCAAATACCTATATTGTGATAATGGACTTTTGAATTGCAATACACAAGGGTGGACAAGAAAGATTACATTGGGAAAATGTGCAGGTCAGTATTTTATAAATGCTTAATTGTCTTCTCTGAATCATATTAAGATAATATTCATGATATCCTGCCTAGGATTTTATAGATTCCTATCATTGTAGTATCATTTCTATAGTAATGATAGCCAATAGAAGCATTTCACCTTGATTCAAACAATTCTGTACAACCAACAGATCAAATATCTAGGTATTTATAAATGTTTATGACCATATACTCACATCTTTTTAAATTTTCATCAGCAAGGAAGAAAAGTTGTCATTCAGATTCCAGGATATCTTGCAAATGAGTGGGAAAAGCTACAAAATGTTTAACCAAAACCCAGATTCATAATATATAATCAGTTGTTTCTTATTTCTGGTCATTCCTTGAAATTGAATTCAAGTTTAAGGAGATATTGGATGATTATTTAGGTAGCTGACCATATCCTTTGTATTTCAAATTGTATCTTGGAAATATAGATTCATAATTTTGTTGCTTCTATGTTTTTATCAAACTGTATCTTATTGGTAACCCATATAGCACATGTACGTCCAATGAATGTCCATCAGATGTACAACATGGACATAATGGACGTCCATTGAACGTCCAGTAGTGTACATTCGAACGTCCAGAAAACGTCCACAGCTCACTGGATTTAACATCTTATGGACGTACATTCATGATGTCCAATGGACGTACATTCAAGATGTCCAATGGACGTACATTCAAGATGTCCAATGGACGTACATTCAAGATGTCCAATGGACGTAAATTCAAGATGTCCAATGGAAGTACATTCAAGATGTCCAATGGACGTACATTCTGAATATTCAGTGGACGTACATTCAGGATGTCCAAATGAACGTACATTCAGGATGTACAATATGGATATAATGGACGTCCAGTTATGTATATTCAAACGTCCAGAAAACGTCCACAGCTCACTGGATTTAACATCTTATGGACGTACATTTATGAGGTCCAATGGACGTACATTCAAGATGTCCAATGGACGTACATTCAAGATGTCCAATGGACGTATATACAAGATGCCCAATGGACGTAAATTCAAGACGTCCAATGAACGTTCATTCGTAGATGTTCAGTGGACGTACGTGCAGGATGTTCAATGGAAGTACATTCAGGATGTTTGAAGGATGTACCTTGTGGATGTCCATTAGAGGTGTACATAGAGCGTACTATCAGGATGTTCAGTGGACGGACACTGAAAGCAGTCCAGTCAATAGATGTCCATTCTCGACGTCCAATAAATGTCTATTTATAGCGTCCAATGAATATTAATAACTCGCCTAGTCATAAATAATATACAGGGCATCAAAACAAACGAGCATCGAAAAATTCATAAGGTTTTTTAGGATATTTCGAGGTCATAGGAAAAGTATAGTATCTATGTAATGCAGTTATAAACTTATCTGGATATTCATATATTTCAAACACACATACTCCACTACATCTCATTCATGAAATACTAATAGGATCATAACACTTATTGTATAGATATTGTACTAATGCATAATGTATTGAATATCACATGTATTATGTACATATTCCTGAGAAAAATGGAAAACAGAATACAAAGTAAATGAAATATATGAACTGTCAAACATTGATAGAAACTGAGAAAAAAACTCCAAACAAAGTAACATAAACGAATACATTCACATATTATATGGTCATGTACTATTTCAATGCATAATATATTGATGAAAATCTCATATATTGAATATTACATTATTCAGTACATATTTCTAAGAAAAACGCAAGACATAATAAAAAGTAAATAAAATATATAACCTGTTGAGTCATTGATAAAAACTGAGAAACAAACTCCTAACAAAGTAACATAAACGTTTACATTCCCATATCACATGGTCATGTACTATTTCATTGCATAATACAGGGTGACCCAGGGTTAAACCGCCAAAACGTCAGGATCAGTGTTTTAGTTTACTTACTTTATTCTAGAGATATAGGGTGTCAAAATTTTTGAAAAAATCAGTTTTTCATTAATTACTCAAAACTTTGTGCTGATTTTGATGAAACTTGACATGCTCATTTGAGTTTTATCAAAATCAGCCCAAAGGTTCTTGAGTGATTAATAAAAACAGATTTTTATAAAAACTTTGACACCCTATATCTCTAAAATGAAGCAAGTGAGGACATATGCTTATAGGAAGAAAAAGGCTTATTTTTGCCTAAAAAACTGATCCTAAACGTTTGGCGGTTCGACCCTGGGCCATCCTGTATATTAATGAAAATCTCATACATTGAATATCACATTATTAATAATGTATATATAAAATATATAACCTGTTGAACAACAACATTTGATAAAAACTGAGAAAAAAACTCCTAACGTAACATAAACGTTAACATTCCCATATTATATGGTCATGTACTATTTCATTGCATAATATATTAATGAAAATCTCAAACATTGAATATCACATTATTCAGAACATATTCCTCAGAAAAACGCGAGGGAATATAAAGTAAATAAAATATATAACCTGTTGAGCAACATTGATAAAAACTGAGAAAAAATAATATACTTATAAGTACACTATTGGCCCTTCCTTTCATTAGCTCTTCGGAGCCATTTTGAAATGGCTTCTTCAACCTCCTTGCGATCTGCTTTCTTTGAATGATTAGCAGCTTCTATAAAAAAAAGTTTGATTTAATTCTGCTGTTGCCTTCATAGCAATGTTATTGTTAGGTGGAAGATGAAAAAGATCACCGAAATGCTAGAACTATCTTAAGTCAGATATAAATTAGTTGAAGTTGTACTTTGAGATATATTTGGGAGATATTAGGAAGATATGTAGTTATCATGATTTTGTATCATTGTATTGTAGTGTTTGTGTTCAGATGAATCGTATAAAGTTTTCTACTGAGTGTTTGTGAAAAACCGAACCCGGACTTTATTGTTACATTATCATACCAATTTTTACATGTTGTGTAGATACTTCTACTGGTATTATGTCAGATTCAGATTGGTGTAAATACACTTTACACCCAAGAAATTTGATTTTCAACATTAGAGTTGAAATATTTCAATCATGTGCAATCCATGGACAACAATGTTATTTTCGATGATTTTTGTTTCAATGAATACCTGGTGTAACATGTAAGTATGTTAAAATATTTCAATGATGTATTCCTGAGACGATTTAAATATAAAAGTCCATATAAAAAACTAGTGTCTGAAAATGATTCGTTTCAGAGATACGGGTGTTGAAATTGATTTTTTATTGTTTTTTTATCAATATAAGAGTTTTTATTATGACACTGGTTCAGTTTCTAAAGCTCATAAGAACTCCACCAGTATATAAAATAATAACCTAGATATTTTACTTACTGATTAATAATTCAGACAGCTTCAAAATGCTGAAAGATCCTTTTTGTTTTCTTCCTAGGAAGCTGTATTTAGAAGCAAACTTATTAGTGACCAAGAATGTCATCGCACGTTTGACAAAATCATAAACATTATGGCCCCCAATATTTGCAAGTTCAGGGACCTAAAAAAAATAATTTCAAACTAGAAACATACTCACTGGAATATATTTTCAGGTGAATAATGTATTGATGAATAATAAATTAACAATAAAACTCACCGCATTCTGAAAATTCTCGTCTATAATCAAGTAACTTTCCACTGTCTCAAGTGTAGCCTCATCATTGATGGGGAAAGAAAACTTCAAGAAAAACGATTCCTCTGCACTGTGCAAAACTTTGGTCGACAATGTCGATTTTATCTCTGTCAGGTCAGTTTTCATGTCTGCCATGATGTTGGTTAGAAACACGTATTGTTTTTTTATTCTCTTGATTTCATCATCTACAACATTAGTGGTATTTTAAAATGTACATACAATACTTTCGTAAAGTACTGAAAATACCCATTTCTGAGGAATCTCCTAGAATAGGTCGATTTTTAATCTCAATTTGCCAAATTTATACAGAAAATTGAATATATTGGGTGATCAACGTTTGATAAATGGAGTCCGCGACGATTTTTTTCAGATCACCCTGAATGTTACTGCATTTTTGGAATCTCCATAGAAAGCTGAATTCAAATATTAATCACACATACGGTTCATATACAGTGCGTCCGTAAATGTCATTAGTCTCGGTAAAGTAGTGGTCGAATATAAAATCAAAGTACAATTTTTGAAAAAAAAAAAAAAAAACGCTCATCAACGTCGAGTTTTACTACTATTTGAACATTCTTTTCAAGGAACGCAATTATTACAAGCATATTTTTGAATATTTTAAATTTAAAAATATTTAGGTGTTCCATTATAAAAAATTGAGGCGGACGGCGTAACTCGAACATTTATTACCCTGTATTTTCATTTTTCCTCATAACTGTAGCAAATGAAGATCAAAATTCGACCTATTACATATCTAACAAATTAATAGTTTGGCTGAAAATGATTTTATTCAGTACTTTATGAAAGCACTAAAAAGCTTTAAGAACTTTAAATTGAATAGTGTACCTGCACTTATTCCTTTGTGATATGGACAGCAGCTACATGTGCCAGAAGTGGTGGAGGGAACAGCATCAACTATAAAAAACCATTTCTCATCAAGTATTTCTTCAATTCAACATTTAATAAATTCATGGTGTTTCAGATTGTAATCAGAAGAATTCAAAAGGCGATTGAACTAGAGAAAATGAAAAAGTTCTTGAAAACTAGTAAGTTTTGGAGCTTCATTTTTGAAATAAAAAGTGTTAAAATTTCTTCAAAAAATAAATGTGTTTTCACAGCTAAAAAAACTCATCTGAATATCTTTGTACTCAACAAGTCTGTTTGTAATTTGAAAATATTTTTTATGGCGTAACTAGATTCACATATTCCTGTGGGGGGAGAGAGGGTTACCTGACTGATGGTAAAAATTATTGTGCACCATATTGCTTTTCCCAAGTTTACTATCATTATTTGATATTTCACTATGGAAGATGAAATTTTCTTGTTCCATTGATTTTTCTTATCTTGCTTAGTTTTCAGGAAAAAATGAAACAAGAAGACATAGGTCCATCCAAGACATCCATTGACATTACTCAATTGCCATAATTTTCATTTGGAGATTTCGACAATTTGTCAGTCACCGACCTTACTGAAACCTCAACGAAAACTAAGCTCCAAAACATACAAGTTTATACGGAGGTTTATATGAACCTTTCTCTTTATTTTTGCAAGTTATTCCTATTATTGTTTATCAAATTTTCCGGTATAAATTATGAAACACCCAGTATATCATACCACTGATACTTACTGTTGATTCGGGAAGGAATGTCCTCGACAGAAACATTTGTAGGTCTAGTTGGAGGCTTAGGTAGGATTTTCTCTGTCTGAGATGGGGTCGCTTCATCTTCGGAAGATGAAACATTTACTGGTTTCTTGTGTCGAATTTTTCTGGTCTGTGGTTCATCTTCTTGATTCAGGTCACTCAAATATTCTGCCACATTCAATTTTCTTCTGGCCTCTAAATAAGTATCTGAAATCAAATGAACATGATTCATATAGAGGGTGTCCCAATTTTTATATGATAAACTCCACAGACGTTTGCAATTGAGTTGATTTTGAAAGCTCTTCCTAGTATTGAACTCTGTATATTCTCAGAAATAATCAAAACAAATGCATAATATATATAATTTATATATACGTACCAAATGTCCCATTTCTGAAGATCTCCATCTTGTGTGATGGCCAATGAGTATTGGGAGCTTCGAAGTTTTTTATGGCAGTTACCAATTTTTCTCTTGGATATGGAGGCCAATAACATAAATTTCCTACCAGCCATGTTGTTGGAACAGCCTCCACAGTGTCCTCCTCGACAAATTTCACCACTGTCCAGGTTCTCCCAGACATTTTTCTATTTTGATAAATTGGCAAATGATTCACCAAATAGGTACAGTTGAACAAATGTACATGGTAGTTTATATGTGAAATATCACAAAACATTACATCAAGACAATAATTATGAAATATTAATATTATAAAAATATTGATTGGCCGAATTTCCCTCAAACATATGATTTGAATCACTTATAAAAATTATTGTGAAATAATTCAGATCGAAAGTACTGTATGCACCACTGACATTATGGACTTTGGAGTCATAATAAACTAGTTTTTGTAGTAGCCAATAATAATATGGAAAACATATTTCATCATGCAAAATAGTGTGAACTACTGTGAACAATTTATATAATTATATGTGCTCTTCACAAATTGATTTGATATATTGCCATTAGATGAATATTTGATTAATATAATTTTCTCAGAATTTGAAATATTATTCTTTCTCGAATTGTAGCCTTCAAACATATCCCCATTTCATATAAGGGGGGGGGGGGTGAAAATGTTAATTTTTTTCAAATGGAACACCCTATAATTTATTGCATATCTTGAAATAGTAAAATATATAATTTTCATACATTCCATGGAGTGATAGTGAATGAACCAAAGGAATAAAACTTGAGATTATTTGAAATTTTTCTCATGAAATCATTTGATTCAACTCAATTTGGGCTGAAACCAAGAAATTATTGAAAATATCGATTGTCAGTTGACCTGACAACAATTTAGACCCAAATTTCAATCAATTTCAAGTTATATAATCCCTTGATTAACCTAGTATCACTTCATGGAGAGAATTATATATTTTCGAAATCAGTAAAAACAGCTTTTTTTAAATATTCAATGAAATATAGTGTTTCATATGAAAAAATCAATGAAAAAATTAAACATTTTCACATCCACCGTATATGGAATAGGGATATAATGATTGAAGGCCACTATTCAATACAGAACAAAACTGATTTTAGTATTTGTTTCGAAGTTTTCAATATCTAAATTAGTTTTCGAGATATTGAGTGTATAAATTCAAGAACGGGCAGTTAGAGTAGTTTACACTATAGTAGGCAGTAGTAGACTGTAGGCAATCATTTAGAGATCTGGACATTTTGACATTACCATGTGTTCATTCTTGAATGTCTAAGCTGAGCTTCATCTACAATCATGAGGAAATTTCAAGAAATGTTAACTGCAAAAAGCATTTTTTTCATTTGATGAGGTTTTAAACTGTTATTTTATGTCTTAATAATTCACTTGTTTGATGTTGAATGTGTAGTTTTCAAGACATTTTAGATGAAATTATTTTTAACTGGGGAAGTCCCTATCCCTCTATGTATATGAAATTTGACCTGTGTAAATACATTTAATGTATAATAACACTAATAAATGATTGAGTTTTGAAAGTGTGAAATCCATACTCAATCACCCTGTACATATCGGATATAGGTAATTCAATATTCTGTAGTATTAGTCAGAAAAGTAGTTTTTTCTGTTCTCTGTTCTGATCCTCCTATTTCTAGAAGAATTAGGTAAATATTTTTTATAAACCTAAATTGCATGATGAAATGAATATTCTATGTAGTGTCATTCATAAAGTCAGCATCATATGAGAAAAACTTTCATCAATAACTCATTTTGAAATTCGACTTGCACGTTAAGTTTTGCTTCAAAAAAGCTGAAAAATCGCCTACTCGATCGGGGTCACGTGACTCGCTACATGTCAAAAGTTACATTTTTTCAATTTAATTGCTGAAATTGGGATTTTTTGTTTTAATATCAGTTCACTTGAGAAAGTTGTTTATATTTCAATTTTACACATGTGTCTCGAATTTGAACTTTCTACTGCAACTTTTAGATTTTGTGTTTTTTTTTAATTTTTCGAAAGTTCTGTAATATTTGAAGAATTGTTAATTCCACAAAACTACTTTATACCAGTAGCTTTATCATGCTCCTAACTTTCAATCACTAAATATCACTAATTTTGGACAAAAATACGATTTTCTTCAGAAAATGATATTCCCTGCTTCAAAATTCTGTTATGTTTGATGCAAAGTTGATGTATGGTCATTTAGAAGCGAAATCCATTTAAATGGACTTTGGCAACTTTTTAGTACTGGAAGAATCGATTCAAATGAATATCGCTTTAAAATGCTTGACGAAACATCAACTTTGCATCAACCATTACAGAATTTTTAAGCAGGGACTATCATTTTTTAAAGAAAATTATATTTTTGTCCATAATTAGTGATAATTAGTGATTGAAAAATAGTAGCATGATAAAGCTAATGGTATAAAGTAGTTTTGTGGAATTAACAATTCTTCACATATTACAGAAATTTGAAAAAATTAAAAAAAAAAACACAAAATCTAAAAGATGCTCTAGAGAGTTCAAATTCGAGACACATGTGTAAAATTGAAATATAAACAACTTTTTCAAGTATACTTTCTCGATATTCAAACAAATAAGCCCAATTTCAGCAATTAATTTGAAAAAAAGTAACTTTTGACATGTAGCGGTCATGCGACCCCGATCGAGTAAGCCATTTTTCACCTTTTTTGAAGCAAAAAGTAACGCTCAAGGCGAATTTCAAAATAAGTTGTTAATAAAAGTGTTTTCCATATGATGCCGATTTTATGAATGTCACTGTATACATGAAAGTTCACGTTTTAATTTTTTAATTTTCAGGATGAATGTAATATCGGAATTATCACATATTTGTCTTCAAATTCCAATTTCATGCATTTACCAGATATATCTTGAGAATTAATCAATTCAGGCAAACCAAAGTCACTAGCAAGAAATATTCCCAAATCAGAAGACTTACAAGGAGATTCATAAAAGTCTTCTAGTTTTAGCATTCTTTGAACTAATAATTTTACTTCTTTATCAATTTCCAAAATATTTTGTATGATGACTACTGAATGATCATTAAGATAACAACAATTGTCTGGTCCAAAAATAGTCAATAAATAGTTTTTGAATAATAATTTCTTGAATTGTTTAGAACATGTAAAATCAACTGGAAGAGGACCATTAGAATGTTCATTAGATGGTTCAGGATAATTTTTAGGGAGTGTGATCATTTTTGTTGTTTTGTTTGAGGATTCTTCCTCAACGATTCGATGTACAATCTGTTGCAATGGTTTATCAGTTTTACGGATATGCTTTTTCAAATTTTTCATGTGGTTCTCAAAAGGAAAGGCACTGAACATATCTAATGATCCAAATCTTTGAACATCATCACAAATATGTAGGAGATTATGAACATTGTGAGATACATTCTGAGCACCATACAAAATGATGAAAGACTCCACAAAATACTTCAACAATGCCCGACAATAGACTATGTTATGTTGCCACTGTGACTTGGCTAAAAATGACAATGATATATGTAGACACAGGAAGTTCAGATATTTCTCACTATTTAGAATGTTTTTCAGAATTACAGGACCCAAATAGAACAAAAATAATCTAAATTCAGTGGCCTTCCATCTTCTAGCTTCATTCAGTGACCTTGGCTTACGGTTGAATTCATGAGGTATATTTGAAGCCTGACTTAACAGTGATTTGGAAATATTTGAAAGCTGATGAAATGATAATCTGCTTGGAACTTTTCCATTCATCCACAAATTCACAATTAATTTCTTCATTACCCCCAAACACACCAAATGCATATAGTCCAAGGGAAAATCCTCAATCATATCAAGTCCAGGAATAATTTCCAGAATGGATGATCCTGTATGATGGTTCTCATCTACTTTTGATCTGAAATCTGAATCATTTCTCAAAGTGAAATTGTTTACATCTGGAAAACACACTCTTCTTTCCATGTAAACTCCTTCAATATTACATTTGGAACAAGAGTCATATCCACCATGTCCTCGAATATATTTTATATAAGATTTTGCAGGAACATCACAAATGAATGCTTTTATTTTCACCTGATATACATGGTTATTGAAAGGAATTCCATTATTTATAACTTCCACTGATTCATTCACAAAAAACTTCAGATAGTCATTGGCATCTTTTGGTTTTTCATTGCCATGGTATATACCTATGACTTCAACAATATTCTTGTTCATAAATAAATTGCAAAGAATTGGGTAAAGCTGACTTCCTGAACTTTTGGATAGTGGCAGACCATCAATATTTATACATACTTCCAATACATTGATATCATGCAATAAGAGTGATGAATGAGTAATCAATTTTTCCAAACATTTTTTGAAGCCGAAATGGCAATATGAACCAGGTTCAACTGATTCTAAAATAGTTTTTCTGGGAGTTTTAAGAAGTGTCCTTGCATCAAGAGGTATATCAGGGAAAGAAGGCTTCAGAATATTCAATAAATCATTGATAGCAATGTGTGATATATTGTGTTTCAGTGCCCATCCTGCTAAATGAGACTTGATTGTCATACTTTCTGCTGAATCAACATGTTGAGGAGAAATTTCATCAATATTATACAAATCAAAACTAGCATTTTCAGCAAGACTTTCAGCGATACTGCTACTACTACTTTTATTGCCTATATCATGATCTGAATCACCAGAATAACAATCTTCATCAGATATTATTGGTTCAGTAGAATTTACAGCCACTAGACAGCCCTCCATAGCACCAGTACTTTGAGCAGTACTTGTACAAGCAACAGGTAATTCATTTTCATCCTGAATAGGAGTGGAGCACATTTTTGCAGGATTTTGTTCATCCTCATCACCAGATATCTCTTCATCAGCTTTATAGGCAGGTCTTTTATAATATTTGTTGAAAATTGCATTTCTGGTAGTTTTTTGGTAATTCCTTTTCATGTTCAGAATTTCAGTTCCTACTTTTTTCAAATCAAAAGCAATGGTAAAATATAAGTAAACAACAAAACCCCTTTTTACACTCACCTCACTGCTGTAATATCCAAAATTCACTATATTTCAACAAATACCACCACAATATAACGTTACAAGATTTAAAACAAATTAAAATGCTTGAGCTTGTTTAACGAAAGCGAAAGACAAACAGACAAACTCCTAAACAAAATGTCGATTGCCTTTGTTCTTTGTCTAGGCGAAAACCACGCGAAAACTCAGAAAACTGCCAGTGCTACCACTACCAATAGTGCTATACCAACCTCGTAAAATGTTCATGCACCATGTATATATCTTTCTCTTTCTACTATATGGGGCGATGAGGCGAAGAAGAAGAATAGATAGAACATGATTTCAGATTGAAACAAACTGAACGGCGCGAATTTCGAAAATTAGAAGAAATAGAATAAGCCATTGAAATAGGTTTATATTACCGATAAGTGTTTCAAGTTCATATATTCAATCTATCTAATACTTCAGACTAGGTGGACTTACGTTGATTGGACTTTTTTATTAGAGACAGTTCTACACATATTTTTTAGATATAGGTTTCAAGGAAGTACGATAATTAATGTACATTCAATTACAAATTGTGCATGTGAACGTGTAAACTGGATCCAATTATGTACATTCGATGTATGTTCTGAAACTACCATTACATGGATGATTCACAATGTTGGGTTTTGTACTTTCAATGTATATTCATATGACGTACAATATATTGGACGTATAATATATATCCAGAATCGTACAATAATTGAACGTACTCAGATGTTCAATTATTCATAAACGTACAGTCAAGATCACTTCTGTACATTCCTTGGACGTTCCTAAAACTATCATAATATGGATGTTTCATGATGTCCATAATTGTATATCCACTGGACAATCATTGTACGAACGAAACTAAACGTACAATACATAAACGGAATCGTACATCCACTGAACGTGCATTAACATACATTTTGCAAATGTACAATCTGGATCACATCACGTACATCTTTTGGACGTTATGAAACAACCATCATATGGATGATACATAATGTCGATTATTGTACCTCCAATGGACATGAATAGGACGTACACTATTGATAACTTACAATATATATCCAGAATCGGATAATCATTGAACGTACATAGACGTTAGTTGAGACACATGCTTGTAGAAAAAAAAGGTTTCATTTTTGCCTGAGAAACTGATCCTGAACGTTTGGCGATTTAACCCTGGGTCACCCTATATATACAATCGTACATTCATTGAACGTACATATAGACCATCAAATTGTAAACGTAAAATTTAGATCCAATTCCATACATTTCTTGGACGTTCTAAAACCTACAAATATGGATGTTCTGATAATGTCAAATATCGTACTCTGAATGGACATCCATAGGGCGTACGTAGTGAATGTTACAAAATATATCCATAATTGTACATCCATTAAAGGTCCATAGATGTTCAATTTATAAAGGTACAGTCTAGATCACTTCTGTACATTTTCTGGACGTTCCTTAAACTGTCATACTATGGATGTTTCCTGATGTCGATAATTTTACATCCACTGGACAATCATTGTACGTACGAAACTTGACGTACAATACAAATACGGAATCGTACATCCACTGAACGTGCATTAACGTACATTTTGCAAATGTACAAAGTGGATCACATCACGTACATCTTTTGGACGTTCAAAACCAACCATCATATGGATGATGGGTAATGTCGAATATTGTACCTCCAATGGACATGCATAGTACGTACAATATTGAACGTACAATATATATCCAGAACCAGACGTTCATTGAACGTACATAGACGTTCAATTTATTAACATACAATCTAGATTCAATTACCAACATTTCTTGGACGTTCTGAAAATTGCAAATATGGACGTCTCGGTAATGTCGAATATTGTATTTCCAATGGACATCCAACAAACGTACAATATCGAACTTACAATATATGTACAATATCGTACATTCATTGAACGTACATAGACGTTCAAATCGTGAACGTACAATTTAGATCCAATTCCGTTCATTCCTTGGACGTTCTAAAACCTACAAATATGGATGTCGAATATCGTACTCTCAATGGACATCCATAAGGCGTACAGTACTGAACGTTACAAAATATATCCATAATTGTACATCCATTGAACGTCCATCTTAGGTTCATGGACGTTTGGACATTTATTGGACCCAAAGTGGACGTCCACTGGACGTCTTGTGCTATATGGGAAGTACCTCAGTTATAAGTTTTTGTATTGATTTTCCTGTAGGTTTTCAAAGTTCATATTTTTATTCCACAACTACCTCAATGTAATGTAAGGGGAGGAGAGAAAACACATCTATACATGAGCACTGAGGGGAAAAGTAAACTGGTAGATCCTTCTGTTAGTACTTCTTTGGAGAGACACAAGTAGGTCTTTGAACAAAATATTAATTCATTAATTCATTATAATGCATTGTACTTATACAGTGAAAAACATGTGTTGTCAATGTCTACTTTCATTTTCAAAAATTATTAATCAATTAATTCAGTTCCAGAACATAAAATATGGATAGATATTTTTATTCAGATGAATTCAGTATAAAAAAATGAAACCAAGAAATAATTATCTACCTATAATCACTTACAAAAATCATCTAGGTCATCTGAACAAAGTTTTATGTCATGGAACTCCAGATCACTCAGATTTCATCAAAATGATGAAAATAAACTAATTTCATAAGATATAGATGAACACCAAATCTAGAGGATACCACCTACCTTAACTTGATGTAGGTATAGTATATTTTATATTGTCCTTATAACTTAATGTGGATACAAATCACACACATATAGGATCATGACAATTTGCTATTATTATTGCAGTGGAGCACCATTCATGAAGAAGCTACCTGTGAGAGTTTTGCAGGTTTGCACAATATATCTATGGTGCCATAAAAAAACCTTCAAGATGCTAGGAGTAATCTTGCTGAGGTTGGGCCATTGATGATATCTACTATAAATCCACGGTAACCTCAGAAGCTGTTTTGAAGGATAATTCCAAATTTGCAAACATTATTCTACACATGACAAAATTGGAATTTTTGTGAGTTGAAACTTCTGTGAGTTGAAATGTTTCTTTCTTCATATTGGCTCAGAAAGGGCTTCCTGGGACTGCAGCTATAAGCATGTTGTGGTCATATCGAATTTCTCCTGGTTTTGGTATGGAATGTATGATACTTAACCCACGATATGCGTCTACCTCCTTTTCAAAGAGGGTTTATAAACGTCGAGTTGATACTCACCCCTCGTAAGGGTACCTGCCGTGTTTCCATAGAAACATGAAGGTGAATATCTGTCTATCTGTTTGCTTGAGAATGTATTTGGAAAGGAAATCAATATATCGCCTCCCGCGTACGAATATAAGGATCTGAATTCTGAAAAGTATACTTTGGTCAGTTCTCTTTGCGGATCTTCTGTTTGGTACGTCTTGAATGGATGGTTTTCTCCGATTTTTTTGACAAGTATCAAACACTTTGCTTTCCGGATCTGCAACTAAACATCACATATCAGAAAGTCCATGAGAATTGAAACTGATGTTGAATCTGAAACATACCTGAATAATATTTCCAACATTCGTAACTGAATTGCTTCATATTCGCTCTCCTTCCGAATAGTGGTCTTCCCAGTAGACATCTGCTACATTTTGAATTTCGTGGGTTATAATGAAGACCATGAAGACCAAACAGTGTGCTGCTCGGATCTAAAACTAGGCATCAATTTGAAGTTTGAATCGTGAGACGTACATAGAATATAAATCTATGAAGTCTGAATATTGTTTTCAACATTCGTAACTGAAATGCGATATATTTTTATGATTATTCATCAATTCATCAACTCTCTCAATGCAGACGAGGTAGGCAGATAAACAACGATTTTCTCTGCAATGAAAAACACTGTATATACCTAACCCACCATGCGCCGACCTCCTTTGCAGAGAGGGTTTATAAACGCCGAGTTGATACTCTCCCCTCGTAAGGGTACCTGTCGTGTTTCCATAGAGACATAAAGGTGAATATCTGTCTATCTGTTTGCTTGAGAATCTGGAAAGGAATTCAATATATCGCCTTCCGTACGAATATAAGGATCAGATTTTTCAAAAGTATACTCTGGTCAGTTATCTTTGCGGATTTTCTGTTCGGTCCCTCTTGACTGGATTATTGTTTCGTCCAATTTATTAACAAGTATCAAACACTTTGCTTTTCGGATCTGCAACTAAATATCACATATCAGAAAGTCCATGAGAATTAAAAGTGATGATCAATCTGAAACATACCTGAATAATATTTCCAACATGCGTAACTGAATTGCTTCATATTCGCTCTCCCTCCGAATAGTGGTCTTCCCAGTAGACATCTGCTACATTTTGAATTTCGTGGGTTATAATAAAGACCATGAATGCCAAACAGTGTGCTGCTCGGATCTAAAACCAAGCATCAATTTGAAGTTCGAATCGTGAGACGTACATAGAATATAAATCTATGAAGTCTGAATATTGTTTTCAACATTCGTAACTGAAATGCGATATATTTTTATGATAATTCATCAATTCATCAACTCTCTCAATGCAGACGAGGTAGGCAGATAAACAACGATTTTCTCTGCAATGAAAAACACTGTATATACCTAACCCACCATGCGCCGACCTCCTTTGTAGAGAGGGTTTATAAACGCCGAGTTGATACTCTCCCCTCGTAAGGGTACCTGTCGTGTTTCCATAGAGACATAAAGGTGAATATCTGTCTATCTGTTTGCTTGAGAATCTGGAAAGGAATTCAATATATCGCCTTCCGTACGAATTTAAGGATCTGAATTCTGTAAAGGATACTCTGATCAGTTCTCTTTGCGGATTTTCTGTTCGGTCCGTCTTGACTGGATGGTTTTCTCCGACTTGGTGGCAAGTATCAAACACTTTGCTTTTTGTCTGTTTGCTTGTTAATCTGGAAAAGAAATCTGATTTAGACTAAATTCTTGCTGCATTACCGAAGTTTCCGCAATATTTTCATAATATAACAATTATACAATTTCGTATTTTTCCACTGCTGAATAACCCATATTTTAATTCAAAGACCGACAGATGACATGGTATTTCTGTTGTGTCTACAGCTATCTAAATGTTATTGGCAACTTTGATTCAATCCCAAATGACTGAAAAAAGGTTCTAGGAAAAATTTGCAAACTATACAGGATGTCCGGGAAGGTAATATTGTAAATGATAGGACTGGTAGAGTGAGCCAAAATAATGTTGGTACCTCATATAAAAAAAAGTATATCGCGCTTCTTTTCGGAGATATTGACCTTGAAAGTAAGATTAAAAAAAGTATTTCATGTATATAACTCTCAAACTATCATTATTTTTTGAAATACTGAAAATGTTTTTTTTTATCGCTTGGAGCGCACGAAAGGGAATCCCTATAATGTTCAAAGAACATCGTGCGTTCCTAGGGAGGATAGGGACAGGAGGTAGGTATTGGAATTTTCTTGAACCTTTGGAGATTATATGTTGTTGGGAATACTTCCACAGGCAATGAATTCCAAGCACTTGAAAATATCTAATTAACAGTTATTCTATGGAATGAAAACTATCGATAGTTCACCTAATTTTTTTTATGATAAAATTGGACTTTGAATTAGGAGTTCAACAAAAATTCTATTTCGAAAAATGATGATGAAAAAAAAAGTCGAATTGGATGCACCCTGTTGAAAAGTCGTTGAATATACCTATCGAGTATGTATCGATTATACACCATGGTTCAGAAGTTATGAGCTGACAAGATAAAGATTCTGCCAAAATCAAGATTAGGTACGTTCTGTATCACAGTTATAAAAGATAGTAGACACATCGATGTATGTATATTTAAATCTGAAACACCCTGTATAGGCAAAAAATATGTTTTCATGGAATAATCCCGAATCGTCTTATTTTCTTCTGGTCTGCTCTTTTCGCATTATTTTCTTCTGAAAAAATACCGTTGTGAACGGAAAGTACGAATTTCAGAAGAAAGTATTCCTTATTCATCGGAAAATATTCAACAAACGGTACCTTTGTGATTTTGAAAACATATAAGGTAATCAAGTCAAATATAAACAAGGAAATATGAGGAAAATTTGAGAGAATCTCTCTCCACTCACCAGCGTAAATAATGTGGGGATTTGATGAAACAACACGAAACGCCAGAACAGCACACGATGGCGATAATGTAATCACTGAATTAAATGAGGAACACAAAAACACAATACTTGCACTCATGTTCAAGTGAAAACACTCCGTTCGGAACGATAAATAATTCCTTTCGAGTATTTTTCAATTGCGATCACAAAATTCGACCGTTCGTGATGGCATCTAATATAAGACTGTCTTGATTCACGGTCTCGAATGAATGGTTAATAGGTTGAATCATGCTGGTAACCGATTAATTTCCTAACAAATAATTCATCTATGACTAATGACAACTATGATGATGATGATGATGAAATTATACGGAGAGAAGAGATATATGTTTTTTTTTATCGCTTGGAGCGCACGAAAGGGAATCCCTATAATGTTCAGAGAACATCGTGCGTTCCTAGGGAGGATAGGGACAGGAGGTAGGTATTGGAATTTTTTTTGAACTTTTGGAGATTATATGTTGTTGGGAATACTTCCACAGGCAATGAATTCCAGAGCCTAGCCGTATACAAAATATATGATGAAGAATTGAACCCGGATATACTGGCACTATTATTTTCGAAAGTCAAACGATTTGAAAAAATTAAGCACAGGCTGAAAATATAATTTTGGCAAAATCTTTATATGGTCTTTATTTTTTTACCACTGGGTATAACTCGAGGCATAACTGCATAATCACATTTGTGTTATCATTATTTTTTGAAATAGTGGAATTGTAACGAGCACTCTGAAGTATCTAAACTATTTGACAAATTATTCTATGCAATGAATTCTATCGATAGTTTACCTAATTCGACTCTAATGAGGTTGAAATTTGAGAATTGATAATTTTTTTGCAATAAAATTGAATTTTGAATTACGAGCTCAATAAAAATTCTATTAAAAAAAAAATGATGAAAAAAATTCAAAACGGATGCGCACTGTTGGATAGTACGCCAATTCATTCAGTTTTCTTGCCCTTTGCAGATATTAAAACATCTACAAAATTTTGATATACAGAGTGTTGTTTTTGAAAAAAAAGAAGTTTTTTTTTTCCCTGAAGACGGTTCTAGATTCTAAATTCGATTCCTATTCAATTTTGATGAGTATATAATATGAGTTGAATATACCTATCGAGTATGGATCAAAAGTTATGAGCTGACCAGATAAAGATATTGCCAAAATCAAGATCACGTTCTGTATCACAGTTTTAAAAGATGGTAGACACATCGATGTTTGTACATTTGAATCCAAAACACCCTGTATAGCAAAAAATATGTTTTCATGAAATAATCTCGAATTGTCTTATTTTCTTCTGGTTTGCTCTTTTCGTATCATTTTCTTCTGAGAAAATACCGTTCTGAACGGAAAGTACGAAAATCAGAAGAAAATGTATCTTCATCGGAAAATATTTAAAAAAAAGTCAT
This sequence comes from Phaedon cochleariae, assembly GCA_918026855.4. NCBI lineage: Eukaryota > Metazoa > Arthropoda > Insecta > Coleoptera > Chrysomelidae > Phaedon > Phaedon cochleariae. Next base: position 32,721,485 of record OU896720.1, on the reverse strand, counting down.
TAGTTTTCCCGCTCTTTGCAAATATTAAAACATATCTACAAAATTCCGATATACAGAGTGTTGTTTTTGAAAAAGAAGAAGTTTTCTGATTTTCCTGAAGACGGCCCGGTTCCGGATTTTAAATTCGATTCCTATTTAGTTTCGATGAATAATATTATTTGAATATCGATTATACAGATTTTGCCGAATTCAATTTTAAGTTCTGTATTGCAGTTATAAAATATGGTTGACACATCGATAGGGGGTGATTGGAACCACCAAACTTTCCTATATCTGCAGGTATAGTATGTACATTTGAATCTGAAACACCCTGTATAGGCAAAAGGTATTTTTCCATGAAAATTTCGAATCGTCTTCTTTTCTTCTGGTTTGCTCTTTTCGCATTATTGTCTTCTGAAAAAATATAGTTCTGAATGGAAAGCACGAAGATCAGAAGAAAGTATTCCTTCATCGGAAAATGTTCAACAAGCGAGCATGACAAGCGGTACCTTTGTGATTTTCAAACATATAAGATGATGAAGTAGAAAGTAAAGAGGAAAGAGGGAAATATGAGGAAAACTTGAGAGAATTTCTCTTTACTCACCAGGGTGAAAAATGCGAAGCTTTAATGAAACAACACGAAGTGACACGAAACACCAGAACAGCACGCGATCGCGATACTATAATCACTGAATTGTATGAGGAACACAAAAACACAATACTTGCACTCATTTTCAAGTGAACACTCCGTTTGGAACGATAAATAATTCCTTTCGCGTATTTTTCAATTGCGATCAGAAAAGTCGACCGTACGTGATGACATCTAATATAAGACTGTCTTGATTCACCACCTGGTCTCGAATGAATGACTAATAGGTTGAATCATGCTACTAACTGATAAATCTCCGAACAAATTATTTATCTATGAATAATGACGATAATGAAATTATACAGGGGGGACAGGTATATAGTATATAAGATATAAGATGAAAAATTGAACACTGATATACTGGCACAATTACTTTCGAAACTCTAACGATTTGAAAAAATCAAACACAGGCTGAAAATATAATTTTCACGAAAATCTCTAGTTATTTTGAAAGAATTTAACAGTCAGAAGTACTGAAAAAATCTAGCAAATTTCTCGAAGAGTGTAAAATGCACAAGGAGACATACAGGGTGTTTCAGTTTTAAATGTACATTTTGGTTTAGACTGCCAGGCTTTTCTACAAAGTTATTAGAAATAAGGTTGTGTTACTACGAATACTACGTCTAACATAGAATGTTGCGAAGAATTCAGCAGTGGCGTACTCAATTTCTTTAGGGGTTATGATTTTGGTGATACGACATGTATTTTATTATTTAGTTGAACCGAAGTTGAATCCGTTATTTGTTTCCATTCGAAATGACACATAAAACTTTATACATAGGATTTCCAGAAATCCTAAAAAACACTAAAACTTCAGACTATGATGAATTTTTGCTAGTGGGCCATGGCGTTTCCGAGTTTTACTTTAACAATTATTATGTCTGATTTACTATACAGGGTATGTCACGACGAGCTTACATATACTATCTGTATATCGAGAATCATTCAGTAGAAATTAATGAAAATATGCATGCTCATATTTCTGAATACGCTCTCTTCATTTAAAATATTTTCAGCAATGCATTGTTGCCGCTTCTAAAAAGAAGTAGCAACAACTTTTTCATTCAAAATAGAATACCCTGTATTTTTGTTCCCCCTGAAGAGCTGATTTCATCGATGCATCACACTTGGGGTATATCGGAGATGATTACAGAGATATAGGGTGTTCGAAATCGAGATTTTTCAACTTCAGGTTTTGTTTTTGTCGAAACCATTCATTATCGGCCAAAACGGCTCACATATGTCCCTATCTCAACTTTTGATTTACTATTTACTGATATTTAATCGGAACAGACACAGGATGATCAGAATTCTGAATCTTGAACCACCCTGTATCTGTCCCGATCAAATATCAGTCAATAGTGAATCAAAAGTTGAGATAGGGACATGTGAGCCGTTTTGATCGATAATATAAATAGTTTCAACACACAAAAATCCTTAAGTTGAAAAATCTCGAATTTGAAGATCTCTGTAATCAATTTTGATAGGCCCCCAAGTGTAATATATATATTGATGAAATCAGCTCTTTAGGCAGAATCTAAAAATGCGATGAAATACAGGATATTTCATTTGAAATAGCAATGTGGCTACTACTTTCAAGTAGAAGCGGCAACACTGCATTGTCGAAAATATTTTACATGAAGAGATCGAGCGTATTCTGAAATATGAGCATGCACATTTTCATGGATTTCTCCCGACTGATTCTCTATATAAAGATAGTGTGAGCTCGTCGTGACATACCCTGTATATTATAATGATTATAAAAGATCGAGTAAAAGATGGAAGACACATCCATAGAGAGTGATTGGAACCACCAAAGTTTCCTCTATTTACAGGTTTCGTATGTACATTCAAATCTGAAACACTCTGTTTAGGAAAAAGTTATTTTTCCATGAAAAAAATTCGAATCGTCTTATTTTCTTCTGGTTTACTCGTTTCGAATTATTATCTTGAAAGTATTCAAAGAACAGACGTTTCTTATTTTGAAAACATATAAGGAAGGTAATTAAGTTAAATATAAACAGGGAAATATGAGGAAAAACAGAGAATCTCTATTCACTCACCAGCGTGAAAAATGCGAAGCTTTGATGAAACAACACGAAACACCAGAACAGCACACGATCGCGATAATGTAATCACTGAATTGAATGAGGGATACAAGAACACTACACTTGCACTCATTTTCCAGTGAACACTCCGTTTGTTGAAACGATAAATAATTCCTTTCGCGTATTTTTCAATTGCGAACACAAAATTCGACCGTACATGATGACATCTAATATAAGACTGTCTTGATTCACCGCCTGGTCTCGAATGAATGACTAATAGGTTGAATCATGCTGATATAACTGATAAATCTCCGAACAAATTATTTATCTATGAATAATGACGATAATGAAATTATATAGGGGGGACAGGTATATAGTATACAAGATATAAGATGAAGAATTGAACACGGATATACTGGCACTATTATTTTCGAAACTCTAACGATTTGAAAAAATCAAACACAGGCTAAAAATAAAATTTTCACGAAAATCTCTAGTTATTTTGAAAGAATTTAACAGTCAGAAGTACTGAAAAAATCTAGCAAATTTCTCGATGAAGAGTGTAAAATGCACAAGGAGACATACAGGGTGTTTCAGTTTTAAATGTACATTTTGGTTTAGACTGCCAGGCTTCTCTACGAAGTTATTAGAAATAAGGTTGTGCTGAGTTACTACGAATACTACGTCTAACAGAGAATTTTTGCGAAGAATTCAGCAGTGGCGTACTCAATTTCTTTAGGGGTTATGATTTTGGTGATACGACATGTATTTTATTATTTAGTTGAACCGAAGTTGAATCCGTTATTTGTTTCCATTCGAAATGACACATAAAACTTTGTACATAGGATTTCCAGAAATCCTAAAAAACACTAAAACTTCAGACTATGATAAATTTTTGCTAGTGGGCCATGGCGTTTCCAATTTTTACTTCAACAATTATTATGTCTGATTTAATATACAGGGTATGTCACGACGCGCTTACATGTACTATCTGTATATCGAGAATCATTCGGGAGAAATTAATGAAAATATGCATGCTCATATTTCTGAATACACTCTCTTCATTTAAAATATTTTCAGCAATCCATTGTTGTCGCTTCTAAAAAGAAGTAGCAACAACTTTTTTATTCCAAATAGAATACCCTGTATTTTTGTTCCCCCTGAAGAGCTGATTTCATCGATGCATAACACTTGGAGTATATCGGAGATGATTACAGAGATATAGGGTGTTCGAAATCGAGATTTTTCAACTTCGGGTTTTGTTTTTGTCGAAATTATTCATTATCGGTCAAAACGGCTCACATATGTCCCTATCTCAACTTTTGATCTACTATTTACTGATATTTAATCGGAACAGACACAGGATGATCAGAATTCTGAATCTTGAACCAACCCTGTATCTGTTCCGATCAAATATCAGTCAATAGTGAATTATGGTTTGAGTAAAGATCAACGGTGATGACTATTGTGGTTTTTGTTGAGAATTCAAATAGCTGAATCACATCAATAAAATAAATTTTATATTCATTTCAACTAGAACGTACAGAATAGACAATATAAAAAATGGAACCATCAAAAAATTCAAGAAACACTTCGAAATCTCTCAGATTTTCAACACCTCTTGCGCAGCAGCAACGATATGCTTGGCCGAAAGGCCGTACTTGTCCAGCAGCACCAGAGGGGGCCCAGACCGCGGCACCTCTCCCACGGCGAGATGTTTGATGACCGTGTTCCTTTCCAGAGCAGCCGCAGCGATCACAGCCTCCCCTAGTCCACCCTCGTAGTAGTGGTCTTCAACCACGACAGCCCTGCCCCCGCATTGTCGGATGTTGCTGACGATCGTTTCCTTGTCCAGGGGCTTTACGGTGAACGGGTCGATCACTCTGGCCCCGATACCAGCTTTGGCTAGTTCTGCCGAGGCCGTTATGGCCTCGTGAAGGGTCACGCCTCCGCCTATGAGAACGATTTGGTCTTTGTCAGACTTCTTCACTACATGAGCTTTGCCAACCTGTAATAAAGAAAGAAAACCTTCATCTGCCTACTGTTTGGAATAATTTGGATGAACAGCCATAGTTGTATCTATCAAAAAGAGCCTAAATATATTTCTTGTAGTAACAATAATACATCCAAATATTAATTGAAAGGAAACTTGCGGAACCTAGGACCTAGGTATTGGACATATCAAACAAAATGACTGCAATATCTAATATCTACCTATAGCTACAGGTTAACAAACAGATAAAAAAAAATATTTTCTACATATTTACTGGGATTTTCTCTGAGAGAATTCGGCAGAACTGGCAATGGAAGTATTTTCCCAAGAACTTATCTTCGAACATCATAGGAATTTCCTTGCGTCCAAGAAAAAATAAAACCCTGGTTACGGTGACCGTGACGCGAGTTTGCCGTCCTTCGTGCGCTCCAAGCGATAAAAAAAAAACTCTTTCATCCCAGAAAGTGCCTAACGGGCCTATTATAGAAGTTATCACTTAAAAATCCATCTATACAGGGTGTAATTTAATTGATGGCTGTAAGTTGTAAGCTGTCATCTGTAGCGGAAAGATGAATAATGAAGCGCGGACTGTTCACATTCACTATTTTAGGGTTATACTAGACAAATATCAGTTTTTTTTCTATTGAATGTTCTAAATGATTGAACATTTTCCGCTTATTGACCTTGAAACGAACTTTCTGTTATTATGAGTATTAATTGTGACCAATCAATCAGAATCCGAAGTGCTATAAGCTGAGATGCGAAAAGCTGTCATCTGTACCGAGCATTAGTCTATTCTATTCTATTCATTATTTATTGAGACTGCGTTGAGAGACCCGATAAATATCAAAACGTTCACAGAAGGTGACCAATGAATAAACAAGGAAAGTCATGGGTTTTCTACTTACAGCGAAAACTTGATTGTTCTGATAGATCACAGGAGTGTTAGGTCTGTTGGTCCTGATGAAAGTAATGCCCTTGGTGTTAGCAGCCAGTTCCACTGCACGTTCTGTAGCCACTGCATCACCTGGATAGAAAACGGTGCTGCCAGGTATAGATCGGAATAACGCCAAGTCTTCCAGACCCATTTGACTGGGCCCATCTTCTCCAATACTGACTCCACAGTGAGACCCGACGAAGTTGACGTTGCTCTGAGAAATAGCTCCCATTCGAATCTATGACAAATGAGGTTATCAGTTGAGAAAATGCTTTAAAAAGCTGTAATTTACTGACCTGATCATAAGCTCTGGTAAAGAAAGTGGCGAAAGTTGAGACAAATACTACTGTGCGGTCCCTGCAGGCAGCGCCAATGGCGGTACCAACAAGACTTTGCTCGGCAATGAAGCACTCAATGTGTCTGGTAGGATCATACTTCTTCAAATTCTCAGAGAAAGTAGAGTTCTTCATGTCTCCGTCTAGAGCAATTACCCTTGGATTGTTTTTGGCGATTTTTACAAGAGCTGTTCCATAAGCAACTCTGGTAGCTAGAGATTGGCCAAGTTTGTAATCAGGCGGCGAATCCAGTTTGATGTTTGTGATATCCACAACTGGGGCATCATCTTTCAAAGGTTTCTGAGGATGTACTAGCAAGGGTCCGCTGTTTTTGATTAAAGAGTTCAAATGTTCAATGACTCTTTCAGCATTGTCTCCCAAAGCTTTGCCATGCCAGTTATCCAGGTTCTCGATTTTGGGGAAATTCTTCCCTTTGAAGGTCTTGGCAACGATAGCTGTTGGTTTGCCCTTGGTGGTTGCAGCTGTATGTAAAGCTTTTATCAGTTCCTCTACATCATGCCCATCTACTACGATAGCGTGCATTCCGAATGATTCGAAACGTCTGCGGTAGTTTTCAACATCATGGCCAAGAGAAGTTTCTTCACTTTGTCCAAGACGGTTTACATCGATGATGACCACCAAATTGTCCAGTTTGTAGTGTGCAGCGAAGTGTACGGATTCCCAGATCGAGCCCTCAGCACTTTCTCCATCACCAACAAGGCAGTAGACTCTGTAGAAAAATTGATTAAATTTTGAGATCAGATAACAGGAATACTACAACATGCCTGTAGTTAGATTTGTCATAGTTTTTGCCAACATAGGCCATTCCTCCTGCGATAGCGAGACCCTGTCCCAGAGAACCAGTTCCTACATCGATGAAATTCAGTCTGGGAGTAGGGTGCCCCTCAAGGTCTGAGTTGATTTTCCTCAAATTCTGGAGATCCGCCACTGGGAAAAGACCAGCTTCAGACCAGGCAGCATATAGAGCCGGTGCAGCATGTCCTTTGGATAAGATAAACCTGTCGTTGGAAGGATCCCTTGGTGCTGATACTTTGTAGCGCATTGTGTTGAAGAAGAGGACTGAAAGTATTTCCGCAATAGAAGAACATGATGTTGGATGTCTGAAAAACAAACACACTTTTGATTCCAAATAATTATATATGCGCCTGTCCGTCAGACTAGCTGGCCTACCATTATAATAACCTGAACCTGTACATGGAAAAAAGAAGAGATTGGTGGGGTAGAAGTAGAAATGATGGAAATAAGTAGAGCAGATCGGTTTATTACACCTTCTATCAGAATTATTAGATTATCAATGGTCTGGGTTCTATGTGCATGGGTTATGGCTTATGGCACATTACACCCTAACACAGAAGCAAAGGTAGAAGCGTAAGTAAAATGCGGTACTTTGCAAGGTACTTCGATATCGATCTTCATTGGGCGAATTTTCGTGACCTTGAATCTCTGCTAAGTATTACCACAGATTAACGAACCTTTTGTTAATCTGTGGTATTACTTATTACTTGTCTCACGCTTCTATGTAGCAGAGATAAGTTACCCAACTTATCTCTGTATGTAGTTAGGGTATAGTCTGTGGTTATGGCATTGACTGAGATTAGTTAATAATATAATTAATTCCTTCGACTTTATATACATCTATGCATGGACCAGGAAGCATGAACGTGCATGAACCATGAAAAACACTACCTACTTCTATAGGTATTCCTGTAGTACATTTCCAGTAAAGAGCTGTTGCTTGCTCATCTTCAAAATGTCTTCTTGTAGCGAGATACATCACGCCACCATTTTTTTTTCAGAATTGAATATTTTGTGTATAAATACCATATATTTACTATAGTACATATGATAAATACCTATATAGGCACCTACCCTGAGAGGTTTATGGTCCTAAGTTCTAACGGTTATTTAGTGGTCGTTGAAGGTCAAGATCTTTATGATCTTTTTTCAATGATTATTCTTTGTTGATAGGTGAGAAAACAATTTCCAACTGAAATTAGGAACTGCCTGGAACTGCAGAACAGAAATCACAGAGGAAAAAATTGTGTTCAATCCTCTAGTTGGAATTTCAAATGTCAACATATCAAGTACTGACTTGACTCTAGCAGTGGCATCAATGCAGTGTCATGTGACAGTTAAATTTGAAAACAAAATGACATTCCAGTGAATATGAAATGAACTAGTGCAATTTCCAGAATTTTAATGGAAAATGATGGGAATTATGGAGATATTGAGCTAGAAGTTGCCTTCAGATCAATATTGTGAAGAAGTCTGCTCTGTTTTCAGTAGATATGGTATTCATTCCTGCAGTTGAGGTTTCAATCCCGTAACCCATCATAATCAAGTAAGTACTCAACTGACTTGCACAGTATGGTGAAAAAAGAATTAAAAATGAAGATCTCTGGCATTACTTTTTAGAATTTCAATGAAATTATGGTGAATATTGAGAAGGAGTTTGCTGTTCGCGAATTTGATAGACAATAACATTTTGTCCTGTTCTTATAGATATCATGTTTTGTTTTGTTTTGTATTTGTACCAGGTAAGACTCATTATTTTGATATACATACTACATATCTTGCTTCATTGTATGATAGTGATGCTTTGGCATATTTTTCATTTTCCTTATGATAATCAACAAGGAAATTGATGGAATACTTCAACTTTAGGTGTGGGGGTAGATAGCTGACAGCTCCAAATAGCAGATAAAATAGTACCCTGATTATATGTAGCTAATTGGCTATCTCTGTGTTATGTACCATGAAAATAGTGTCTCCATATTTGTGTGCAGGAATTGAAAAAATGAAAGAGTGCAGCCACATCAAACATATACCTACCTTAATAATATTTTACATAGGCAGCACAATAATATTGTATACATGGGCGCCGGCAGCAGAATTCAAGGGGGTGCACTCTTGCATCCCCCCTGTTGTGGAAAAAAATGCATAGCAATGATTAGAAATCTTTCTAATTGAGTTATTGCTTGAATGAAAACTTGAACCTGATGCTTATCATATGGCTCATGCATACAAAGGTGAGTAGATGAATATGAAAACCTATAATAATATATTTTATGCCTAATAATTCATTTATATTATAGGTATATATATTTATTTATATATTTTAATATATATGATCTTTAATCAAAGCAGATAACATCATGTGTGATATAGGTACCTGTATGTAGTCTTTCAATCTCAACTATAGCTGAAATTATCAGAAGCATAAAATATAGATCACCTAAATAATATAACCTCAGATATGAGTTTTCAGGGCACAGTATATATTATTATCCTTCAGACGATAAAGGATAATATACTGTGATCAGGGTATGTTATATATACATGATCAATAACATACTCATAGTGGTCCAACAAAATTCGTTTTTAGTAAAATTAACCTGTTGATGGTGTGAACTTACATTTTTAATATTCTATATCATTGTTTTACTATGGAACATGAAATATGTATAAAAATAATGTCAAATCATTGAAACCTACCAATTCCAATTTAATTAAAAAGGTTAATGAGCTTTGGTAGAGAATTTATGGTGAAAAAACATGTAAATTTTCAAGGATATTTATTCAAATAAATAACTAACATTAGGAATAATATTACGTGGATGATAAACGTCGATAAAATAGTGCTTAATCACGAATTGCCGGTATGAAGTATACCTAAATATAGCGATAAGATAGCAAAGTCTAACGGATATGGATATTATCCCAACCAAACCATTAGAATTGGCATAGAAAAGAATCCATTTAGTTCAAGATTATATTATGAAAGGAAACATGATTTCCATGCTTTATTATTTGTTTTTAATAATATAATATTAGCTATACTTTCACTGATTTAACAATTTGGCAGCATTGTATCAACACGCCACAATGCCACAATCAAACAATCGTCACATGGTAGCACAATTTTATTGTCACTCACCCCGATTTCGCAGCTTGAGTAGAAGTAATAGAATGGATCCTTATTTTGTTGGCAATATCTCTGAGTTCTTGAACAACTTTGGATTCTGGTTTGTGGTAGTTGGCCATGATTCCTGCCAATGTTGGTTGAGAAAGTGTGAAAACCGGTGTACTCTGCACTATAAAACGAAGGCCTAAGCTGTGTCCTGCGCTGGCGCTAGACCTCTGGAAATCAGCGACTCCGACTTTTAGCGATGCTGGACTGGAGAAAAACGAAGTTAGCCGAGAAGCAACAAGTAGTTGCCATCTCGTAATCGACGTCATGCGACGTTAGGCTTCGACTGTCCTTGATTATATACATAGGCGTAGGGCACGACGAGGAACAGGACTTGTAAACCCATAATAATCATTCTTTTTGACCTTCGACGAGTAATCTTCTATTATCTGCTATTCAACAATGATTTGTAACGGAACTCGCACAATACGGGCATTATAACAATGAATATCTATTTACATATGACTTTATTGGGTTTGCTATATTCAGTTGGTCGGCCAGTTTACATATGTCGGCGTCAAAAAGTTAAATCCGTCATTCCCTGAAATACCTAGATTGCCTAGGCACTTCACGTATTGCCGGCAAAAAGCGTAACTCTAAATTTCATACACCGTTTGCCAAATAGTTTCAGGCATTCCCTGTAATAACGGAAGGGAGGTTCATTTAGGCCGAGTCAGGTTAGGTTGTTTACAAACAGTAGTCTCATTGTTCTCCCAAGTTATTTTCCTAAAAATATACTATCTAGGAAAAATATTCATTTATGCCGAGTTTGGTCAGGAGAAGTAGTCTCCTTTTTTTATGCCTAGGCAAATAGGATATTTTCTTCAGCCTTCCGGCAAACAGAGTAACGGCTTAAAATGGAATTAACGCTGTTATGCGTGAAATGACTAGGCATTTCAAGGAATGACGGGTTTCACCAACTGACACCGACATATATATACATAATCGATTTCAATGATACATTGAAATGATTACCTTATATATACTGGGTGTTTCCGGAATTTGAATGACACAATTGATAATCGCGAGAAAATTTACATCTTTGAACTATTATTGAACGTCTGGTGCTTCTGTCCTCGCCGAAAGCAAAAAAACGCCCCATGATATAGCACCGCTACTGAATATCCGATTTTGAAAAACAAAACAGCAATTTGAATTACTCATCGGATACCTACTATGAGTAGGCTCTGACCATTATTGTTTCAAATTTCAGATGAAACGTGATCGACTGTCAACTTTTTTTTCAAATGGCACTGTATTTTTTTATTGTCTTTCGATTCGTGATATTTTTTTCTGTTCCTTTGTTTTTTCGAAATCGGATGATTGATATAGCGACGCTATAGCTTGGTGCGTTTTTTGTCACCCAGCGAGATTCAAGATCAAGATCTACAGGGCATATATCAGAAACAGTATTTCCAATCCTATGCTAAATGAAAGAAGCATAACGAGACTTCAATTTCTTTTCGTATTCTCTGTATTGAGTCAGAGGTTTTCTAAATGGAATCTACTATATCAGAAAAGAACCCGTTCAGAAACCGGTCTAGTAATCCATAATATATTCAGTTCTGTAAAATTTTATAGTAGCCCAGTTGTATTGTCATCAGAATGCAGCATTTTCCTGATAGACACATTATTTTCAAATAGATCGATTAAATTCCACTTCTGATTTCTTTCAGATGGTCTGTTCTATCGATGACGTCGAGTATTGAGGGATGGTCATGTGATCGATCTCTGGGGGGCAATAAAGACAGTTGTTGGAAAACGACAACTGGACAAGGCTGTCGGAGTATTCCTATAAATCCGGGTGCTGCCCGGAGGTCGCGAGGCCAAAGGGCTGTACCTATCCAGAGACCGATCACATGACTAGGTGGTTGCGATTTTGTTGTTCCAAAATGAGAAGATGACCGCTCATTGGTGGAACGGAATATGTTATAGTGGTGAGTGAAATCTCATTTCATTGTATTTGCAAATTTTTGGGTACTGACTGATGATTGATATGATAGCAATGGCATTAAAAAAATTAATATTAACTCCATTCATGAACTTCTATAGAGCAAAAATTCTTTTACCAGAAGCCATTTTTTTCTAGCCGAACTTTATTAGATGAGAGGGGATATAAAAAAAAAGTCTTCCCTAGTTAATTTTTGATAATATCCTCGACTTTTTTCGATCAGTTCATATTGAGGGTTATTCGGGTGACCATTGAATTCACAACAGCGTTCACAAGATGCCAACGACTTTTCAATGGGGGTTTTCACTGTTCATCAAGTCCAAAGAGAATTTTTCAGTCTAGATTTTTCAACTGTTCTTTTCAAATTTTTCCCCTCGTAAGGTAAGGGTGGATTCATGCAGCATCAATTTACAGTTATCAAGAAACAATTATCAATTATCAAGTAAAGAGTAGCTAAAACGTTATCATTTATGCAAACCAAATCAACAATAAAATATAAGAAATACGCAGGCGCAAATGTCCTTTCCAAGCCATTCAAGATAACCATAGAAATGTTTTTCATGATATTTCAGACACATTTTTGGGATATAGCTATCACAAGTAGAACAAAGACTCTAAAATAATAGGAATAATCAATTGTGAATAGAAACATAAAACCGGGAAATGTTTTGAGGTTAATTTCCATCTTAGGATGGACCAATCCTCGGTCATCTAGAAGTTTATTTTTATTATTTTATTACAGACTATGATGCACCAGACGATTTTAACTCAATTTTCGTTCTCAATAGACTTGATGAATCATTTCAGTTTGAATTTTTTACCCTTTTTTTATTGAGGTACGGCAATGAGTCGAATGATAGCCTATCGATCATTCACTGTATTAGCATTTTCATTAGTTGGTCCCTTTCTAGTTTCTATTTTAACTTTAGCTAGCTACTTTTCTATTCCACCGATACCACTATCTTGCTAATCGGTTTGGTCACAGATTAACGAACCTCATGCTGATGCAAAGTGACTTTCCTAATAAATGATGACCTCTAAGAAGGTGATCGATGAGCACTGACATCAACTGATTTTCAACAGATTTAATTGTCACATAATTCTCATTAAAATAGATGAATGAATGTTGAAGACCTATCACCTTGTTATCGCTAATATATTTATGACAAATCTGAAAAAATTGGAATCACCCTCGGAATTACCTATCCTATAATTATCTGTACAATTCCTATAGCCTTGGTTAGGTTAGTATCATCTATCCTATTATACCTATGTAGGTAGTCAATATAAGGCCATAATAGTTCATAATATCTTTATGTTCCAAACGCTTTCTTTCGAGATCAAAATATAATGTTTTCAGAGGATAATGAAATAAAAGTAGAAAAACACCATGCATTTTTGCAGTTTTTGCGCCCCACTTTTCATGGTCCGGAATTGATTATTTCGAAAAACATTTGTATGCATGTTTCTCTGGAAGTATCTACCTATTTATTACTTTGGCTTATACAGAATGTTTATAGGAAAAATAAAATTCATAACTGCATAATATATATATTATGTAGCATATGCTACATGTATGTACCTACCTACCTATGTACCTATACCTACACCTAGGCAACACAAAGTGATTCTGTGAGAATCTTCTCATAATATTCCGGTGGTAGATTTCGAATATTCTCAGAATGTTCTCACAAGGTGCACTGAACGTTCTGAGAATATTCTAAGAACATGCAAATGGGACGGAAATTCACGTTCCAAGCTCATGATATTTTTCAGAACATTCTGAGAAGATTCTATGAATATAAAGAGAACATCCTCAGAATGATCTAGGAATATTCTCAGTATATATTTTAAAGTGTATGGAAAATATTTCAGGGTTCGATATGTGAGGAAAATTTCGACTTATAGGTTCCTATCTCGGAATTTTATGACTCAGAATTGTACATCCAATATTCCGACTTATAACTCGGGTAGGGTAGGAAGAAATAAGTAATTGAATTCACTAACACCAATTGCGAGGTTTTATCAAAATCAGCGAAAAGGATTTTGAATAATCAATGAAAAATCGAATTTTTATGGAATGCCGTTTTACTATTTGAAGGTAACATTTTATTGGATACAATTTTGATTCATGAGCATAACAGTGCATTGAATTTCTGCTCATTTCAATAAATCATGTGAAATGTGAGGTTCATTTCAATTCATGCCTAATAAAATTTAGATGATAAATACTCTTTCATAGATATTTTCATGGACGATGCTCTTCTGAAATATCAACAATTCCTCCCTTGGCAGTCCCCGCGAGATTACCCCGTCGAGTTGAGGCTTCGCACCCTTCGTGGTCACTTTAGAGACCTGCAGAACATCTCTTTCCAAAGACTCGTTCATCCAACGAACAGCGAGGCTCTGGAACACATTGCCAAGGGAGGTGTTCCCCGAGGCATATAACCTACAGAAATTTAAGAAGAACACCAATTCCTACCTTATTTCCCTTGGTTTTCACGATGTTCCCTGAACATTGCAGGATATCCCTTTTCGTGGGAACTGGAACATAAAAAAAATATCCAAATGAATTCATGTTGAATTTTTGGTTCAGTGGATTGTGAATTTTCATGGTATGTTCAATAAATTTATGACTGATATTTTATGATGCAATGGACATGATTATTGATTCTTTCCGGTAGGCTACTACTACTCCATTTGCCGAAATTTCCCGATTTCCACCACAGATTCGTTCATAACGACATCGAATTAGTCTATGTTAGTTTTTTCAGATTTTTAATGAGCCAAATAAAATTTTTCATTCTCTCACCTGAGACTTCATTACGATATGATCATCAAGCCATCTTCGGACGGCCGAAAGTGCCAAAAAAAGGCGAAAATATCCGTGAATTATCGCTCTCCAAGTAGAAAATGACACGCTCGATAGAATGAGACTATGATCAGCCCGATAGGACAGATAGTTTTCGAGATATCGGTGCTCAAAAACAGCTCTTTCCTTTTATTACCAATAGGAGCACTCCGGTGAGCTACTACGTCTCCATTTTCCAAAACTACCTGATATCTACCACAGATCCGTTGATAACGCCATCGAATGGGTCTATGTGAAGTTTTTCAGATTTTCAATGAGCCAAATGAAAATTTTCATTTTCTCACCTGAGACTTCAGTACGATGTAGTCACCGAGCCATCTTCGGACGGCCGAAAGTGCCAGAAAACGGCGAAAATTCACGTGAATTATCGTTTTCCCAGTAGAAAATGACACGCTCTGAATCGAATGAGACCATGATCAGCCCGATAGGACAGATAGTTTTCGAGATACCGGTGCTCAAAGTCTGCTCTTCTCTTTTATTGCCAATAGGATCACTCCGGTGAGCTACTACGTCTCCATTTTCCAAAATTTCCCGATTTCCACCACAGATTCGTTCATAACGACATCGAATTAGTCTATGTTAGTTTTTTCATATTTTCAATAAGCCAAATAAAAATTGTCATTTCCTCACCTGAGACTTCAGTACGATATAGTCACCGAGCCATCTTCGGACGGCCAGAATTGCCGGAATACGGCAAAAATACACGCGAATAATCGCTCTTCCAGAAGAAAATGACACGCTGAATCGAATGAGACTATGATCAGCCCGTTAGGACAGATAGTTCTCGAGATATCGGTGCTATGGGTCAGCTCTTCGCTTTTATTAGTTTTATTGCCAATAGCAGAACTCTGGTAGGCTACTACTACTACATTTTCCAAAATTTCTCGATTTCCACCACGGATTCGTTCATTACGACATCGAATTGGTCTATGTGATTTTTTTCAGATTTTTAATAAGCCAAATAAAAGTTTTCATTTTCTCACCTGAGACTTCAGTACGATATAGTCACCGAGCCATTTTCGGACGGTCGAGAGTGCCAGAAAACGGCAAAAATACACGCGAATTATCGCTTTTCCAGTGGAAACTGACACGCTGAATCGAATGAGACCCTGATCAGCCCGATAGGACAGATAGTTTCCGAGATATCGGTGCTCAAAGTCAGTTCTTCGCTTTTATTGCCAATAGGAGCACTCCGGTAGGCTACTACGTCTCAATTTTCCAAAATTTCCCGATTTCCACCACAGATTCGTTCATAACAACATCGAATTAGTCTATGTTGTTTTTTTTTCACATTCTTAATAAGCCAAATAAAAATTTTCATTTTCCCACCCGAGAACTTCAGTACGATATAGTCACCGAGCCATTTTCGGACGGTCGAGAGTGCCAGAAAACGGCATGAATACACGCGAATTATTGCTTTTCTAGTGGAAACTGACACGCTGAATCGAATGAGACCATGATCAGCCCCATAGGACACATATTTTTCGAGATATCGACGCTCAAAGTCAGCTTTCCGCCTTTATTGCCAATAGGAGCACTCCGGTAGGCTACTTCGTCTCCATTTTCCAAAATTTCTCGATTTTCACCACAGATTCGTTGATAACGACATCGAATTATTTTATGTTAGTTTTTTCAGATTTTCAATAAGCCAAATAAAAATTTTCATTTTCTCACTTGGGACTTCAGTACGATATAGTCACCGAGCCATCTTCGGACGGCCGAAACTGCCAGAAAACGGCGGAAATCCACGCGAATCATCGCCTTTCCAGTAGAAAATGACACGCTGAATCAAATGAGCCTGATAGGACGAATAGTTTTCGAGATATCGACGCGCAAAGTCAGCTTTCTGCTCTTATTGCCAATAGGAGCACTCCGGTAGGCTACTTCGTCTCCATTTCCCAAAATTTCCTGATTCCCACCACAGATTCGTTCAGTACGACATCTAATCAGTCTATGTGAATATTTTCAGATTTTCAATAAGCCAAATAAATATTTTCATTTTCCCACCAGAGATTTCAGTACGATATAATTATATTATCACTTACACAAAAGCAACTTCTTTCTTAAAGTAAACATTTCAGTGAAAATTTTGTTGTCTGGGCACGAGCGCTACCTAGGATAGAAGGAAAGAAAGACTCCAAAACAAATTCCATCTCGCAGTGCAGTGAGCATTTAGAAAAGACACATAGATATCGGCATGATGTAATTCAATGTTCTGCGTGGCATATAGCCAGGAAAGTAGTTTATCTCTTTATCTACCAGTTTCGTTCATTTAGGAACATTTGTGGAAATGACTTTGAGCTTTGCCTATTTATTTAATTATAATTCAGTGTTACCCCACTCATAGAGTAACAAATTCATAACAAATTTTTATGGCCGATATATCGGTGTTGGCCGATGTCGGTGTCGGCTCTATAAAATCATATCGGTCGATCCCTACTCATGTTGCGACAACCTGTATTGTTATTATTATCGTATGTAGTAAAACCAGTGTATTGATGATTATCCAAATACGAATTCCTACGAATATGAGAAACAAATTATGTTGTTTGGCAACCACACGAGCGCATCTATAATGAAACGACTTGTATTTGTTGAGATTATTTCACTCATTGATCACTCCATGGTCAAGGTTATCCTTATATGGATTAGTGATTTATTCATCGAGTTTTAAAACATGCCATGTGAATGATGATATTATTTATGAATGAATGAATCATTATTTTCAATTATTATTATTATATTATTTCATGAATGAAAAAATAATTTCATGTCATATTTTTATTTGCAGTCGGTTATGCAACTAACGATACGTGACGATACATTGATTGCTATCTATCTATCTATCCAGGAAATCCAAATCTGCTTGAAACCAATCTTGAAACTTGAGCATGTGTTTTGTGTTATATTTTTGTTAGCATCATGCTAATCTCAATTTTATTGTTTCATTTCAGCTAGGGCTCAAGGTACTGTTGGGGTATATATGTATAGTGATTCGCTATCTCAATGATGTTTTTTATCAAGATCGGTCGTGAGCCATGAAGCTCTCGACTGGAACTTTTCTGTATATGTTTCCGCACGGATTATTTGTTGCGCCCTGTGTCTTTGCGTCCTGTCTCTAGATGCCTCATTTCAGGTCAGATTGAATTCGTGCTTACAGTATGATAAATGAAGAAAATGAAGTAGGGACAAGGGCCATCTGGATTCATCAGAATATCAGATGTTTATTTTTAGATAGGTACCTCTAAGAAATATATAACAGCTTCGAGTAGACGTTCATAGGTGACGCCACATAAACAAATTACTGTTACCAACTCCATATAAATATTGATTATCCATTTCCATACATATTCCAATGAAAACGTAGACGAAACACTTGAAAGAGGATGGATAGATGATATATTTATATTATGTCTTCATGCCACGAGCCTTGTTCATTAAGAAATAAAATCCCACCCTCAGAATCAGCTATTGGAATATCGTAGGTACCTAACCGATAAATTGCATTGGTATAACTTGGTTATCGAAGCTGATTGCCTCTTGTGATATTTCAGAAATTATTCGCTCAATTAGAGACCGTGACATGTTCGTTTCCGATTTCGAAACGTACAGTGAGGACCGTTATTGTTTCTAGTTAGTTAGTTACAACTAGAGTCCCTGTATATACCTTAGACAAGAGTCCGGACACAAAACTGACAGCAGTTGGGGTTTTTAATATTTTGTTTCATTTGGTTTGCCCACCTGACAATGTGACGAAACATCATAGTCGTCCCGCCTGCTTTTTTTAATTATTTCGAATTTCTGTCACTGTCACTTTGAAATTTTATGACCGCCAACATTTAGCATTCCAAATTATTTCTCCTGCTGCGTACATTATTGCGATAATTCATTAGAAAAGGGATTCAAGTTATTCAATTTTCCGAATGATCCTTTAAAGATAATATCATGGAAGAATGCAATGAAACGTCCAGAATGGAAAATTAATTGCAAGGAATCCGCAATATGTGAGGTAAATATTCAAATTTACTTGTAAAAACAGTACAAAAAAGATGAATGTTAGGCCCATTTTGATAGAGATTCTTTCAAGCTGATGGATCTCAAAGTGAAAGAGTCTGATGTGCCGTCAAGTTATAAAACAGAGACTTTCAAAAAAAGAGTTCCGTCGTCATCGTATTGGGAATTACTGAATGATACGATCGCAGAAAAAAAATGAGAATGAGATGATGCGGAAAGAAAATGAAAGTTTGAAATCAAAACTAGAAGATTTAGAGAAATTGCAATGTGCTATGTCATCAGTCCACGGTGTTTTTAATTCAGATCAAATTCAAAATTTACAGGTGTATGTAGACTGCAGAAAGAGGTGGGAAACCGACACAATTAAAATTATATTGTAACAATTATATATATCTTCTATTTTTCTATATCCAAAAAGAAAACAACTATATTTTCTTGGATATATGTGATACTACGTGGAGCACTCAAATTATCTTTCTTATATCTAATGAAGTGAAGAAATATCTGATGAAGAAAATTTGCAATAGCCATCTCAGGAATTGATTATGAAAATTATCGATTCGAAATTTGAACATTATTTGAAAATCCAATAGTTATTATTCTAGTTAAAATAGCCCTATTTCTCACTTCTACCTACGGCTATGAACGGTTTGACAAATAATATAACCCTCAAAATTGTTTCTGACAATCATTGATACTAGGGGAATTGAAAAGACAGAGCTCGATATATATGTCTTATTCCTTTATTCAATCATCAATGCATTTTTTGAAAACAGAAAAGGACAGAAGTATAGCTGTGTCCGGACTCTTGTCAAAGGTATATACAGGGACTCTAGTTACAACCACAGATAACCACCATCAACAGTCAAATCAAGACAAGTCAGACCTTGTGGAATTGATCTTCAAGCCGGCTTCCCACTCATTTCGAGTCAGTTCACGGCGTGTATTCTACCTAACGCCCATTTTTATCTACAAGAGGTCTTTCATCTGATCTGATGAACATACACATATATGCGATGCTAATTTTTCTGTATATGGCAGAAGCGTTGTAGAGTGAAAGTGTTGTTAGATAATGTCCATTATAGTATAATTTCAATGAGTATGGCTGGAAAGTTGCACAATTATATGATTGAAGAAATGCCGTCCTGAAACTTGAAAAATTTCGAATACTTTCGGAGATATACGAAAAAAACGAAATTTCCCTTTTTTTTTAATAATTTGATGGAATGTTATGGAAATTTTTCTTTCCTACAAGTTTGCGTTTTCAAATTCGAAATCAGAAACCATCAGTAACTTTTTTTTTTCAATATGGATCTGGACTTTGTATTACATTTTTTCAAAATTCAATTTTTGGATATCCCAGAAACTATAAGCTATCACAAATTATCATTTCCGTTTACAAAAATAGATAGTTTTGGTATTGAATATATTTTAAAAAATATGTGATAGTTCATATAGCTTTTGGGATATCCAGAGGGTGACAAAATGAAATAAAAAATCCAAGTCCGTATTTGAAAACGATCAGTTGATGTCGTTGATGATGGTTTCTGGAAGCCAGAAGCCAGAACGTCGGATTTCAAATTTGAAAAAGACAACTTGTAAGGAAGAAAGCGTGGCCATGATATAGTGTCATTCATTTCGATTAATTTCTTCAGATATAAGATTAACAAAAAGGGTTCTAGGATATTTCGGAATTGTCCAAGTTTGAAAACGGCATTTTGTGAGGCATAAAACGGCGCAACTTTGCCATAATTCAACGGACCCTGATGTATATCTTACAGATAACAAGATCCCAATGATGAGGCTCGAATTTCAGCCACTCTGTATATCTACTAAGATCAACCCTATACTGCATATTCCATTAGCTGGGGCTTTTCATAGGTTGCATCTCAGTTGCAAGATAGCGGAAATATCAACAATTGAAAATTCCATTGATTGTTATTTCGTGATCGTGATCAGTTCGACTCACTTACATTCAGTCGATATGTGCGTTTTGTTGAACTCTGAGGCAAAGAGTGGCGGAATCGAGCAATTTTTGTGAATTTAACAAGATCATGAAATTGAACTTCGTTGTATTGATGAAACAAACCTCGCTACTTTTATGGGAGCGATATTTGGGGGAATGCCTCACCCTTGAAAGTATAGGTACTCTGTTCAGGTCTAGTAGGTATTGAAATTATTTATTCAGTAATTTCGTTACCAAAGGAATATTTGATATCGATTATCAACGATCTCGATATGACGATATGAATATTGATATTCTGATGGAGGGGGAGGGGGAGGGGGCCTGGTCAGTCCTCCATCTATCATTTCGCTTCACAAATTTTAGAATTGTTTGACACAAAAAATGTACACATATATCATATTATTTACGAGATTATTTATATTGAGAGATAAATATAAATGAACACTGGTCAAATCACTATTCAAAAGTATTTTTGAGGAATATTTTATGATCGCTGTGTAAGCGAATTTTATATCTTGTTTTTAGGTTTGCTGGGGTGAGCCCTCATCATCGTCTGGGAAGGGACATTGATTTCAAAGTGTGTACAAGGTGATACGGAAATATATGTACTTGATGATTACTATGATTTCAATAGGAGAATAGATAGTATGTTATTCCATAGATTAGTCAGGGGCAATATGGCCCGATAAGAAGAATCTATATATAGTACCTTAATAGAACAACACATTCTGTGTATTATTCGAAGTAATCAAGGAATATTCAATCTAGACAATGCGATGAATATTCAGTTTCGGGAATATCAATGAATATTCAGATATACCTAACGTAAGTAAGGTTTACGGAATAATCTGAAACTATCAGAGCAGTGGCTTGTCCATAGGGTAGGGTAGGGTAGGGAATTGAGATCGACCTCCTAAACATTAATTGAAAATGAAAATGTCAACCTATAACATCGTTATCTGTTTATTACGAGTATCTATATGGAATGCATATGCCACAGGGTGGCCATTTTAAAAACGAAACAACCAATTTTGGGCACCTTATCAGGCCAATTAAGAAAAAGCGCTCGAACCGGTCAAATTTGTATTTTAGGGGAAAAACATTTTTTTGCCGGATTCACCCCTGAACGGAAACCCTCTAGCGGGAATGAGACTCGCCCCTATAATCTTTAATGGGAAGAGGGGTCAAATTAATCATTTTGAGGGTATTTTCAAAATGATTATATTCCCCCTTATTATGAAAATTGCGTTGTATATAAGTCCACATTGAGAATTTTGACTTTGACATATACCTCACGCTCTAGTAACGAAAACTGATGGTGCTATTGAAAATTTTAGTCCTCATTGTTACAAGAAATCTTTTTTTTTCAATAACAATGTAAAAATTATGGCCGGTATTGTACTTTTGGTGAGCCACTGTATGGGCTACGTAGATAGTATAAGGTATAAAGATGTTAAATTCGGGGGATATTATCAAGGTAAAAATACCTTCATAATAATATATCATTCAACCCATATTTCCATTTAAGATTTTAGGGGTGAGTGTCACCCCCGCTAGAGGGTGAAACTGGTGAAAAATGTTTCCCCCTAAAATCGAAAATTGACGGGTCCGAGCGTTTTTTCGTGAATGACCTGGGGTGCCCAACATTGTCTCGGTTTCGTTTTCAAATAGTCACCCTGTATATGAAAGAGTTAAGTGAAATTTGGCTTTAGCACTTGTTCATTCCCAATCCAAATTCCACTTTAGCTTGGATTGAGAGAGACACATTTTACAACAAAGAACAATGGCCCTTACACTTTTCTAATTTCCGTAATAAAACATCATGTTCAAATATAAATACCTGGTATGAGTTAGAATAATATTCATTTCGAGTAATGCACTGCTTTCAGAATTGTTAGGTATGTGTACATTCTAAATGGATGTTGTATATACATGCATTATAAAGCTACATGTAACTACAACACCTGTGTTTTTAATGAGACTTCTTTTTTTCCACTTTTTTTTTATCAAAACATCACGTTATAAATCAGGGTGTCCCAGAATGAGGTTCGTATCCAGGCGGTAATTTTAGAGATGAAAAAAAATCCCCATCAACATGTGTCCGAAAAGATATAGGTCCTTAAATGCACTTTTCTTCAGTTATCTTTGTTAGGTACCATTGACCCTAGAATCACGAAATTCAGTACTTGAGGGTGATTTGATCTTGAATCGTTTTATGGTGAGGAAAAAATGAGGGAGGTGAGAAACTCGTAATCGATGTAATAAATATGCACCAATTTTTTTTTTCACGATTTATCTCATTTTAATTAAACTAGAATATAATTCTTCGAACACTTTTACATAAAAGAGATATTCTTGAGGGCGTTGAACGAACCGCATTCGAGGAAAATTTAATTTTTCATGTTGATATCCGAAGAAATTCACAATGGTTTTGGGCGTGTGTTCTTATGATAGAAAAGTGAAGCATGATACTTGGAATTTTGCATTTCCAGGTAGTTTATTTTCATCTTATTTGAACGAGATGTTGATTTTTTGAGTAAATATGCGCAATGGAAATTGGCGAAATTCCATAAAGGTACATTTTTTCGAATACTGTGCCCAAAATAAGGAGGGCCAGTATGAGCATCTCGGAAACTACAAGAGATACAGATTTGATTAAATGCTGTGGTTAAATGGGAGATTCTCAATTTTATTTTTTCTGGTGTTTATAATGAAGTTATGACAAAACTGCAAAACATCTTCATGGCAAATTCTGATGACATTCAAATCGGCATCATTTTCAGATCTAACGTTGTCGTCTTTCAGTAACCATCATCAACTTCATTTTTGTGAATACGGCCCTTATATCTTGATATCAGATTCGAATAGCATTTTCCATTCTGATTTCGACGATATGCTACAAATTGTGGTTTTTGATGCGTTTCGAGTTTATTTTGGCCATCATCGATTAATTTTTGGAATACGGACCTGAATTTTTCATAATTCTGTATGGAAGAGTTTTTTGAATTTACTTCAAAATGATATTGAGGAAGCCCTAGGCACAGTGTATATGCGTCATAGAAAAATATAAGGAATAATAAATAATGAATGTATATATAGTGTATTCACAGTATAGATGTTCGAAATTTTGACGACCAACAGCAATACATGATCGACAGCGGTTCATCAATAAATCCCTGATGTTATTCTTTTATTCAAAAATGGCCTTTGCTGATAACTTTTGAGTAGTGAGGGTCTATTTTGTGAGATAAATGCAACATTTTTTTATTTAACTCAGTGACACTCTGTATATCGGTGGCAACTTTGTATCCTGGTAAAAAGGGGAAATGTTTCGAAATAATTTGGAGCATTTACTATAGACAGAAGAATTATTATGACCTGACTTTGAATTATTGGACGAAATAACTACAAGTGCTAACAGGCATTGTCGTACATAATTCGAGACAAAAGACGCTCCCATTCTCACCAGGTTCATATATTATCTCTTCTCTTGTTGGGAACGCAGAAAACGTAATACACATACATTTATTCTCGAAAATATGAAAAACCAATTTTCCCGGGCTTGATATATGCTTGAAAACGAAACGGAGGCAAGCTTTGTAATTTAACTACACAACTCCCACTCTTATTTACTACCCTCGTTTTTAATGAGGTAGCTACATCCTACATCCCTATTTTATTGGCCCCAGGTTTCATCTTGTTCATTATTTTAATATCGGGACTAACGGTGAACACTCATTTTTCTCTGTTGAATAATTTTATGTAGAATTCTATAGGGATTACATTGGATCATCCTGTATATTCAAACTTGACCGAGTTCCGATTTTTCAAGTTTTGTTGGCTCACGTTTTTGAGTTTGTTAGAATCAGTTATTTTCAATTATTTAGCTATTAGTGCATGTGGCAGTTAGCTTGAGATTTGTTTGTTATAAATGATAATAAATATGATGGGATATTCTAATGGCTGCCTGTATATTATTCACTGATGAAATTATCTCTAACTTGAGCGCCACACTATCAAAAGTTTTGTTTAGAAACATAATTTAAATGAAATCGATACAGCATACATCAGGTATGCTTTTGTTAAGTTCACTGTATAGATCGTGGTCTCATTATAATGAAAGGATGAAAATGAATTTTGATAAGCAAATGCAAGATGAATTAAGGTACGTATGAACATTTCGCGGATCTAACAAGCTATATACAGGAAGAGTCAAATTAAGGCCTCCAAACTTCAATTTCATATAACTACTTCATTCAGTTCATTTTTGCGTAAAAATTTACTATCAACATAGAACTTTCCTAGAATGCATTCTGATCTGTAAGAAGTATGAAAAAAATCATCATTCTATCATGAAGCTGGTCAATAAAATAATTTGAAGTATTTATTTTCAATTTTCGTTAGCCAGTGGCGTAGTTACGGTCGTATACCTCACCATAAATCTCTCGATATTTTCTTGAGAGTGGTGATAAGGTGAAAGAGAGAACTGACGATTGGTCTTCAATTAATCTTCAAGGTGTCACAATTTCATAAAACTAATTTCTCATAACATATCGTTTCGTGCTTGTTGAACATTATACTATTTTATTGTATTTTATTGTATTTCTAGCTACCTCTGTATCCTTTAGGGCTAGGTAATGTTGTATTCTGGACACAACGTGTGTATCCTCTTTCGTATAGACAACCACTTTCCATAGGAATAAGATATAGCCTCATTATAAATATTATGTAAAAACCTCAAACTCTTGCTGTAAAACTTTCGTTTTTGGAAGCAATAAATATTGAATTGAATTGAATCATAACATACTGATATATTTTTCAACCTTCTTGACTTGAGTATGTATCTCAGACAGTGAAAACAAAGAGAAGAACTGCGAAAACGAAGATTGGCTATCTTATTCTAACACCCTTTATATGCAATGCACTAATAGTAACCAACATTTTTTTGTCTAAAATATGAATTATTGTTACAATAATGAGGTACATACCGTAATTACTTGATGTAAATTAGTTTTTAATTCTTTGATGCTCCCTGCAAATTTCCGGTCATGAATTATGACATAATGCTTACCATCTTCTTTTTCATTTCAAATATTCATTAATTAATCAATTTTATAGCCGAATTTGTGTTTCGTTTCGAGGAATACCACAATGATCGCAATAATTTGTTGACGTTGATTCATAATGAAATTGTTTGCCGTACCTAGTTGATTAGTGTTTGTTTCAATACGTGTAATTCATTGAGAATGGCTCAAAAACAATAAATAATAATCATTTGCATGATACATTTTAGTATTCCATTGGCATTCTAGGAATTATTCCTATAATATGACGAGTATAGTTTGTATCACGTTTCGCATGTGTATTTCTAATTGGAGAAATTCCAATTCATTAATATTCAGACATTCTCTTGTCATTCGATCGAATATATTTTTAAACTCAGAAAGCACGACGTTCACATGAATGTTTCAATTTGATGGAGCAGCAACATATCAAGAATTGTAAAACGCATATTAGGCAGTAACTCCACACGTAATTGCTTTACAACTCGAGAAATTTACTATACTTTTTCTACGACTACACTGTACTTCCTTTTGGATAGTATCTACGAGAATTGTGTTAAGACACAAATATCGGATACGTCTCCCGTCACTTCAAGCTATCCGCATGGAAAGGTACAAATTGAAATTCTTGTATTTGTTTATTGGTACATTGCATAACAATTCATTTTCCTCAATTTGAACTAAAATGAAGCCTTTTCTTATTCATTTACAACTATGTCAATAACAAAAAACAAATTCGATAAACATATAATTATAAAATTATTATAGTATTTATTTACAGTCACTGTGCAGTTGTTGAAAGTAACAGAATATTTTCCGAAAATGACATGATATTACTTCTGAGTAATTTTATTACGTTTGTTCCTTTTGTTTTTGTACGTATTTTGAATTCATAGGAAAAAATAATAAATCTACAATTTGGAACTTTTTCTTAATACAAACATGTGTTGTTCAGAATACATCAGTCTCCTCATATTGATGATGGAACTCATTTGAATTTTTGATTTAACTCCTATCTGCCTATCTATATCTACTCTAAGTAAACGTAAAAGCAACTGCATAATATAGTCTACACATAGATGTATGTATGAACATTTTATGGGAACTACTATACTGCACAAAGTAGACTTTCTTGTTAGAGAAGTAAACAGATTATGGCAACATAAGTTGTATTTATTTTTCTTTGCGAAGAGATTTTGATAAGTACACTGTAAGAAAAAAAATCCGTTGGTGTTGGGATATCCAATTCAAAATATTTTATCATTTAGTATGTGGAAACTGCTGTAGCAGAAAGAGCTTTTATGCATATTTCTTTTCCTCGAGATAAGAATAATAAGAAACTATCCCTAAATCGATATTTCTGTCCTGCCATTCGAAGGTATTTTCCGGTTCGTTACTTTGTCCACCCACGCTTTTCCTAATTTCCTAAATAATCCAAGGTTGACCAGATTTCCTTTGTGGCATTCACTTTCCAGGCTAATATGTCGTATTCTCTTTCCTATACTCTTCCGTTATATTGCTCCGCAGACTTTTTTCCGGTTATCCAGAATTGCTTATTGGCAGTTAATTCCAATGCGTTCATGTTCCTGTCCTGTACGAAATACGGAATTCGAATTTCTTGATACGTTACATAGATTTTTCAATAGAAGATGATGAATATCGAAGGGTTCAAGTGGAGGTTCCAGACGAATTGATTATGATTCAATAACGCTTTTCCGAGTGAATTATGTGGATATAATCCGGTACTTAATTGAAAATATCACGGAATTGATAATTCACCTGCGTCTTTCAATCGAAGCAATTCAAAATGAGGGTAATCGAACACACCATGAATTTGTATACATACAGGGTGCTCAGAGAGGTCATGTCATAAATGTACTTCATATGAAAAAAAATGTCTATCGCGCTTTGTTACGAAGTTTTTGACAGTGAGAGTTAGAATGAAAAAAATTAATTTCATGTATAACTTTCAAACGGTTGACATGGTATCAATGATATTCGGGCAGCTAAATTAACTCTACTTATGCTTCTCGCCTCATGTAAAAGGCTATTCAGTGAATACGTTTTATACAGGATGGGACGATTTTATAATATATAGTGATATAAATTACGCCGTTCATAAACATCGCGTCGTATTTTTCGAGTTTGGGAGTCGTTTTTCTGCAATATTCGGGAGAGATGGCGATGGGAGCCATTAAAATTGCGAATATCGAGTGAAAAACAGCTGAAGGCATGTACTTTTGCGGGAACCATCAAAACCGATTAAGTAAGTTGTTTATTTGAGATACTGCCAATACGATGCGATAAAATAATTCGAGATGCATTATAGCTATAGGAGTAAAATACGGAATCGGATAAATTGCTTCTATCGAGATCCGCACCTGAGACCCCTCAATTGTTGGACAAACGGTCTATATACCAAGTGAACAGAAGATCTATAAGCTCAGAGACAAATGAAATGCAATACCTATAATACATATCTATTACTTGTATATTTTATGAAACTATCCCGGCAAACATTGAACTAGCTGGAGAAGTCTGGGGTAGTAGTGCAAGCAAGTCTGGGAAAGTGACGATGCCGGGGTATTGTTAATGGGTCGATGATTTCCCAATGCTAAGTAGCCATCACCTAAAAATACGATGATGACCTACTCACTTCCAGGTGGTTATTAATGATGGCAGGAGCATTCTCAATTGATAATATAGAAAATGGATTCTTCAATTATGATAATATATTGAGTAAGTATCAATATATACCAAAGTATCTAGTAGTTCGAATTTCATTATTTTTGGTAGTTTGGTACTTCATAATCTCATATACCTAATGATCATTATAATTGGAGTGGCTATGCCTGTCCAGAAGCAACCATCATGTTCAACTCGTTCAATGTTATCAAAGCAATCTTAGGCTATGTAAACCTGTCTCTATTATAGAACTTGATAACAATAAGGATCCAACTAGAGAAATACCTGTGCCAAGAAAACTCCATTTATTATCACGTTGATGATGAGAGGGTTATATTGAGAAATATAAATATATAGAGTTATTATAGACCTACAAGATCCAGTGGACCCCTAAATAAACCTCTACCCTTCCTCCTATCTCTACAGTATGTAACCAATGTCCCATCATTTGAGTATATGCTGGGCTTGCTATGGGAAACTCGATGTGTCGATTATGTGGTACTGGCCTTTTGCCGGGGAAGTGAATATGATTACTGGGTACCCAGCACTGGGACCAGCTGCCCG
This sequence comes from Phaedon cochleariae, assembly GCA_918026855.4. NCBI lineage: Eukaryota > Metazoa > Arthropoda > Insecta > Coleoptera > Chrysomelidae > Phaedon > Phaedon cochleariae. The sequence goes on along the minus strand of OU896720.1, from coordinate 32,692,438 downwards.
CCGCAGTGTACTGATATACAGAGTCTCGCATATGGGACCATTTACTGGGCCGCTGATGTCAGGTATGGGAAAAATTTATTAGGCCATAAATGCCCCATATCAAAATGCTTGCTTGATTATTGAGTGGGATGAAGTTCACATAATGTTGAATTAAAGATTCAAATGGTGCCAAGTGTGTCAAAGATCGTATATTTGTGAACGTAAATGGCCAGTTTGTTTTCAAAGTGGACATGATACCTATAGTTAAAATCCGCTTTTTTCCGGTACATAATATGGAGCTATAAACATTTCAGAAACATAGCAATGAGTTTTGATAGTAGAAAATGTGTTAATATGTTTACCTATATTTTACGGAAAGCGCATAATCTGAAACATTCGAAGCTATTTCAAAGACAAACCGATTCATTTCGAATGTTCTACGGCATACAAGGTGACTCCAAGCTCCAAGAATCGTGTTGAAATCGCCATCAGACATCAGTTCTTCGCAGTTCTTAGTTGTATGGGTAAATCCCAGAAATTGTGTTGAATTTTTTCAAAAATAATTTCGAATCTGAAATAATCAGTAATAATATACAAGGCTTCCATTTCAAAACTCACAACCCTACGGTGATTAGAATTTTCAGGAAAAATAGGTCGATTTAGATAAGTAAAATACCACTATCGATTGAATGTTATGTTCATCCCTTTTATCCCCAGATACCCCTACTTTGAAATTCCAAATGGTAACCCCTACCTCGAGATACATTGAATTCAAAGTCTATAGCAATAACCAAATCAACCAGGGAAAAAACGTATTTTGTCTATACATATCAGAGATACACGTCCATTTCAATAACGAGGGCAAAGTTGCATTCAAACATTGATTAATGAATGGACTCAAACTATTTCAAGATGTAAACAAATTATTGGGAAAACGTTTCAAGAAGTTCGTCAAGGATTCTGAAACAGGCTGTACTATTGAGTTCAGAATATTGGAGCATATTTTGAATAATTGCTACGAATATTTCTGTGAAAAAATGTATTTATTGCCCTCTTTAACTTTTTTCTCTAACTTTTTTTGAACACGAATCTTTAAAATTCATTATCATACATCTGGACCTATTTTTTCCGAATCTTGTTATCACCGCAGATTAGAAGTTATGCTGTGTGGTAAGTTTTGAAATGAAAGCCCTGTATGCTGTTTTCAACAACTATTTGGCTATATACTTCTGTTCATAATAATAATGACAACAATAAATATCAAATGTCAAAAATAATTCTCAGATTTGTGTTCGTTATAGTTTTACTTATATAATTAGAGAGAGATGAAAATGGTGCATTTCATGATGAATGGCTCAAAGCTTTGCTGGACTTCAGGTTACTGAGGAGGGTTTGATACCCGAAATGAGTTCATTCGAATACAGTCATATAACCTGTTTGTGAGAGATGTATCCCGAACATTAGACTGATTACTTACTGCAGATAACAGAGAACATAACACACAACTGAAGAATCAGATAATCTGAGGATTATCTTCGCATCTTGACTAGATAAAACAAGGATTTGAAGATGAAGTTGACAGAATATTGACGTTAGGAAGTTAGGTTGACAATGTAGTTCGTCTTCCTCTTGTTTTCTTGTATTTCTGGGAACTCTAGCCATTACGTACGCTGTTGCTAGGACCAAAAAATGATTTGGATTTTTGGATATAAATAAAATCGTGATCATTATTAGGAATACTATAGGATATTTTTATTGGTACTGAAGCATCTTGCAAGTATATAAGTTTTCAATGAGTGATTATTAGGGACCAGGTCAAACTATATTGTCTTCTGTGCATGTGAATACTGTTGTCATTGGGCATATTGAATCTCACTAGTTGAAAATCTGACAGCGTCGAAATATGTGGTCCTACTTTTTATGCGAAAGCCAGAATTCAGATAACTATGACATTCGGTTCGGTTCATGATGTTTTCGAAGGTGCCAAACGTTATTGAAAAAAATATATATTTACGATAATTTTATATAACGAATGATTGCATTAAATACTATTTATACAAGGAATGATCAATATTCAATAGGTATGTGGCGTAAAATCGTGTAGTGTGACTGTGAACTGAGAATGAATTTGTGGAGTTGGCTTAGTGTGTCTTGTGTCTGAACTAATATAATTGTTTTATCGTTCTATACAAAAATCTGTAGGGTTATAGTTGTCTTTCAGTTTGCCGTCCTGTAAGTACTGGTGCTGTTGACATTTCTGTAACTTTGAATCGAACCCATTCCTAGTGAAATATGATTATAAACTGAGGTAGGGAATATACAATAGGGAGAAAATATCCAAGGGGAACCGAGGGGTAAATCTCATTGGAAGTCTGGTGTACACTCCATTGGAAGTCTTTGGAAGTCTTTGGAATTCTTTGGAAGTCTTTGGTAGTCTTTGGAAGTCTTTGGTAGTCTTTGGAAGTCTTTGGTAGTCTTTGGAAGTCTTTGGAAGTCTTTGGAAGTCTTTGGAAGTCTTTGGAATTCTTTGGAAGTCTTTGGAAGTCTTTGGTAGTCTTTGGAAGTCTTTGGATGCCATTGACATTTTTTGAAATTTGAAGGAGATAATCGAGAAATAATTCATGGTTATTGAACTGTTTTCAATATCATAGGATTGGATATGAACAAATCACCTCCAATTGGATTGACAATGAGGTACCTACTTCTTAATGACTAGAAAAATCTAAAAAAAAGTTTCTCAGTGAACTATTTTATACTCGACTATATCTTATAATGCACCTAGATGCATGGGTCCGCAGGTTATAGGTATACATATACCCTTTAGCAAATTTGAATTCCAGTGGAACGTGTTTTTGTGATTTGATCCTATATACCGAACCTATACAGTGTGTTGTGATATTTAACAGTCTATTATTGGCCTTGTTATAGATATGGAAGGAAAATGAACCATTCAAGTAGGTACTTTGATTTTGTGATGCACAGCAGAGAAATACGTAATAGATATTATGAAAAAGTGTTCTTTCCGAAAAACAGACCTGTTTCCAACCAGAATTAATCGTTTTGAACTCCTCCGAGTTGTACCTTGTCCTAAGTATAAGTATAGTTTACCTATTCCACTCATCAACACGTTTATTCTCAAGATTTCTTTAATTTTTTTTTCTTGTATGTCCGAATGTTCATTTTTATTTGTGGAATACAGGGTATTCGGAGATGAAACCGACGAAACTTATGGGGTTATAGGGACTGCCAATATACTGACATACAGAGTAATTTATGGATTTTGCCAAAAAAATCAATCTGCCATATTAAATACAGGGATTACCCGATTGGGTTCAAATTTGATATATTAACTGAACTCAAATGCTTCAACAATGAGCCTTCTGAACGAATCAGTATCAGGACCAGAATATGTTTTTTTTCCTATGTTTAGTTATTGAGAGAATAAATCACCTTGTATAATAATTATCAAGAATCTGAGGTCATATTATGAATCTAAGAGGAAAATACTATTGAAACTTGGTGAGAAAGTGATTTATTATTTTAATTTCTTTTATTAAATGTCGGATAAAATATCGGCAAGAATGGAAATAAAATTAATATTCACGAAACCAAGACATAATTGTTGTTATTGTCTTTGATTACTCCGTAGTAATATTTAATGAATTACTCCCATAACCTGAAAAACTGAAGAATATTATTAGGGGTGGAATGAGTCTTGTGATTATAACTGACCTAGTATAACAATCATCATTTATCTGATCGTAGATTCAGAATAACTAAGTGCAAAACCTCCATTGAGCTAGCAGAACTACTTTGAATCATTCATTTTTTTTTTGGGCCATAATTCAAGGCTAATTATTTATCAACGTATTGAAGAATTTATCGGCAAAAAGGCATTTTTTATTGAAAAGGAATATTCTCAGACGAGTTCTCAGATATAATTATGAACATAAAAAAATGGATATACATATATATAAAGAATTACATCGAGAATTTGCATTCCCTATGTTATGAAAATATCAATTTATCATACATAAAAAAAATGCATTTTTTATTCAAAATAATTCGAATATTCCTGTGCATCATCGAACACACTTAAAACGGAAATATTTCGAAATCGGCTTACTTTAGCAATTTTACACAGGACCACTTTTTTTCCTTAAAAATATTGAAAAAACCATTTCATCAACGAAAAAAGTGAAAAAGTACATTGAGAAAAAAGTTATGGCCCTTCTGAACCATAAGAAGTGCCCTCTAATGGCCATAGTCAAAATGTGTCCGTATTGGGGTTTCGCATTCCGAAGATCCCTATTGATTTTCAAAGTGATACGTTCAAAAATGTTCATAAATTTTGAAGAAATTCGATTTTTATTTTTCAAATTTACCACCCTGTATCTCGGAAATGGATCAATTTCGGATTTCAAATCGGCTCATCAGGAATATGAGATTCTGTAGAGGCCTTTTAGGAACACCCTGATGTACTTACAAGAACATGAATAAGAGTCATTCCTGATACTGATGTATTCTTCAGTTTTTTCAGGGTACTAGAGTAATTTATAAAATATTTCTACGAATTTATCGAAGAGGATAACAAAAATTATGTCTTGGTGTCGTAAATATTCATCCAAGTATTCATCATATTTTCATTGAAAAAAATTAAAATAATAATTTTTTACGGAATGACTGAAATTGTGCCTGAAAGTTTTTTCACAAGTTCCTATAATATTTTTTTCGTCGATTCATAATGACCTAAAATTTTTGATAATTATTATACAGGGCGAGTTATTCTCACAATAGCTCAACATAGGAAAACAATAATATTCCGGTCCTGATATTGATTTCGTTGAGAAGGTTACTTGTTAAAGCCTTCGAGTTCAGGGGTAGGGGGTGTAGATGTTCCCATTTTCCGAAATATCACATCGCATCCTGGGTAAATGAAGAATTTCTTCAGCACTTACTCTTACTCTTAGTTGTACCTTCGGTTGTATACCTGCTTTTCACCATGAATGCCCCCCCCCCTCTAGCTCAGTTATTTATGAACCGATTGAAAATATCATCTAAAATGATTTTCGATAGAGTTTTTTCCGCTTCATCAGAAGATACGAGGTGCTCGGAACAAACGATCTACAGGGTACTATTTGATTTTTCAGTGGAACACCCTATTTTTCATTGTATTTTTAGATTCTCCCTGAAGAGCTGATTTCATCGATGTATCACACTTAGTGTCTAGCGAAAATGAATACAGAGATATAGGGTGTTCAAAATCGAGATTTTTGAACTTTAAGATTTTCCTGTGACGAAACTATTCATTATCGGTCAGAATGGCTTTCATGTTAACATCGTAATTCCTGATTTACTATCTACTGACATTTAATAATTGGAACATATACAGGGTGATCATAATTCTGAATCTTGGACCACGACCACACTGTATATGTTCCAATTAAATGTCAGTAGATAGTTAATCAAAAGTTGAGATAGGAGCATTGGAGCCGTTTTAACCAATAAATCCAATAAAGAATAGTTTCGACACAAAAAAAACCTAAAGTTGAAAAATCTCGATTTTGAACACCCTATATCTCTGTTATCATTCTCGCTAGACCCCAAGTGTGATGTATTGATGAAATCAGCTCTTCAGGGAGAATCTAAGAATACAATGAAATACAGGGTGTTCTATTTGAAAAAATCAAGTATTACTCTGTAGATCGTTTGTTCCGAGCACCCTGTATTTTCTGATGCAACGGGAAAAAACGTGAAATTTTAGATGATATTTCAAATTTTTAAATCGGTTCTAAGATAAGTGAGCTAGAGGGAGGACATTTATGGTGAATCACCCTGTACCTGACTATGACATTAGCTCATTAGCATATAGCTAGAAATATTTGTTGTGATATTATTAACGGAAGACTGTGGTATGATATTATATATATGTAGAAGCGAACATAGTTGATACTGAATTACTAATATGAACATTTAGTGTCCTAACTAAATTCTTTTTTGTTTCAATCGATTAATAGAAGGCTTCGAAAATCAATGGAAGTTATTGGAATTAGCTCAAAGTCTTTGGTAGTAACTGAAAGTCATTGGAAGTCATTGGATGTCTTTGGAAGTCTTTGGAAGTCTTTGGAAGTCTTTGGAAGTCTTTGGAAGTCTTTGGAAGTCTTTGGAAGTCTTTGGGAGTCTTTGGAAGTCTTTGGAAGTCATTGGAAGTCTTTGGTAGTCTTTGGAAGTCTTTGGAAGTCTCTGTCCATTGGAAGTCTGGTGTACACATTTCTCCTGGAGATTAACCCCTCGAGGGGAACGCGCCGAGCCATGATTGTGAGAGATAAATTTTGTCGAATTCATTTCGTGACGTCGAAAATGTCCTGACTATGTCTACACTTTCATGTGCGACCTCAGTGAATATAACAATTTTTTTTATTCCACAATCAAAAATAATTGAGTCTATAATGAACATACATTTTTTGATTTTGGGGTTCCAGGAAAACAGAAAGATAGAAAAAAATCCTGAAAGGTCAGAAAATGCCCTCTAGCATAATCGATAATCGATAATCCAAATTTCAGAATTATAGCTTGAAAAACAAAGGAGAAAAGGTATGTTCAGTAAAATCGCTTTGTAAATTGGTCATGCTTACTCTGAAAACTGATCAATTTGTAACGGGCTTACGATTCTTCCCCTTTCATAAGTTTTCTTAGACCCATTTTCAAAATAACATATCGAAAACCCAAAATATGAATTACTATAATAAAATATTCTGTATTATATTTTGGCCAATTTAGACTATGGGATCATATTATTATGTTTGTTTGTTTTGTATTGCCAATGATGCGGTACAGCGTTCTCTCGACTCTTTTTTCATCTTAACTTGTCCCCAACTGAAGCGTGGTGAATTGGGAAACACAATTATAAGTTTTCCAAAAGGAAATAGATCGAATTTCCGAATTCCCAACGTTCTTGTTGCAGAGTGTTGGTATCGTCACACCTTCTTGAGGGGTTTTCGTCAATCGTAAATAATAAAAATATCCGCAAAGAATTTTCAGACATCTTTTCGATAGTGTCACACACTTCGCATTCTTTTCTAGAAACCTATATAACTATATTGCCCCTCCAATTTTTTACCGAAAATTTCACACCTAACATTTTCGACCAATTAAAAGAATGTGCATGTTTTGTATCGTTACCTTAATAGCAACTGAACAAATTCCAGGAAATATTTTCCTCCTCTTTGGGGGCAGGAGCATGACATTAGACTTGGATTGTTTGACGTTTATGTGTAGAAAGATATTAACATTTTACTTCAGATTACGGCGAATTCATTTCATAAGTTGGTAAGTTGTCCCTGTCCCTGTGTTAATTTTTTGGAAGATTTTTTTTTTAAATATGTTCCAGTGATCGATTTGATCTTATTTTGATGGGGGTGTTTGAGATATATATGATTTCGTTTCCCTATTCGTCTCTGTCAATTATTTTTTCGACTTGTGGAATAATATCGAATTTTACATACCCCATTATTCCCTACACATCTCTGTGACAGATTTTTTCCACTCATTGAACAATTGCCAGGAAAAACTCAATTCTCCCATATGTTCCTATGTTAAATTGATCAACATGGGAACATTTATTCGATAGATTTGGCAATCTGAAATTTTTTAAAAAATTCCTTGGATGTAAAAAAAAAGGAATATTCTCAGATGAACTATGAACATACAAAAATGGATATATATTTATATAAAGCAATACATTGAGAATTCGCATTCTCTATGTGATGAGAATATTTACTCTTTTTCAGTTAATTCAATAGAAAACAACTACTTTCCTGGCTATATGCCACGACGAACATTGAATTATATCTATTGAACACACACGATAAGAGTTTGAAAATAAAATATAAAAATTTCTGAAATTGAGAATTTGGATGTATTTTTTCCGGTAAAAGATGTTTTTTCTGGTTTTCATAATACATGCTTTCTACGTGGAAAATGATTGCTAACAGAACAAAACCTGAGTGGAATCATTGAGTATTCACACTAATCAAGGGAGGAATCGCAGTACCGATCGCTAGATAAGACGATTTTGATTTATCGCATGAAAAACATAGCCGATAGTGATTCATTGTTTCAATGATATTTTCGTGTATGATCGAGTTCTATTTGAGAAATTTCAATGTATAAATAATAAAACTACTACATTAATTACCTGTCAGAATGAAGGCAACTACCCTCTACATTCCTACTGAGATGCCGATTGAAAACGAACTTGCCACTGACATTATTGGAAACTAATTTCGTTTTGTTAGGAAATCGTTTCAGAAACGTCAGAAGGCTAACCCGTAATCGTAAAATCTTCGATGAAATCTATATTTTAGATTTCAATGCAGATTCCGTAAGAGTGCAAACAGTGAAAGGAAGCGGTGTATGTTTGGTCCTATATACTACAATCATTAACGATCAATTTCATAAACAATAAACATATTCGTTATTACGAGGTTGACGAAAAATAAATATTATCTGCCAACAAATTTCCATTACCATCATCGAGGTCCGTGAGAGAATGGCTATCCCAAAATTTTCCAAACAATGGATGGGTCGTGTTTTCTACCAACTTCAGGTAAATGAATTTGTAAAAAACTGAGAGATTCAGCCGCTATCGACTTATTTATTATTTCATATTTAACTTCAAGTCGTTTAAACATTTTTTATTCAACCTAATAAATTTCATGGTAATTTGTGGAAAACCTGAAAAATTGGGCTACTATCGACTTAATTTTCATTATTTTTTGTAACTATAAAGTAAGTTGATTGTGTTTTATTCAACCTAACAATGTTTTGGATATGAATTTGTTCGGATATGAATTTCATTAACCCAACATACTATGTTGAGTTCCTTGTAACAAAATATGTTTCCACCAACTCTAGTGGAATGAAGTTAGTCAAGAACAATGGCTTGAACTACCACCAGCTGCCTCATAAATATTTTTCGTATCCAAAGTCGTTATTTTGTACTTTATTTACCGTAATATTATCCTAGTATATTTTTAAATGATATTTCGGCGTGAAATTTTCCTACCGAATACCAGTCCAGCTTTAATTAAAAACTATGGAAATTTTGTAAGACGAGGAAGAATTTCCTAAATATTTGTGTTCGTGATAGTTGGAGCTTTCGTGGTATCATAAGTGAAAATTATCTTATGCATCAGATTTAGGAGATATTTGAATAGTTGTGTTCACGTTGATGAATAGAACTCTAAGACGAGGAAATTTTGAAATTTCCAGTCTACTCTTCGAGATGAAACTAATTGGGGGTTGGTAAAGAGAAATGGACAATGAAGTAAACACTCGTTTATTCTTCCAGTTGAGATGACGTCCCGGGATTTGATTCAATAGCAAGGAAAGGGATAGCCTTTTCACAAAGGTACTCTTTATATTTTTGTGAAAGGAAATGATAAAAATTGTGTTCGGGAAATACCCGAAAGAAGAAAATTTCATTTGATGTCTCGAAGAAAAGCTTTTATTGTACTTTACTCGGCATAAGGAACTTTAGCACTACATTGTGTCACGATTATTCGTCGACATTACTCGACATCAGGGAAATTAATACCGATACAAATTGAAAATTGCCACGTTATTGGATGCCAGTTGTTGACAAAAGCCGTCCTAAAAATATTTCAAACATAATATTATTGATATTCATTGACCCATTAATAAAATATATTCCACAATAACACAGTATTTCAATAGGCATACTAACGGTTCATTTGAAATCGTTTGTGAAAACGGGTTAATTGTCGAAAAAAAAAATTGTAGAATTATTAATTCAAGGTAAAACAGCATCCGGTTATGACTAACTTTACCTATAATATCCGTCCTTCTTGAAATCGGCTTTCTGAAACTAGAATACTAATGTTTATCAACATTTATATGCGATAAAGTGCGATATTTAATTCGAACAATGTTCCTATTTTCATTTAGAGATATTTATTCGTAGATTGACTTTTAGTCCTGAAATAAGTCAAGGACAATCGACAGGGAATCTCCCAACCTCCTCCACTATCGACTTGATTGTAATAAGAAACAACCTGTATAGTTGCGGCCTGTACAGGGTGATTCAAACGTCCCGCCCTTGGCTTATAACAGGAAAAGGAAAAATATGGCAGACGGGAATTGAATATAGCTGAGTGTAATTTATATTTTTTGTATGGTATTTTAACATTTTCAACCATTTTCAAGTTGTTCTCTATCTTCATTTGGTTGAATGGACTCTGAAGTTGGTATTTTTGAATAAATCTCAATTGACCCCGCCGTAATGAAAATCAAGTACGCCGAGTTTTAGTTTTAATCGGTTTTGATATGAATGCAAAATGTACCTATCTATCCCAATTCATATTGTTTGCAAAACAATTTGTTTCCTGACCGATTCGATTTTTATTACTGCGGGGTTAGTTGAGATCAATTTGAAAAATCCAATTTTAGAGTCCCTTAGCTAACAACCGACTGAAGATAGAAACAAACTTTTCGGATGAAAGTTGTTTGAACTTATGGTCTTTCATGTAATGAAAAAAAAAATAGTAACTTTGTTGAAAAAATAATATTTCTGACACCATTTCCGCCATTTTGAGAGAGATTAAATAATGTTCAAATACGAAAAAATATACCTTACACACAGCTATTCAAATTCATTCTGCCAAATTTGCATTTGCGGTTTTCCTTTTCCTGTCATGGAGCCAAGTGAGGGAAGTTTGAATCACTCTGTACAACGGAAGAAAATGAAGAAGATGAAGCCAACGTCCTTGCAGGGGACAGGGATAACGGGTAACACGAGAAGGTCATTCGTTTACCACAAAATGTATTTTTATAGCACTTTAATACCGCGACTTCACCACGAAATGCAAACAAGGTATATTTTTATAACAATCAACAAATTACCTACCTAAGTGTTGATGTAGGTGTATTCAATATACCGTGTGACACAAAGAGATGATGCACTCACGATTTGTACCATATTTTTCCATCGATTTTTCTGTTATATTGGTTATAATATGATTTAGTTTGCTCCCTCATTGCTCAATTACACAAATCTGTCAATTTACTTCCACGGGACGAAAAAAAACATCACCTACCGAAGGAGGTAAAATAAATTGGCTTGAGCATGCTTGACAGAGATATACCTACCTATAAAGATCCGTGCTATTCAAATAATCAATGTCATCACTATTATAAAACAAATAACAATTATATGATCTCACATACTTCCTCATATTCCAAATTTACTTAATATTTCCAAATATAATTAGACAATATACAAATTCATTATGACAGAAGTGTAAAATTGATTTTCGTTCAAATACCGTCAATTGTCCATGGCACACTAAACTTTTGTAACGCATACCTAGACTGATTTGAATCGAGAGATATACTGTGCCTGACGCATAATTCTGAGGAAGATGCTTATAAATATTTGCGTTCGTGGATAAAATCATATATACAGGGAGACATAGAAAAAAGTACACTGCAAATTTTTTTTGGGTTTTCTTTGAATATCTTTAGCCAGAGACGCAAGCAATGGTGAATCGGTATGTCATTTTCGACGGAAAAAACTTTTTATCCCTTCTTTTATACTAGAAAGGTATACCTTGTCCAAGTCGCTAGAAGCAATGGTTCCAGTACAAATGCATCTAAAAGCCGACAATGCACGCAAATTATTCAAAAAGCGCCGAAGTAACTTTTGCAAAAACAATGATAAATACTTCAACAATTACATTTTAATGGTATGATGAGAAATATGATTGATTAGAACAAAACATTAAGTTTTTAGATAATGTTCAAATTGTTGCCCTTGTACTTCAATACATTTTTCCATTAAAATTCAACACCCCGTATCTTTTAACCGAAGGCCTTGCGGACCCATTACCCCCATTACCCCCCCCCCCGCCCCTCCATATCTACGTCCTTGTATAGAGTCACTGTAGATCACCTGACCTATGGAGTCGGAAATCCAACTTTTCTGAACGAATAGGTACCAAATGCAAACAATGATGTCATTGGCGATTTGTTTGTTCTGGGAATTATTATTCTGTCATATGTTTTTGTCGAATGGAGATATAAAAAATAATCTACTTGTTTCTTCTATGTTCTTTTATCGCAACACACTTGTGTTCGTTTCGTGTGTCGTATCATGTGAATGACTCGACGAGTCATCGAAACTGCCAGAGATCTAAACTTTGCTTGGCCGTATACCTAATGGGGTTGTACCACATGGTCGCATATTATTTTAAACTAACATTTTCGAATTATTCGGTTATTTTAAACAGTCGATCGCCCTATATATTTCTAGTATACCTATAAGGACCTCATTGTTACTTCATGTTTCGTTTGCACCAAACTTTGCAGATTATTGAACCCTCTGAGAATCATATCTATGTTAAGTTTGATTGAGAAAGTCTATCCATTCATTCAACAGCTCAAATCATCATCTTGCACAAAAAGATTTCTCTACCCTCACAAATGTGTGATGATTTAAAGAGTGTTACTATCACGTGAACGGAAACATACGTTATCGCCATAATCCACTCACACTAAATATTTCATACGATTTTTCTACCGAGAGATTTTCGTATAGAAATTTTCACATTTTTCATGCAGAAATCGAACTGATTAATGTTGGAATTCTAATATGATCGACAGATCCTTTTAGATCATATACACGAATAAGGACAGATCACAGAAGAACCAACATAACCTCTAAAATAATATACTTCCAAAAATTATTCAAAAATATATACGAATACGAAGCTCTGAGGAGGAAGCGGTTTGAGGCATGGAACTAAATAGGCTGGGGTACTTGCAAAGAAATTATGAAAATTTTATCTGAAACTTGCCCATTGTTGGTTTGTTCAGTGCTTTTGCAGATCCGACCGTACGACCGTACAAACAGCGCGCTGGCTGCGTTTGGTTCCAGTGTTGCCAAGTTATCCTGACTTTCAGGTACTTTTTAGTGGTCCATCTTGAGGCATGAATTGTAACCTCGAACGATTGATTGTGTATTCTATTCCCCACAAAGTGGCTGATGAATACCAACTAAGAAATATCCCGGCAGACTGAGATTGAGATGATTATTAGAATGGTACTGTTACTCAAAGCTAGTTGCCACGCTTAAATTGGTTGGAACTGGTGACACTCACAAGTCGTTGGAAAGTTAAAAAATGCGATATTATCGTTGGGTTGACGGCATCTCGTTTCAAAAGCTGTAACTGTAAGGAAACTCTTCAATGAAATCCCAATGTCGAAGGTTCTTCATATTTGTCTCAAGTGGCTTATCAATTCGACTTTTTTGGCGCCATCAAGTTTGGAGAAACAAAATGCGCCTCAAGTTATACCACAATAGTTTGTATAGGCTGCTACTTCTTTTTGTAATTTGAGATTTGAGTTTCGTGGATATTTTCTACCACTCAGTCAAGATCATATAATGGAAATGATATAGCCGCCTACATAGGCGGGATTTCAGCTTGTTCATTAGGGAACCGGCCAAAAACAACTCCTACAATACATTTTTATCTTGCATGGCCAAATATGCTATGCAAGAAGTCTCTTGAATATTTCTGAGGGTTGCTCGTAAGAGGCAACCGAATGACGGATGGAAGAATTTTAGAACAACAACAATCGAAAAAACCACATACCATATGCAATTAAGCCTTACTAATAGGTAGTTATATGATTTTTCGATACGCATACAAAATTATTTTCATCGAGAAAAGTAGTGTTAGTCATCTGGCAACACTTTTCAGTTCACAACATTTTGAAACTGTAGGTCCATGGCATGACAGGTAGGCGCTTGCGTCATGTTAGGGTGGGGTATACAACACTGTTCGAATATTCTCCAGTCTCCAGTCTGTATTCGGCTCGGGTCGTGTGTGCACGAGGTTAACAATTACAATAATACATGATTGTTTGTTGAAATACCACTATTTTCAATATCGAATAGCCAACGTTTTTCTCCGAGTGATCGACCCGCACCTTCATTCAATCTAGGGCGACTAATAATCCCTACGCCTAGAAAGCAAGCGAGAAAGTGCGTCTGGTGAATCAATCCTAACCTCTACGAACCGAACATTGTGACAGAATGGAAGATTCGATTCGGGGTGATACCTAGTTTCCAGTGAATGCGGCTTCAATCGTGGCACTGGCAGATCTTGGCCTCTGGGATTGTTAACATTAGAACAGACTGCCGAGATCCGAAATACATTTAGTTATAATAACCCCTTGGCTGGCGAAACTGCGGGTGACATGTTGAAAGTAAACAGAAAGTAGGCGAGCTAAAAGGTAAATTATTCGTGCTTTCAGTGTGCTGTATGTGTCGATAGATTGATATCGTGTTCGTGTTGAAGAACAATAATAAATTGTTGTTGCTTTCTGTGGGTGCTTCACTGCATTACTGACTTACCTATCGATTTTCGCACTGGAATTACTTACCTATGAGGGAAATCATTCCTTGGCGAACACCCTCAGAAGAGGCTCATGGGATAAACGTGTAGTAGGTGTTCTGGTGGTATCACCGGAGTGCCAAAGTGCCGACCTTGTCCGTGGGAAAGTGGGAAGCACGTTTCTGGGTGTGTTGATGTTAGCATACCTTCCTTGCGTTCTCGTCTGAGAGCGAGGTTCTCTTGCCGTTCTGTTGGTTTAGGCTTAGGTGGTTTAGGTGCAAAGAAAGTGCGATGATTTTAGTCTATATATTGGACCCTGAGTCCAAAAATCGACCCGCAAGTTGGCATTCGGAAAAATAATTACTGATAATACCAGATATGTACAGTGGATATACTAGCAATGAATAAAAAATGTTTTGCTACATGTTGAATATTGAGGTGTGAATATTATGATCTTGGAGGAGTCGTTTCACCCTTGATGGACACCAATAAACATATTATACCTATACATACATATAGTACAGGGTGTCCCTGAAATGTCTGTACCGATGTTTGTACAAAACGATACCATAGACGCCCTGAGACCAAAGTGAGATGATTGAACCAAACTCACCTCCTTTTTGCCGCTACAGGTCGTTGGACTTTAATTTGTATTTTTCATTTTTACACTCTGTCTTTTGAATTCGTGGATAGAATAGGTATCATTGATATGTTTGATGATTTCATACGAGAATTAAGTACTAACCTACAATAATTAAATACCTACTTGAATCTGAAGAGTATCAGCGAGACTAGCGAGAATATCAAGTAGGTATGCAACAAATTGAATTTGGTTCATTAACATGCAAGAGTTAGGTATTGAATAAGGGAATAGAAAGTAACATTGAGATTTGTTCAGTGGCATACCTACCTACTCAGAAAAATATCTGTCAATTTTTAAATCAACGGTACTCCAAATATCATCCTGTGTGTCAATCAAAATTGTATGGAATGTTTTTCATTCATAATACTCCTTTTAGTATGCCTACAAAATTCCAGAACTGTATTATACGAAATGTACGAAAAAATAAAGAAAATTAAATTCAAATCTGACGCCCCGTTGCGGTTACACGGAGCGTTTTGATGATATTATACAGTGTGTCCATTTAGTGCGTAATTCTTCGATATCTCGAAATCCATTATCACTAGAGAAAAAATTTTGGAAACAAATTTCTCCCGTTATTGAAGGTTCCATTTCAAAAATATTTTTAACAATACTGGGTGTTTTATAAAAGCGGAAGGACTCGGAGTCGAGTTTTTTCAAATAGAACACCCAGTATTTTTTATTCAAAATCAATTTCGTTACGGATTTGCTCTACATCGCTGTGAAAAAAATTGGATTCGGTTGAGGCGTTGCCAAGTTATAATTGATAAACCCATTTTTACTACTATTGAAGGGTCATGTTGAATTGGGTATGGTATATTCATTTATTAAAATTTTGAGAAGATTTTTTGCATACAGTAGTAGCAAGGTCTCACGTACACCAATCCACTTTGATCTCAGGGGGGCCTATGGTATCATTCATTTTTGTACAGACATTTCAGGAACACCCTGTAGGTATATCCATTTCGAAATTCTTAGGTACATAATGCCTTTTTGTTAAATATTGAGTAAATTGATGAAAGCTCGAATATATAGGCTCTGATGGCTGATATCTAAGAAGGCATCTCAAAATCATGGAAGTACTAATGAAAGTATGATAATGGAACATTATTAAAGATCATTCAATTTTGTGCTGAAAATCTGCTATGATTTCGAGACATCTAGGTACCTATTATTACCACCTCACAAAATTGAAAAAATAATGATAGGATTTGGGGAATTCTGACATGTCCTCGATAAGTCTTAACATACGCTTATAGAAATATACTAAGTACAGATAATCTAGGTAAACTAACATTTGTTCACCTCTCTATAGGTATAGGTGTACCTACTGAGTGTATATTATCAAAAAGCAAACAGATTCAATATTAATCATATATGAATTCGTCAACGTGGCGAATTTTTGCTCATTTCGTTAATAAACGTTGGATCCGAGGTTGTATCTAACGTGGCCTAATTGAAAATCTCGATGGAAATCTGTCTGAAAACATGCGAGTGAGTACATGCCTATATATGCCTATTTACTCATTTGTTTCCTTATCAATATTCCAGTGACGAATATGCAGTATTTCCCTTATACTGAATAAAGACGTTCAGATGGGGCAATTACATAGCCCTGCAGCTCATACTGTATGCGATGAACATAATATTTAGGTATTTTTTTAAATTTCATAGCCCGGACAAAATTGCGGATTTTATAACCAGTCATTTACAGAGTTCAGAAACCTCTGCAGAATTTTAAGTTTGGCTGGGGAAATTTAAAATCACCAGAAGGTGAACAGCAATCGTCATAGGGATTGGAGGTAAAACAGTCAGTATTTAAGATCAAAATAATCGAAGTAATTGTAAGTTGAGTAATCGTTTATAGTATCCACCCAACATCTATTTTTGATGAAAGACATAACCCACGTCTGAGCGTATACAAACGTTTATTTTCTTGTACCGACGAGGAATTCTTGAACCAAGAGTTTTTCCACTAGATAGGTTATGGCAAAGGTATGCTGCTTGCTTGACCTCATGTTTGACCTCTCTTTCTTCCATGCATTTACTGGAAATTATCGTACTCGATAGCAGCATGCTCTATAATTATATCCTAGAGATGCTATTTTTCGTGTGCTGTTTCTAGTAGAAAGCTACACAAATTTATATAGTTAGTTATTGTCTAAAAAATATTTGTTGATGATTGATGAATTTATAATTAGGTATGTACACTTGGTGTCATTCTTCGAATTATCACTCTCATCATGTTCAAGATGCGGTTATATTCAGATTTATAAATCATGCGGTTATACCGAGAGTTATACCTCGGGTTATACAGTCCATAGTTTACAGTCACAATAAATCTATCGTCTCAAAAAAAAAAAAATACTAAGCGAGGGAGTTTCAAAGAATTTATATATAAATTCCGAATGATCTCTCAAGGTTCTATGGACAAAAACTCCACGACACTAGGAAGTTCCATCCCGATTCAAAGAAAGCCTACAGATTCTCCAAGACTTCCGAAGATATCTAAATAATTTCAGGTGTGAAGAAATATTGAGAATTTCTAGATAGGTATGCAATTTGAGCCTGAGCAAACGATTATTTTTTCACATTAGGTGAAGTGAAAAATGTGAAGCGATGGAATTGTTCTATAGGTTATAATATTTATCGACGGGGTTCCTCACAATAATTTTCTTCCAGTAGGTAGGTAGATTGCAATTTGTAATAGGTAGAGGTAAATGTATGGCGATCGATAATTGGGCCAGTGCCAATCTTGAACAGCTATCGGTTATTTCATTATTATCTATAAAGCGAATAATGAATGGCCTGTAAGTGACGAATGAATAATATAATATTAGAATTCATGATCCCGATTATTCGTGGCAATACAGGGTGTTTCAGTTTACAGGTGATTGGTTAGGTATTTGAGTGATATACTGATATATACATATAGTATTTATAGCGATCTATAGTGCCGAAAGATAGGCGATTCAAGAAGAATTTGAGTATTGAGTATTCGAATAATCTATTTTTCTGGATTTCGCGTCTTTCAGAGCATTTTTCTGACTTGTTCTGATTTATCGGATTATGACACAATCTTATAGATACGAGGTTGGATATATATATGTATTATTCTGATTGAAAGAATCGTATATAGTCATCATTATCATTGATAGAAGGGTTTCAATCTCGGGTTCAATTTTCTTCATATACAGGGTGGACCAGGTTAAACGTCATTAATTTTGATAGGTGATGATCGGAAAAGAAGTAGACTTTTATGAAAAATGCTTCCTAACAATGATATAGGGCGTCAAAGTTGTGGGCAAAAATTGGATTTCTCATCGTAACTTCCAAACCACAGACTAACGTCGGACTAACGTATTATCATATTCATGAGTAATGCTTGAACGTATTTGAGAAAATTTTCCAATGGTCTAGATGGGGGTCTGCATCTTCTTCTTCATCTTCCAATCTTCGGTGTCACTGGATATTTTACAAAAAATTATCAGTTTTTGGATTCCTTGTTCAATTCAAAGAATATATTATAAATACTATTGTAAATTTTTTATTTATGGCTCAGTTTTTGAGATACTTATTCGAATTTGAAGGGTTCCAAAAAGGCCAAAACTCATGAGATTCTGTACAGGCTGTGAATATAGTATATGGTGTTGATTTTAACGAGGATTTTGAGATGATGACCAAACCTCCGTCCGTCGATAATTTGATTCTTTGTTGTGTTTAACCACAGTTTTTCATGAAAGTCTACTTATTTTCCGTTGTTCTATCGCCTATCAAAATTAACGACGTTTAACCTGGTCCACCCTAGTTGAGCAAAGTTTCAACTTCAGTTTCAACCATCACAGTAATTTCAGTTTAGGGTATATCTTTGCCAGATTTTCCACAACTTTGTTGAGATTCTATCGAGTATGGTAAATCTTGAATAGGTACTGACGCAGTACAGATTATAGCTTTCATATTTATATTATTCATATCACTAATTATTGTAGAAGAATAGTAATGAGGTGACTGAAAAATTATCTTGTCCCTATTTTCGAGCCTAACTACCCAGCACTGACACCGTACAGAAACTGAGACCATATAGCTGTTTCGATGACTGGGCTCTTGAGAAATGTTTCGAAAATAAACTAAGGCTGAAGTGTTCCTCTCTGGAAGGTAGTTGAATGAAAATAAACAATTTTATCGGAACGCGGTGGAGTCACGAATTAAATTCTTCACCCATAGCAGAACCCGAGACAGGACCAGTGAATTCAGCGCGACATTTTTGTAACATCATTCAATTTCACAGAAAATTCGGCTGCCCCAATAAACCAAAACTCGCCGTTGTTCCACTGGTCGACCTTACTCACTTCGTTACTCATAAACAAAAATAAATCGTACCGTAAATAAATTATTATTCAAACGGATGGATTTTCCTTCTCCAGGAAAGCAACTAATGATTCATCCGTATCAGTTGGATTTGCATATTGAACAAATTAAATGATGCTTGGCAACTCTCATTATGTTCGTTGTAACATACCGGTATTCTGTCGAAATGGATGTGCCTACAGAAAAATTGAAACTGGAAACTGAAACCAGCTATGCTGTTGAAGTAAAAGTAAAAACAAAATAATAGGATTAACTTCTGATGGCATCAGAGGCGTTTTCATTTTATTTATAAACCACCCGACGTAATTAAAACTAATTAAAATACTGAAAGAGTCAACGTAACGTTTCTACATATTATTTTAATTAATTAATTAAAATCTCGATTAAATATTTTGAATTCTTCAAATAGAGCTACCGATAGTACTTAGTTGTTATTACCCAGATTCCACGTATAGAGGACCATGATACCTATACTACCTACACAGTGTTCAATTCCACATGAAAGTTTTCGAACAGCATAAAATGATCATTAACCACTGTTTTATCGCTCGTCAGAACGATTTTTCAACGCCTGAACTTGTGTTTTCCCTATAGCATCTTCACAGGATTAGATTGAGATAGTTTTAACCTCAAGACATAAATAGGTAGAAACGGGTAGAAAAGTGAATCATGAAATATGAAAAGCACCAAAAGTTGTTATCATGGATAATTGATTATTTTTCTTGTACTGCACTGTTTTTCCGTTTTCCGCCCATGAAAATTCAATATACCTAGTTGGGGCAAAATAATAAAAAGTCTTTAATGTGTTCCCGTTTCGAGATCAAGTTAACGTGTTACTATTTTTTTATTCGAATTTTTTACTAGCTGTCGTGTTCAAACATCCATTCGATAAAAAATTAAAACGTGAAACTGTTAGCTCGAGTGTACACGCAAAATTAAATATTCAGTAAGTTGGTAGTTTCCAGCATTAGGAATAGGTAACACATGTTTCCCTGGTGTCAGCCATCGAGCCATTTACTAACTTCTTCTGCCTATTCGTTCGCTTCCGAGTATTTTACACTCCAATATCATCTAGTGAACCGTTAACTTCCAATTTATGGCAGAACAAATCAACTAGGAGAATGTCACGGTAACACCGTTCTAAATAAAATTAGTTTATTGATAAAGAATTCGTATTGCAATACTGGGTATGTGATCGAAACGATATATCACATTGTGTTCTTGATTGGAATATAATTATGTAATAAGTATTTTACCTAAACAGTTATTTGAACCAAGAAAATTGCTTCATTTCAATTTTGAATTATCGTGATGCAAATGAAATCGATGTGCTATTTTATCTTGATAAGAAATATACCTCTATAACCGAGTATATTACGTTATATATGCCTATAATAAACTAATTCGAGATTAGGTATTGCCGAGGTTTGTATTAATACTCTGAATTGAATTGTTAAATTTCCCGTGAGATTTCTGAACGAGTTGAAGGCGAGGTGAAAACTAAGAAAAAGTCCATCTATGAATCTAAAGTTTGCGCTGAAAATAATTCAAAGATAAGTATGCCTGATTATGAATAAGTAATTTGCAATCATTCATTTCATCATTACATCATTGTCATCAATTGCATTTGTTCACAGTAACTATAGAACTGCAATTACCTCCATGAAGTGTGAACGAAATGAAGAATCCAAGAATCGATGAAAAGGATTAACTAAACTCCATGAAATTATATCAAGAAACATTCAGTTGAATAAGGAATAGAAGGGAATCTCCATCTCTCTCTTAGAAACCTTAAGTCTGTCTGTGATTATGTAATACTTTTGTGTCGGTTCATGCAAAGGTTCAGCTAAGAACACAGCTGTGGAAAAAGACTGCGGATTTATCAAATTTATGTTTCCGTGAAAAGCAAGTAGGTATACGGGCATTTGAAACTGCTCAACGCTTCAAATGCGAACGTTTCTAATTTTTCGATTCACGGTGGAACGGACACAACTGTCTTGTTAGTAAAAAAAAATATTCCCATGAAAGATTTTGGAAAAAAAATGGAGGTAGCTATCTCAATAATGAAAGGGTCTATCATAATCGAGATCATAGTCTAATCCCATATTTAATCAGAGCAACATCCCGCAATAACCAATAACCGCCGAGTAATATTCAGTCGAGTATTCAGTTCACCAATAGACTATTGTAAAACTAGAGAATCTGCTAGGGATAATCCTGTTCACCAACCAAACTGAATTTTGTCATTATGAAAGATTATATTATAGGGTGACCATAAAATCTCAATAATCCTATAACTTCAGTAAGTATGTCTTCAAAAACGAAGCTATAGGACATATGTTTATAAAAACTTTTTTCGTGGAATATGGTAAGAATCCATCCCTCTAGATTTGGTCTCACTTATTCATTTGCACCCTGTGTAATTGCCTTGAAAACTTTGACTAGCTTTGAATAATATGTCTAGCCCATGCACAATGAATTTTTCCGGTAAAAAAATAATTGCATGTTTTAACAAAATATATATTCACCCGAGTATTCACCTATATCTAATTGGTATAATATACTCGGGTATATATATCTATAGAAAATCGCGAGGAAATTTTAGGTATACCCTCGGGTATACCTATTATGCTGTGTTGGGTTTTTCCGAGATCTTTCCAGGTTATACTAATATAGTGAGAGAGGTTATTTTTATTCTTATTTCTGCGCTTGGAAATGTGTAAAAACCGGTAAAAACTTATGGTAATGTAAGTTTTACTTCGTTGAAGTATACCTACCTACTCTCGTCATGAAAGATGGATCAGTAAAAACTGAAATCTGCTCGGTGGAAAGAACAAAAGGAATGCAGCGAGAATGTTAATGTGCAGAAAAATTCTTGAAAGAAACAATAAACTGAAAGATGTAGACTGCAGACGAGTACCTATGACTACGTATACTGAAACTGTCATAACATAACGCCCAAAAACGATTCTGAATCTGTGCGATACGGTTCATAATAAATTATTATCATTATTAGTATTTATCTCTTGGAGCGCACTAAAGAAAATTCCTATGATGTTCGAAGAACATCGTGCGTACCTAGGGAGGATAGGGAGAGGAGGTATGTTATGTTGGAAATTGTGACAGTAAAGGGCAATTTCAATGCGAAATTCATGGTATCAAATTGGGAACATATACAAAGTATGTACAAGTAAAAGATACATAATATACCCTTTCGTCGTGTCCTTTCTTGCCTACAGGGTGATTGATGGTACCACATTTCCATTAAAAGTGAAGTTTATACGAAAATTCAAGACATAATAAATACGATGTGCTTGATGATGAATCAAAACAAACTGAAAGACCATCAGAATTCAGGGCTGACACCATTAAAATGATTCACATTTTTTTATCACCTGTTCTGACAATGTTCGCGTAAAAACTTCCTCTGAGGTAATTTTTCGAAGTATCTTCATTTACTTGAAATTTTGTCATAAGTCTTTTTTACTTTTCATCCAATTGATATGATGATTCGTCTTCGTTAGATAGCCCACGCTACAGCCATTTTTGTTTGTAATATTCCACAAAACACTAATAAAATATAAGCAGATACTATTGTACCTACATGTGAATAATAACTCATGCCATTGTAAATGTCTTTGTGTGTTACAAACAGCAACAACGTTCAAGTTATTTTTATGGACATGAGTAAGGTAAGAGTCATTTATCTTGAATTTTTATGAATAAAAATGGCCTCAACGTCTCATTGAGCGACCGAGAAAGAAAAAGTGAATTCGTCGTGGGAAGGAAACACTGCTTTTTCAACAATCTAGTTTAATTCTAAAAAATGTCCAGTCTGTTATTTCAACACAAGAAATCAATAGGTATCTCGAATGATATATTTTACAGAGAGTTTCTAAGTAATGGTACTGTAGTGTTTGTAACTATCCATCAGCCCAAAGTGTTCTGAATTACGTGTTTTTTCGTGTAGACCTTGTTACTTGCTACACGGTACCTTTGAAGCTGCACTGTTGATTGAATCGCAACAGCTCCGATAGTATATATACAACATTTAATGACCAAATTAAATATTAGAAACATCTTACCCTACCTGGGGATCAAACTCACGACCGCTCTGGAAATAATTTATAGAAAAAACAACTGTGACTAATTTGACAATTTAATTGCATGCTTTCCGAGATGCTTTCCTATAATTTTTGGGTTGAGTTCATGGAGTGCGTTCAAATATATATGTTAATTGACTAACGACAATAATTAGGAAGGATCTATTTCGCATTTCATTATTATCATTTTCCAGCTATACATTCGGATACTTTCTGTGGACCACAACTAATTTTGTTTCGAATTTTGCCGAATATATTCGAAAATGCTTTCAATATTTCCGCCTTTGTAATGCAGAATAACAGGTGTAGGCTTTGATATTTTTCAATCATGGAAACGTCAAACTTTCGTGGTTATAATGAACGAGATAACGAGATAATTATTCAGAACTTTGTTCCAGTTATATTCATAAACTCGATATACATTTAGTTAAAATCTCGGTTTCAATACACCTATAATAGGCATCTGGGTTTATTTCTGCATTTTTGGTTAATATAAGTTTTCTATATTTGTACTGTAGGAATGGCAGGCTGCAGACTTCTTTTTTTCAAATGTGCTTTTTTTCCATTGACTATTGCCAGAAATATGTTCATTGGGTTTGTCGGTGTATAGCTATCAGGTTCAATCATTTTTATCTATTATAATGTGGGTCGGGAATTTTCGCATTTAATTTTTATAGATTTCCGGTGTCATTAATATGCCGGAACATGAAACTTGGCGTTGATGTGAAGTTATCCACGATTTTCTAGCCACGCTTTATGACGTGTGGACTGTCGAAATTGGGATAGAGGAGATTTCGCGTGCAACGTTGCCAAACTTCCCAGCCACGCTTTTCCCAACCATACTTATTTTAATGTATGTTTCAGCAGTATTTTGCCTGTTAATCATTTTCCTGATAGCCTAGGAAGTGTAACAACCATTCTTAGAACAGAGAAAAATCGATCACTTCAGTTATAGGTCTTTATTTTTCAACATTCATTTTCAAATAACGGTTACTAATTGGTGTGCACTCATACCTATTTCACTATAATTCCAAGAATTACTCATTTCCCAATAACTTCGTTAATAATGGATGTGCGTTTATGAATTTTTCGCTAAAATCTCAAGAATAACTACATATATGATTTTAGAAACTGAAATGAATTTGCAGTGCCGTAGGAGAATTAATAAAAAATATAATCTGTCATTGTTGATGATTTTTTCTGAATAACTTCGTTAATAATGAATGTGCGTTCATGAATTCTTCGCCAAAATCTCTAGAATAACTCTATATACGTATTCAGAAACTGAAATGAATTTGCAGTGCCGTAGGAGAATTAATAAAAAATATAATCTGTCATTGTTGATGATTTATTCTGAATAACTTCTTTAATAATGAATGTGCGTTCATGAATTTTTCGCCAAAATCTCCAGAATAACTCTATATACGTATTTAGATACTGAAATGAATTTGCAGTGCCGTAGGAGAATTAATAAAAAATATAATCTGTCATTGTTGATGATTTTTTCTGAATAACTTCTTTAATAATGAATGTGCGTTCATGAATTTTTCGCCAAAATCTCTAGAATAACTCTATATACGTATTTATGAACTGAAATGAATTTGCAGTGCCGTAGGAGAATTATTAAAAAAACTAATCTGTCATTGTTGATGATTTTTTCTGAATAACTTCGTTAATAATGGATGTGCGTTCATGAATTTTCCGTCAGAATCTCTAGAATAACTCTATATACGTATTTAAAAACTGAAATGAATTTGCAGTGCCGTAGCAGAATTAATAAAAAATATAATCTGTCATTGTTGATGATTTTTTATGAATAACTTCTTTAATAATGAATGTGCGTTCATGAGTTTTTCGCCAAAATCTCTAGAATAACTCCTTATACGTATTTATGAACTGAAATGAATTTGCAGTGCCGTAGGAGAATTATTAAAAAAACTAATCTGTCATTGTTGATGATTTTTTCTGAATAACTTCGTTAATAATGGATGTGCGTTCATGAATTTTCCGTCAGAATCTCTAGAATAACTCTATATACGTATTTAAAAACTGAAATGAATTTGCAGTGCCGTAGGAGAATTAATAAAAAATATAATCTGTCATTGTTGATGATTTTTTCTGAATAACTTCGTTAATAATGGATGTGCGTTCATGAATTTTCCGTCAGAATCTCTAGAATAACTCTATATACGAATTTAGAAACTGAAATGAATTTGCAGTGCCGTAGGAGAATTAATAAAAAATATAATCTGTCATTGTTGATGATTTTTTCTGAATAACTTCGTTAATAATGGATGTGCGTTCATGAATTTTCCGTCAGAATCTCTAGAATAACTCTATATACGAATTTAGAAACTGAAATGAATTTGCAGTGCCGTAGGAGAATTAATAAAAAATATAATCTGTCATTGTTGATGATTTTTTCTGAATAACTTCTTCAATAATGAATGTGCGTTCATGAATTCTTCGCTGAAATCTCTAGAATAACTCTATATACGTATTTAGGAACTGAAATGAATTTGCAGTGCCGTAGGAGAATCAATAAAAAATATAATCTGTCATTGTTGATGATTTTTTCTGAATAACTTCGTTAATAATGAATGTGCGTTCATGAATTTTTCGCCAAAATCTCTAGAATAACTCTATATACGTATTTAGAAACTGAAATGAATTTGCAGTGCCGTAGGAGAATTAATAAAAAATATAATCTGTCATTGTTGATGATTTTTTCAGAATAACTTCGTTAATAATGGATGTGCGTTCATGAATTCTTCGCTAAAATCTCTAGAATAACTCCTTATACGTATTTGGAAACTGAAATGAATTTGCAGTGCCGTAGGAGAATTAATAAAAAATATAATTTGTCATTGTTGATGATTTTTTCTGAATAACTTCGTTAATAATGAATGTGCGTTCATGAATTTTTCGCCAAAATCTCTAGAATAACTCTATATACGTATTTAGAAACTGAAATGAATTTGCAGTGCCGTAGGAGAATTAATAAAAAATATAATCTGTCATTGTTGATGATTTTTTCAGAATAACTTCGTTAATAATGGATGTGCGTTCATGAATTCTTCGCTAAAATCTCTAGAATAACTCCTTATACGTATTTGGAAACTGAAATGAATTTGCAGTGCCGTAGGAGAATTAATAAAAAATATAATCTGTCATTGTTGATGATTTTTTCTGAATAACTTCTTTAATAATGAATGTGCGTTTATGAATTTTTCGCCAAAAGCTCTAGAATAACTCTATATACGTATTTAGAAACTGAAATGAATTTGCAGTGCCGTAGGAGAATTAATAAAAAATATAATCTGTCATTGTTGATGATTTTTTCTGAATAACTTCTTTAATAATGAATGTGCGTTCATGAATTTTTCACCAAAATCTCTAGAATAACTCTATATACGTATTTATGAACTGAAATGAATTTGCAGTGCCGTAGGAGAAATAATAAAAAATATAATCTGTCATTGTTGATGATTTTTTCTGAATAACTTCGTTAATAATGAATGTGCGTTCATGAATTTTTGGCCAAAATCTCTAGAATAACTCTATATATCTATCACATCCATTATTAACGAAGTTATTCTGAAAAAATCATCAACAATGACAGATTATATTTTTTATTAATTCTCCTACGGCACTGCAAATTCATTTCAGTTTCTAAATACGTATATAGAGTTATTCTAGAGATTTTGGCGAAAAATTCATGAACGCACATTCATTATTAACGAAGTTATTCAGAAAAAATCATCAACAATGACAAATTATATTTTTTATTAATTCTCCTACGGCACTGCAAATTCATTTCAGTTTCTAAATACGTATATAGAGTTATTCTAGAGATTTTGGTTAAAAATTCATGAACGCACATTCATTATTAAAGAAGTTATTCAGAAAAAATCATCAACAATGACAGATTATATTTTTTATTAATTCTCCTACGGCACTGCAAATTCATTTCAGTTTCCAAATACGTAGAAGGAGTTATTCTAGAGATTTAAGCGAAGAATTCATGAACGCACATCCATTATTAACGAAGTTATTCAGAAAAAATCATCAACAATGACAGATTATATTTTTTATTAGTTCTCCTACGGCACTGCAAATTCATTTCAGTTCCTAAATACGTATATAGAGTTATTATAGAGATTTTGGCGAAAAATTCATGAACGCACATTCATTATTAACGAAGTTATTCAGAAAAAATCATCAACAATGACAGATTATATTTTTTATTAATTCTCCTACGGCACTGCAAATTCATTTCAGATTCTATGTACGTATATAGAGTTATTCTAGAGATTCTGACGGAAAATTCATGAACGCACATCCATTATTAACGAAGTTATTCAGAAAAAATCATCAACAATGACAGATTATATTTTTTATTCATTCTCCTACGGCACTGCAAATTCATTTCAGTTTCTGAATACGTATATAGAATTATTCTAGAGATTTTAGCGAAGAATTCATGAACGCACATTCATTATCAAAGAAGTTATTCAGAAAAAATCATCAACAATGACAGATTATATTTTTTATTGATTCTCCTACGGCACTGCAAATTCATTTCAGTTTCTAAATACGTATATAGAGTTATTCTAGAGATTCTGACGGAAAATTCATGGACGCACATCCATTATTAACGAAGTTATTCAGAAAAAATCATCAACAATGACAGATTATATTTTTTATTAATTCTCCTACGGCACTGCAAATTCATTTCAGTTTTTAAATACGTATATAGAGTTATTCTAGAGATTCTGACGGAAAATTCATGAACGCACATCCATTATTAACGAAGTTATTCAGAAAAAATCATCAACAATGACAGATTAGTTTTTTTAATAATTCTCCTACGGCACTGTTAATTCATTTCAGTTCATAAATACGTATATAGAGTTATTCTAGAGATTTTGGTGAAAAATTCATGAACGCACATTCATTATTAAAGAAGTTATTCAGAAAAAATCATCAACAATGACAGATTATATTTTTTATTAATTCTCCTACGGCACTGCAAATTCATTTCAGTTTCTAAATACGTATATAGAGTTATTCTAGAGATTTTAGCGAAGAATTCATGAACGCACATTCATTATTAACGAAGTTATTCAGAAAAAATCATCAACAATGACAGATTATATTTTTTATTAATTCTCCTACGGCACTGCAAATTCATTTCAGTTTCTAAATACGTATATAGAGTTATTCTAGAGATTCTGACGAAAAATTCATGAACGCACATCCATTATTAACGAAGTTATTCAAAAAAAATCATCAACAATGACAGATTATATTTTTTATTTATTCTCCTACGGCACTGCAAATTCATTTCAGTTTCCAAATACGTATAAGGAGTTATTCTAGAGATTTTAGCAAAGAATTCATAAACGCACATTCATTATTAACGAAGTTATTCAGAAAAAATCATCAACAATGACAGATTATATTTTTTATTAATTCTCCTACGACACTGCAAATTCATTTCAGTTTTTAAATACGTATATAGAGTTATTCTAGAGATTTTGGCGAAAAATTCATGAACGCACATTCATTATTAACGAAGTTATTCAGAAAAAATCATCAACAATGACAGATTATATTTTTTATTAATTCTCCTACGGCACTGCAAATTCATTTCAGTTTCTAAATACTTATATAGAGTTATCCTAGAGATTCTGACGGAAAATTCATGAACGCACATCCATTATTAACGAAGTTATTCAGAAAAAATCATCAACAATGACAGATTATATTTTTTATTAATTCTCCTACGGCACTGCAAATTCATTTCAGTTTTTAAATACGTATATAGAGTTATTCTAGAGATTCTGACGGAAAATTCATGAACGCACATCCATTATTAACGAAGTTATTCAGAAAAAATCATCAACAATGACAGATTAGTTTTTTTAATAATTCTCATACGGTACTGTTAATTCATTTCAGTTCATAAATACGTATATAGAGTTATTCTAGAGATTTTGGTGAAAAATTCATGAACGCACATTCATTATTAAAGAAGTTATTCAGAAAAAATCATCAACAATGACAGATTATATTTTTTATTAATTCTCCTACGGCACTGCAAATTCATTTCAGTTTTTAAATACGTATATAGAGTTATTCTAGAGATTCTGACGGAAAATTCATGAACGCACATCCATTATT
Organism: Phaedon cochleariae; assembly: GCA_918026855.4. Lineage (NCBI taxonomy): Eukaryota > Metazoa > Arthropoda > Insecta > Coleoptera > Chrysomelidae > Phaedon > Phaedon cochleariae. The sequence continues at coordinate 32,662,742 of OU896720.1, read as the reverse complement.
AACGAAGTTATTCAGAAAAAATCATCAACAATGACAGATTAGTTTTTTTAATAATTCTCATACGGTACTGTTAATTCATTTCAGTTCATAAATACGTATATAGAGTTATTCTAGAGATTTTGGTGAAAAATTCATGAACGCACATTCATTATTAAAAAAGTTATTCAGAAAAAATCATCAACAATGACAGATTATATTTTTTATTAATTCTCCTACGGCACTGCAAATTCATTTCAGTTTCTAAATACGTATATAGAGTTATTCTAGAGATTTTAGCGAAGAATTCATGAACGCACATTCATTATTAACGAAGTTATTCAGAAAAAATCATCAACAATGACAGATTATATTTTTTATTAATTCTCCTACGGCACTGCAAATTCATTTCAGTTTCTAAATACGTATATAGAGTTATTCTAGAGATTCTGACGGAAAATTCATGAACGCACATCCATTATTAACGAAGTTATTCAGAAAAAATCATCAACAATGACAGATTATATTTTTTAATAATTCTCCTACGGCACTGCAAATTCATTTCAGTTTCCAAATACGTATAAGGAGTTATTCTAGAGATTTTAGCAAAGAATTCATAAACGCACATTCATTATTAAAGAAGTTATTCAGAAAAAATCATCAACAATGACAGATTATATTTTTTATTAATTCTCCTACGACACTGCAAATTCATTTCAGTTTTTAAATACGTATATAGAGTTATTCTAGAGATTTTGGCGAAAAATTCATGAACGCACATTCATTATTAACGAAGTTATTCAGAAAAAATCATCAACAATGACAGATTATATTTTTTATTAATTCTCCTACGGCACTGCAAATTCATTTCAGTTTCTAAATACGTATATAGAGTTATTCTAGAGATTCTGACGGAAAATTCATGAACGCACATCCATTATTAACGAAGTTATTCAGAAAAAATCATCAACAATGACAGATTATATTTTTTATTTATTCTCCTACGGCACTGCAAATTCATTTCAGTTTCCAAATACGTATAAAGAGTTATTCTAGAGATTTTAGCGAAGAATTCATGAACGCACATCCATTATTAACGAAGTTATTCTGAAAAAATCATCAACAATGACAGATTATATTTTTTATTAATTCTCCTACGCCACTGCAAATTCATTTCAGTTTCTAAATACGTATATAGAGTTATTCTAGAGATTTTGGCGAAAAATTCATGAACGCACATTCATTATTAACGAAGTTATTCAGAAAAAATCATCAACAATGACAGATTAGTTTTTTTAATAATTCTCCTACGGCACTGCAAATTCATTTCAGTTCATAAATACGTATATAGAGTTATTCTAGAGATTTTGGCGAAAAATTCATGAACGCACATTCATTATTAAAGAAGTTATTCAGAAAAAGTCATCAACAATGACAGATTATATTTTTTATTAATTCTCCTACGGCACTGCAAATTCATTTCAGTATCTAAATACGTATATAGAGTTATTCTGGAGATTTTGGCGAAAAATTCATGAACGCACATTCATTATTAAAGAAGTTATTCAGAATAAATCATCAACAATGACAGATTATATTTTTTATTAATTCTCCTACGGCACTGCAAATTCATTTCAGTTTCTGAATACGTATATAGAGTTATTCTAGAGATTTTGGCGAAAAATTCATGAACGCACATTCATTATTAACGAAGTTATTCAGAAAAAATCTTCAACAATGACAGATTATATTTTTTATTAATTCTCCTACGGCACTGCAAATTCATTTCATTTTCTAAAATCATATATATGTAGTTATTCTTGAGATTTTAGCGAAAAATTCATAAACGCACATCCATTATTAACGAAGTTATTGGGAAATGAGTAATTCTTGGAATTATAGTGAAATAGGTATGAGTGCACACCAATTAGTAACTGTTATTTGAAAATGAATGTTGAAAAATAAAGACCTATAACTGAAGTGATCGATTTTTCTCTGTTCTAATAATGGTTGTTACACTTCCTAGGCTATCAGGAAAATGATTAACAGGCAAAATACTGCTGAAACATACATCAAAATAAGTATGGTTGGGAAAAGCGTGGCTGGGAAGTTTGGCAACGTTGCACGCGAAATCTCCTCTATCCCAATTTCGACAGTCCACACGTCATAAAGCGTGGCTAGAAAATCGTGGATAACTTCACATCAACAAACTTGGCTCACCTCAATTGAACTTTTGCCAACACGCCATGCAAACTTTCGATATTTCCAAATTGCATACATTTTCATACAATATATCTTATATTTTCGAATTCGAGGGGTTCACGAGAACAAGCATAATTTCATCCACACATCCTCCATTGTTCAAAATTTTGAAAATATACGAGCGGTTGTCATATCGCAAATAAATTGGGTAATTGTTGGAGTGAGCCACCTGGGAAAAATATTGTTCAATTCGAATTGTATAGTTGACAGTTATCATCGAGTTTTGCATTATTGAAAATATGATTTCAACAAAATAAATACTTTGAGCCTTTGAGCCCTCACCCATCATTGTTTTTTTGGAAAATTTACTTTGGTGCTCTATTTCGTGGTTACTTCGATTATTGACTAATATACAGAGTGACCCAGAAAAACGTTGGTATGCTCCGGGAGGATATTCTACCAATGAGAATAAGAGGAAATTCTCCTTTCAACATCTGTCCGAAAATGCTGTCTAAGAATGTCTTTGAAGGTAGGTCTAAAAATGGAGTTTATTTTCTATTATCTTTGTTATTACCTATTCTAGAATCGCGAAACTTGGTACCTATATCTAAAGGTAATTTGATCTTACAGATCGGTCCGTGATATTATAAAAATGCCATCACTTTTTTTGATTCACGATTCGGTCTCATTTTTAGTACCAGAATATGATTTTTCAAACACTTTTACACAAAAAAGACACTCCTGTCAGAATGCCGTTAGACGAACTGCTTTCGATAGTAGTGTCATTTTTTATTATGATGTCCGAAATATTTCGCAATGATTTTGGGTATTTGTTCTTATGATATAGAGAAATTATGGAGCTTGATCATTGAAATTTTGCATTTTTCATTTTCATCTCAAGAATTACCTTCGGAGTATACGAACGTTATTCTGTGATACGCCGTTTAGCGTTTCGAACATTGTAGCAAAATAAAACAGAATCCCGATTAAGAGTATTTTGGACTAGCTTATCCTCGGAATACGTTGGAATATAGTTACATGTGAGATAAATAATAATTTGAATACCTATCACCGAGCCTATCACTCTCAACTGAACTGTAACTTTTGCACTCTCCGTTGACCTGCGTGTTGTTTAAATATCAATACTACAAACCAAAATAGCACAGTTGAATAGAAACAGATGATGCATATTCATCTCCCACTCAAAACGAAATAAGTCTCTGGTCGATGGAAAAACAGCATGGGTAATGGGTATGTCACTCGGTGTGTCATTATCTTTAAACATTTTCAGAATTTATTTGCGTTGTTGATGTGTGGTGAGAAAAAATTTCATCGGATGATATTATCATGTAAAACATAGGGATGAAAAAATTAATGGTGGTTTGTGAGATTATACTCGTGTAAGTTGCTGTTCGGATATTATTTGTCATTCGCGATGGAATCGTTAGGAGTCAACATACCCTCTATTCATTCCGGCAACGTGATACAAACGAATCTATATAAAAATGGAGGATACTCCACATCAAGAGTGGACAATGATATCTGACCCCAACTATATATAAATATAAATAGATTATATGACCCTCCTCTTGGAGTTCATACATTTTCTACAAGACTAATAAAATAATATGGCTTCGGGCTTCCTTCGCTTTCCCTATCCCTGTCCCGGTGAGCGAGCGCAAAGGCCGGTCATAACCGTGGGGGAAGACGAAAAGTGTTTTTTTTTCCTTTTCGACAACGATGTCCTGCTAAACGGGAATTTCAATTCTCCGTTCACCTCCGGATAATGGCGAGGGGACAATATTATATTATATTCGAAGATTATGCATTGCTATCCATTATTTTTATCGCGATGTTACACTTCTTTGGCAATTTCATTGAGTAGAAATTCCTGAAATTCTTGGAAGGGTTGATACTTAATAACGCAAAAATTCGAGAAAATAATTTTCCATTTAGAATATCATGGTGGTATGATTTTTTCCGTTCTTCTAATAGTCGAAATTTTTATATCACCTGATTTTTGTAATACGAACAAATTACATAAATCTTGTCAGATGTAGATGAATCTGATGACCTAGTCAACTCGACATTTGAAAAGCTAAGCTGGATTGTATGTATGTACATAAGGTGTGTGTGTACACCTGGTTGCTTTATTGTTAATGGAATTATCTTCATTGAATGTTTCTGATAAGTAATACTAAGTATACCACCATCAGCGGGAATTTTCGCTTTATCGACCATTAAATTCATCAGCTTATCATGTTGAATCACCGAGTTTGAGTCAGCAAATTTTAAATTTTGTTTACCAATCTTTATCTTTTTCAATGAAGCATAATGGCATTTCTTGTGGTACTTACCTATAAGAAATGATTAGATTAATATTTGTCTGTTTGCCTATGCTTTGGTCTTATCAATTAGAAGGGGGGAAGAGCTTATACCGATGAAAATATCATAAGAAATGATGATTATCCATAGTGAACTTTGAATTCGAAACAGGCAACTATAATGGAAAAACAAATATTCATTATAAGTACCTAAACTTTTCGATAATGATGATTTTGGTTCGTCCTGAAAGCGTATTAGGAATATCCTTTTTGGCATGGATATTTTGGGACTGTGAAACATTTCAAGACATGAATTTAAATAAAATGTGACATAGGTACAAGTATTAACAGGTTGTTAATCCTCTGGCAACTGGCTGTCGATTGTGTCTGGAGGTGGAGTCACGTCCTCTTGTATGTTACGAAGATAAAGTCGATTCGTGACCTATACTATCTGAGATTACAATGGAAAAAACAATGATAGAGATAACACACAAAGAATGGTGTGTATATATATATACACAAGGGTTTTTGAACCTAAACGGAAAATACTGATAAACCAAGATTTATTCAGAAATTGATTCAGCTTCATTAAAATTTTATTCTCCGTTTCAACTTTCGTATATTCATAATATATTCATTGAAATAATCAGTATATGTAGGTATAATCGTTACCCCTACCGTGAGCGCACAAACATTGCATGGTTTTGTTATGTATTTTTATTTTTCAAATCGAAAATTATACATTAGATAAAAATGAGGCAAGAGTACTCTCATTGTGTATGTGCAAAGGTCTAACATCTAAGTTGTTTGAAGAATTGCATACAAAAATGCTACGGCCAAAATGTTTTTCTTAGACCCAAACGCATGTCCGTGCATAAGATTTTGTAAGTTCATTTGCTTTCCACTATATTGGGCGAACAAATTCAGTATGTATAATTCTTTGGAACAAAAAAGGTTTATGGGTGAGCGAGTGGGTGAATATCTCGGAAGTAAGCATTTTTTTATTCATATCCTAGAGATTATCTATATTTCCTGGGACGTCCTGTATGCTAAATAATTTAATTGAAACAAAAATGCTCTTTCGAAAAATAAAATCTACGTGCCTCAGCATGTTTCCTTACTGCATGGCCTAATAAAGATTTAAACGAATTTGTTCCAACGTTTACGTGTTCACTGTATAAATGGACTTCGTGCCTTTTATGTTACCATATATGCTACCTATATCAGGGCATATATTGTGTATGTATTTTAGGTTATATAAGGTTATTCCCTAGGGCATAATTAATTCCGATAGAAATGCGTACGGATTCCAGAAATGCAAAACTAGATAATTTGAATAATTTGAAATTTTTCATTTTGGAATGCATTTTTGTAGGTACACATCTCGGTATCCGTACTTGTTATGTTTTTCCATTAAATTTGCACGACGAACTTCTGGGTAGTTTGAGAGTTCCCGATTGTTTGTTTTTCAGAATTCGATATGAAGTGAATGAGTTATCATACTAACTGTTTTTTTTAATTGCTAGGAAAGAAAATTTGAATTTAGATTGGCTAGGGAGGGAATTAGTATTCTAACTAGACTTTTTTCATGAATTCCATAATGTGGATTCGACGAATCGAAGAGATGATGAAATTCTTGTCTTGCAGGGAGAATTCACTGAGATTGCTTTCTGAACCATATTATTTGATGGAATATGAGATCTGATAGGATACGCTGTCGCGACAATTAGAATTCATAGTCTCCAGGTAGTAGAAAGGATATGAGATCCAACAGAGCTTTTGGTGATTGCCGTCTTCCAATTTTCCATAACTCGGGTACAGGCGGCTTATCTGTAAATGCACCTTCTTCAACTAATATTATAGGTACACCTAGCTATACGGACGTCCCAGAACATTACGTTCGTATCGTTGAATGCAGATCCGTTTCAATTATTTTTGTCATCATTGATCCTAGAATCACGAAATTGATGATATATAGAGTGATTTGAACTTACAAATCGTTTCGTAGTACGAAAAACATGATTTAAAATACAGGGAGGTGCGAAACTCGTAACCGATGCTATAAAATTGCCCCATGTGCTTTTGTTTCAAGATTCATCTTATTTCTACCATCAGAATATGATTCTTCAAATACTTTCACATGAAAAAGGTATTCTTGTCAGAATGCCGTTTTCGAGAAAAGTTTCATTTTTCATTTTGATGTCCGAAAAAATTTTGAGCGTGTGCTCTTATGATAAAAAATTAGAACTTGATAGTTATTAAAATTTTACATTTCCAGTTAGTTTTGTCTCTCTATAATATATATAACCATAATGTTTTTGGTACTATGCGAAACGATTTGTAAGATTATATCACCCTAATACTAATAGGTACCAAATTTCGTGATACTAGGATAAATGATAACAAAGACAATTGAATAAATCTGCATTAAAGGACCTACCTTCAAAGGGTTCTACCGCCCTCAGGAAGCATATACACTTGATGTTGATAGAAGCATTTTTTTCTTATTTTCATCTGCAGAAATACCTCCCGGAGTATACGAACGTCGTTTCTATAGAAAATGGCAAATCTCCATTAAACAACTAGATAATTAGTATACGCAGTAGGATTCTTCAGTTGATAATGAAACCAGAAATCCTAATGCAAAAGGATAATAAGGATATCGGTTGTGGAACAGGAGAAATTCAGATGGCTCTCTGTAATCAGTACCGGCATAATAGCTATATCTCAACTGGACTGTGGGCCTTATAAAGTGCCAGAGAAATGAATATATTCAGTGGAATGTTCCGACGAAACTAAAAAGAATCTTACCTGTTTGGACATGTCTTGCCGAGGCATTTCATTTGTATTCATTGGAGTCGTTGAAAGGGAAAGTCGAATTGATTTGAGAGATTTTTAATTTTCTCTTCCCGTTGACAGTAAAACTCAGTTTGAATAGCTCCTCGGACTTATTGGTAATGTAACTTGGACTTTTATTCTCTGGAGATAACGACTTGTCTCGTTAAATTATTTTACATTTTATCAAATGAGGATTTTGAATTTCATTGGATCTGAAATGAAAGGAAATGTTCGGGAAAATTCGTGAAATGAACATAACAAGAATCTCAATTTTACCAATTCTTCTGTTTCACTAGGGAATCATTGATTATTGTATTCAAATGTATATTCCAGTAATAATCTTATCACTTGCCAATAATTGTTATTGTTGGTTTTGAGGTCTTCGCTCCAAAAACCACACTTATTATAAGTTCTTTGTCCTCATTCCATAAACAATTTCTAATATCTGTTTTTATGGATTACCATATTTTATTTACATCGTCACATTCATTAGACAGGTATTCATTCAGTCCAAATCTATGAAATTGTGAAAGTTCTTTCTTGTTCACTGTTCAATGGATCTTGCTATTTAGCCGTGTATATCTGCTCGAGATATCTGAGTTGAATCAGCTTCATTTTAAGAACTTTCACAGCAATTCATTCACTTATAATGTCATGCTTTTGTCAACACAAACCGAGACACAAACGAATAAGATATTATTGTCAGTTATCGACTTCTTTTACTCCAAGATAATGAACAACTTTTTCAATGATCCTTCCCTATGTGATCTAATGGCATGAAATGTAAAAATGGATGAATTTTGCGAAATTTCATGTGAAGTATCAGTTTGAAAAAAACACTCGTAAATATTGGGAATGGATGACGAATTATTATACACATAAATGAATTGTTAAATTTTATCGGCCATATAAATAAACTGTAAAATTTGTAGTGCATCGAATAAATGTTGATTGCACTAACAGCTGATCAAAATATGCACACTAATTTCGAGCCGATATAGAATTTTTACAGGCGGCCATTGTAATGGCAAAATACGGTTCTCGAGTGGCTCGTATATTTGCGAACAATCGTTTTTCTATTTTGTTGAGTGCAATATGCAGTATACCGTATACCTACCTGGAATTTGAATAAAATGGATAATGGACTACCGAAAATTAAAAATGTTTCCTAGCATGCTTTTAAGGTCCTTAATGCTATAGTGAAAAGAATGTGAATGGCATTCACTCGAAAAATTTTGCAAGTGAGTTCTGTTAGTAAAAACTGTAAAAAGAATGTCGAAATTATTGACAATCGAAACAGTTCAATTCAAAGGGTTGGCTTTGCTCACGAATTGCACAACATTTGTTAAATTGGAGACGAATCAGGAGAAACTGTAGGCCAGTCAAGATTCATATCGGATTCTCATAAAAAAACTAGAATTGTGTCTAAGGACCGCCTTAATAAACATGGATCATGCATCGATATCACGCAATTGGATTGAATCAGATTTAAGAAAAATCAAAGACCCTTATTCTGAATGTAACAATGTTTAGTCTTGCAACTTCCTTTGGGACAGAATGATTTCAGCATGGTGGGAAAACTTGACTGATTAGGTCACACTATCGAGTAGAGTTCGACCGATGATTTTGCCACAAATGTTCAATTGGAGACGAATCAGGAAGAACTGTAGGCCAGTCAAGATTCATGTCGGATTCAAAAAATCAAAAATTGTGTCTAACGGCCTTCTCAATAAACAAGAATCGTGCATCAACATCACAATCATGGGATTGAATCAAATGAAAAAAAAAATCCAAGACCGTTATTCTGTATGTATATAAAAATGTTTAGTCTTGCAACTTCCTTTAGGACATAAGGAATTCAGCTTGTGGGAAAACTTTACTGATTAGGTAACCCTATCGAGTAGAGTTCGACCGATGATTTTGCCACAAATGTTCAATTGGAGACGAAACAGGAATAACTGTAGGCCAGTCAAAATTGATATCGGATTCAAAAAATCAAAAATTGTGTCTAACGGCCTTCTCAATAAACAAGAATCGTGCATCAATATCCCAATCATTGGATTGAATCAAATGGAGAAAAAATCCAAGACCGTTATTCTGTATGTAACAATATTTAGTCTTGCAACTTCCTTTAGGACATAAGGATTTCAGCATAGTGGAAAAACTTTACTGATTAGGTAACCCTAACGACTAGAGTTCCACCGATGATTTTGCCACAAATGTTCAATTGGAGACGAATCAGGAAGAACTGTAGGCCAGTCAAGATTCATATCGGATTCAAAAAATTAAGGACCTTCTCAATCAACAAGAATCGTGAATCATTGGATTGAATCAAATGAATAAAAAATCATAGACCGTTCTTGTAAAATGTGACACTTTGTTAGTCACATACATTCTGTTAGGTGGCGAATCATCATTCGTTGCGGAAACCCGCGCTGTTGGCATCATAAAAATCTCACATCCTCCACCTTCACATCGAATGCTAACAATACCCATTCACGGGGGTACTCCGGGTCTAATCCCTTTCTGAATGAGGGCTCGCCCGTGTTCGATCTTACGGGGTATTGCGCACCTTAATGGGAAATTCGCGGCATCTCTCGAGCTGCGGCACATTATTCGTGGCCGGTAACAAAGTATGTCGCCCTGCTCAAACACATAATGTTGGATATTGACTGGTTCACCGTTTAATTTCTGCAACAGCTTGACGTGAACGCTCTCACCCCCTGTTTTTCATCTTGGGTGCTTCACCCTCTTAATCGCCGTTGCCAAACGTGTATTTCGAATTTGTTCTGGCCAACCGGGTTCAACTATGATTTTTAATATGAGAGGGACTGATGGGAGAGAGTGGCCACGTTTATACCGTGTCTTCGTTAGCTGACTAATGACTATAGGTTTGTTCGTGTTTCAAATTGTTGAAACGGTCCTTGGACTGCTCCGAATTAGGTGTGCATCAAATTGAATCTGAAACAAGTCTAGAATGGTTTTGAATCCAGATGAACGAATACGTGTTTTCTTGTTTTCTCATCGTCGATCTCGAAAACAATATGCTGTGTCTTGTCACGTGGATCTAGGGCATATTCTACAGAATGGTCTCGTTGGATTTCCAGCAGATGAAATGTTCAAATCTGGACTTGAAGAGAATGATGGGCTGAAGCTCATATACTCATTGTTCATAATCTTGATTGGATTTTTTCAATAATTCCATTCTTCATCTCATTTAAAAGTGTATCTCTTAACTAAGAAAGCTTAAAGTTTTAAAATATGTTACGCATGCGCATCCAAGTTATTCACGACAGTCATGGACAGTTCCTACCCAGAGGCTCGTTCGTTTGTTTTGTGTATAAACTGTACAAATTGGTCAACTTACCACCTTGGTTTGGTCCCAGACTAGAATAGTATGATGAACAAGACGGTGTAAATACTTTCGGCTACTTTTGTATAGCCTTGACAAGTTGAGTGTCAGTTGTCAGTGGTTTTATGATTCTTCTAAACAATATTTCATTCAATCTCAGCAGCTAATTTTGAATCTCGCTAAAATGTATTATTCATTATTTACGTATTTAAGTGGAGTCCCACAACCGAGTAAACCTAGTAAACTGTTTGGTAGGAATTTAGTCAGATCAACTTGGTAAGCATACCGAATATACATACGGTATAAACGTGGCAAGTATTGCCAGCGGTTGCCAGGATGTTAGGTGATGGTTTTGAGAATATTCGCCTATTTTTTGGCCACCCTAAAGTTTTTAAGATATTACCTATAATACCTTTGAGGTGTGGAAAACTGAATTTGAGACATAAATTCGATGATATCGAATGTGTTTTTCGCTTATAGTAAGATGTAACAAAGAATACCGATAATGTTTATTGTTCCCTTCGAAAAAAGTCGCCCATCTGGTGAACGGTCTATTGGTTATAAAAATCAATCGCAAACGACGGGAAATTATCGTCGCTTCGACGATAAATTGCCCATTCTTGCAACCCCGCCCGTAACTTTTACGGGCGAGGAATATATCCGTTGTGGCTCGTGCTCTGTCACGACGTGTTCCAACAAGTTTATCCATTCTCATTGTTGTTCTCACATATCGGCAAATTTTCGATTTCCGAATTGAGACTCATAGACACTCCCTTGGTACGTAATACACATAGGTAACAATTATTTCATATCGGACTTGGAAAGATGAAAAGCCGTATGTTCAGTGGCAAATCATAATAATTCGCATAATAACCATATCGATGGTGAAGAATGGCAACTTCCTCTGTCATTGTTATTTCACTTCGTTGTTTCGATAGATGGTTCTAGTGGTTACTTATTCTAATAATCCATTTTTATTATCTAGGATTCGAATTATACACACAGAACAACGCTTATCTCTTGAACAATATGTATTTTCGTCGAAATTACACAATAGGAATGTGAAGAATTCATAACAGAATACAGTTAACGAGCAATCAACTGAAGATCAGTTCTCAGTCTAATCCCAATTGGTACTGAAGAGTATGGTGTATGGCTGTATGGTTTCTGGTTTTAATATCTCGTCCTCTTCTGTATGTCGGTTCGGCTATGTTCACGTATCCTGGCAGATGAGGTGGATTGTTTAATGTCATCGTCACTTCGGTTGATAGGATACTTCACCGTGTCTGTGAATACGAATATCTAAAAGTTCCACAGAGGCGTATCAGCACTAATTTACGTAACAGTCATGAGCAGTAGAAAGGCAAACATGAACATTGCAGGGAGATGAAATTCAATGTTTTGATTTTTTTTAGCACAATATCAACTCATATTTATATCTATTAGGAAGAATTTAGTAATATACTTTCCTCGAGACAATCCTATAGAGGTTGAT